>CM052810.1:8602949-8811109 GCA_028533885.1 Nasua narica | reverse complement strand
GCGACTCCTATCTTTTCAAAGCTAAGGGAGCTGTGAACACATGTCTTCAAATGAATCCCTTGGGGGAGCAGTAGTGTAACCACAGTGTGGTACCCAGAGTTGACAAGCTAGGAGGGAGCAGAAAAGGGTGGTGAACTCTCAGGCTGACTCCAAGAGGCTCCAAGCAGATCAGTGCCAGATCAGACTATTTCTCCTACATAAAAGAAGGATTTGGTCCGAGAGCTCTCTGAAATTATATGCATCGTGTACTGAGTGGCCAACATCAAGCCCCTCCTTATCACAGCAACAGTGGAAATTTTACAAAGAGGGCCATAGATTTTATCTGTGACTTCCTGCCATTGCTTAAATTTTAGTTTCGGCCTTGTCTTATTAGTATTTCAAGCTTTTTTTCTCCCTCTTTTCCGGCCTCCAAATTTGTGGCAATGAAGTCACATATTCTATGGGTTCTACATCATATTTTTCTCAAAATAATTCTCAAAAGCTGCAAACATCTTTTTTAGGCTGCGGAATTAAAAACCGGAGAAGGACTAAGCAGCAACTGTGAAGTTCTAATTATTGCTATTATGACATGAATTATCAGGGGATAATCAAAACATAAATTTCTAACTTAAGAAACAAGGTAAAATAAGAATCCACAATGGTGCCATGATTCATCAGGGAATTTGGAGTTATTCTCTCACCTGTGTCATTATAAATCGTGAGTGACATTATCACAGAAGAGAAGATGCATAGACATTGCCAAGGAAACACATACGAAATGGAGGCTGACAGTGTGAATTGGTTTCTGTGTCAGTTACACATCTGGCTTTCTTTATTAGTTCCATAGCACTCTCTCTATAGTACCACGTGCTGTTGTGGACTAAAATCATGTGTACTCACATCTTGTGTTCCTTCAGAGATTGTAAGGGCCTTGAAGGCAGGGGGTATGTCAAATTTTACAAATTGTGACTACATAATTAGGTGTTGGCTTACCATTTTTTCTTCTGTCCCTGCTACTGAGACTCTGTGGGTCTTTGAGGGAGCCTATGATGCTTTTGTGTGGGCTACATATAAAACCACTTTTTCAAGTAGTTCTAATTAGTTTATTTTTGTTGTTGTTGCTTTTTTGGAAAGAGAAAGAGAACAGAAGCTGGTAGGGGAGGGCAGAGAGAGAAAGAGGGAATCTTAAGTGGTCTCTACGCCCAGCACAGAGCCCAATATGGAACTTGACTTCATGACTCTGAGATCACGATTTGAGCCAGAATCAAGAAGTGGACGCTTCACTGACTGAGTCACCCAGGTACCCCTAGTTTATTGTTTTAAATTCAGACCTAGAGTTTTGTGCAGGTACTGCGTCAGGTGGGTGTTGCCAGTTGCTCTCCCGGCCATGAAAGAGTTGACTGGATGGGTGGGCCAATCACTCCTGAAATGGAGGCACTTCCTTTGCCCAGAAGAAAGCCTCTAAAACTCTCCTTGGGTGTAATTAACTTGTTTCCAATCTCATTGTGGAAGAACAAATAGTAAGCCATTAAATGCAGCCCAGGCTCAGTTCAAGTTTGCTGCAGTCTCAGGTGATGGTGAACAATTTTCCTATTTGCTTGTGACACTGCCCTGTATGTGAGTCAGGAAAACTGGGGCCTGAGGTGACTGTCCTATGGAGGGGACATTTTCTCTATCTCATTTTACTGAGTATGTTTAAAATAAACTGTTGTGGGCTGAAATATGTACCCCCCAAAAGGTATGTTGAAGTTCTAACCTCTAGGACCTCAGAATGTGACCTTATTTGGAATAGGCTTATAGCAAATGTAATTTGTTAAGATGAGGTCTTACTGGAGTAGGGTGGTCATATTCCAAAATGGAGTCATAGAAGTAGTCATATTCCAAAATGACTGGAGTTCTTATAAAAAGATGGTGGAAAGACTGATTCACATGGAGAGAAGGCCATGTGGTGACAGAAACAGAGATTGGAATGATGTGGCTATAAGCCAAGGAGAGTTAAGAATTGATGGTTCCCATCAGAAGCTGGAATAAGACAGGAAGGATTCTACTCTTCAGAGTTTCAGAGGGAACATGGCCCTGCCAACCCCTTGACTTTAGACTTCCAGCCTCCAGAAGTGTATGAAAATAGATTTCTGTTGTAAGCTACTAATTTGTGGTACTTTGCTCCAACAGCCAAAGGAAAGGAATACAGAAGCATTCATGCCGGTGAAGTGATGTCCGCTGCCCTCTGCCTTGAGATTCCGAAGGTCTAAACTCTCTAGATCCTCTCAGTGTATCCCATTTACAAGTCCAGAAATTCAGGAGTCCGAGCCCTTAAGCATTCTTCTTAGGCATCATTGAACCTGGGTTTGTTTGAATGCGGAGCTTGTGTGACATCCACTCTCCATGCCTAAATGACTTGACCATCTGTACCCTAGGCTTTGATACACTTGTGATGGAGACAGTCTATAATGACACTGGTTTCTCCTTTAATCCTATCTTTAGTGAATGTTTGATGCCCACGCACAAGTGATGTCCTTCTCCTGAGTAACTCGTTGGTGAGTCGTCCCTTCAAGCTTGCTTTTGTAGCCGTTGTGATGTGTGATGTCAAGTTATCCACACTGACCAGGAGTGCCATGTGCCACCATCTTCTTTGGGGCCACCAAGAGGTTGTAGGCAAAAGCCTCAGGCTCTAGGGCAACTAAGATTCTGCCTTTTGTTTCATAACAGGATACACATCGTATTGGATCAGGGTTCACCCTAATGACCTCATCTTAACTTAATTACCTCTTTAAATACCTTATCTCCAAATACATTTTGAGGTAGTGAGCATTAGAATTTCAACATGTGAATCTCAGGGGCAAAATTTAGCTCCTCACAGTCTCCTTGACCAGGTAGGACTTTTTGTAAGCACAGACTGGGCTTCACACATTTGGATACCTCCGTAGCCTAACCTAGAACCCAACCTCAAGTGTGTGCTTAACTCTTTTGTTATGTGAATGTGCTTTGATTCTTAAGGAAGAAACAAAAATGAAAACAAATATGGTGTTTGCTTCTGTGCTTGCCATACATAGCCCCCAGTCCCGAACTGAAATCCACAGTACTTGTTGAAAATGTGCACGGAGGAGGAGGAAAGTTAAGTAGGAAAAAGAGACAGACTCGCCAGATGGGAAAGGTATGCGAGTGCATAACAATAATAATAATGGCATATGGCTTGTTGTTCTCAGTACAATGCTCTCAACTGCGTGAGAGTTGCAAATGGAAATGTGCCCTTGGATGTATTATGAGCTTTGTTTCATAATCAAGACCATGAGGTGATAGAAAACAAAGAGAGGAGACATGTACACATCTGGGAGTTGTTGTCTTTTTCCGCTATGTCCAAACAGTGTCGGGTGAGCTGAGTCCCTAAAGGATTTAGCATTTCTCTCTCTGCCCACACACTTGCTGGTTGTCCCGCTCCAGCCAGCTCTAGAGAGCTGCTGGGCCATTCTGTGGTTATCTTATTCTCAGAATAACAAGCTGCTTTCAAATTTGAATTCTTTTCCCCCAAAATAGATAGAAGTAGGTGCAGACATGTTTGGTATAACTTATGAAAACATGGGATACCTCCATGAGAGAACTGAATCCTTCATTCATTTAATTTTTTTTCATTCATTCAAGCAGGCATGCATTTGACATATCAAGAACCCACAATATGTGCCAAATACAGAGTTAGGCACTATACATCTAGAAGATTTTTCCACCTTATAAGGTACCCACTCTTCCCTTAACTTGATTTCCTTTCTGTCCAGAAGCAGGTGATTGTAAACTCTAAGTCAATGCTGCTTATACTTTCCTGTGAATGAGATTCTCCTGGGGAGCTTAATAAAAATGCAGGGATTCTGTACAGGCTTCCAGTTATGGAATGAAGAGGTCATGGGGATGAGAGGTGCAGCGCAGGGAATATAGTCGGTGCTTCTGTAAGAGCGTGTATGGGGACAGAGGGGAGTGGCAGGTGGGCTGAGCAGAGCATAAAGTGCCAACTTGTGGCATCACTAGGTTGTACACCTGACATTGATGTGACATGCTGTTTCATTAAAAGTTGCAGAGATTGGGGCACCTGGGTGGCTCAGTGGGGTAAGCCTCTGCCTTCGGCTCAGGTCATGATCTCAGGGTCCTGGGATCGAGCCCCGCATTGGGCTCTCTGCTCAGCGGGGAGCCTGCTTCCCCTTCTCTCTCTGCCTGCCTCTCTGCCTACTTGTGAACTGTCTTTCTGTCAAGTAAATAAATAAAATCTTTAAAAAAAATTGCAGAGATTTCTCAAAGATTCTGACTCGATGGGTCTGGTGTGGAACCTCAGAATCTGAATTTTTGTGGGAGATTCTGAAATGTGGGAGAATCTGAAATGTGGGAAATTCTCCTGCGGGCGGTCCATGGACAAAAGGCCTTTGAGAAATTCAGCTCCAGGGTTGGAAGCACAGGTCGAGGGCGGAGGCCTGTGACCACTGAAGGCGGCAGCCCTTGGAGGAAAGTGTGTTGGGATGGGGTCTGTGGGGTGTGTCCAGGGGGATGGAGCATGTGTTTGTGGCTGGGAGGGCACCAGGGTGGGGGGGTAGAAAATGAAAGGCGTCTCCCTCAGCTGAGACCCACCTTCCCCGTGTCTGTTTCCTATGAGAAGTGTTGGGTTCCAATGGCCAGGCCACACATTGCTTCCTTGGTTTCAGATCAGTCCACGCGGCTCATCTAAGTTCAGCATCGAATTGTTTTCTTTAGTAATGGAATTTAATTTTCGGCATGTGAAAATATAATCAGGTTGCATGGCCTTTGACTTGGCCTTACAGTAGCTTCTCATCAGTTTATACTAACTTGTCAGTGATAAGATTCAAGCTGTACCAGGAATTCCCATGGAGAGTTTTTCTTGGCTGTCCTAAGAAGCGATGATTTTCACGCCCATTATTTCTGGCGTAATTTAAAATGTTTGTTGTGGAGGGAAATGGCCTTTGCTTAGTATGCTGGGAGGTCTTTTGCTGTGATCTGAGGCTCCTGTGTTTACAGAATGAATATTCTAGCTTGGATGAACAGTAATTTTTATCCTTTCCTATGTTGAAAACTAAATAGGGAAATAAACCCAGGATAACTAATAGGGAACCACACCACCTATGGCAACTCATTTCAGCATATAAATTTGTTTTCTTTTATCTTCAACATAAAAATCCTTTGTAAGTCTCCCTTGGTAGTATCCAAAATTGCGTGTCTGATCTTTTATGCGCCAATCACTCCCTAAAATATCCCTGCAATTTCAATGCTATCTAGAGCAGTTACTGTCCATATTCTATGTAAAGGTCTAATGGAGCAAAAGGAATAAATATTATGGTGATTATTACTATGAGACTTTATTTTAAGAGGCAAAGCCCAAGATTTCTATGGAGACACAAGTATATCAAACTATATTTTTTATGGTCACATCTAAACTGGGCAATAATAGCATATCAATAAACTTCAATTACACTGAAGCAAATACCAAAAGTGAACCTCTAGTGATGCTCAATAAAGTGTACAGGCGCATTAGAGTTATACAGAGCAGTGACATCCATCTGGTATTTTCGGTGACTTCTAGTCAATTACCGCATTTCATCATGTGTAATCCTCTTTTATCTCCAGTTCCTGCTGGTGCAGTAATTCTCACTCTGCTACATCTGTGGCTTTACTGTGAATTTTTATCGCCTACAAGGTAGCACATCCCTTCCTGCTCCTGGATGTTGTTGAACTGTATCTGTCGAAGATTTAATTGCAAGGTGGTATAAAATATGGATTTAGAGACACGTAGGAAATATATAAAGCAATTAACATTAAGAAATGGGCATGCTTTGAAATAAAAAATTGTATTATAGGCAAAGTATGGATTCCATCAGAACATTAGACCCAAGGTTTGCAGTGTTTTTTTAGAGGGTGGAAACTAAGGAAAAGAAAACAAAAACAAAGAAGCCAGATCAACCCTGTCCAGTGGCGGTCATTTGGAGAGGAGATTTAGTATTCATGTTTTGCAATGGACATAAAATGTTCTGTGTATGAATGAACATGTACATGTACAAATGTTATAGGTGTATGTTCTTTGGTATAATTGTTAGAAGGCATCTTATTTATATTTTGGAAAGCTGACTATTTTTTTTTAATAGACTTCAGTTTTCAGAGCAGTTTTAGGTTCACAGCAAAATAGAGAGAATACAGAGAGCTCCCACATACCCCTGATTTCGTGTACCCAGATCTTCCCTCACCATTAATCTTCCACACCAGAGTGGTATGCTGGTCACAGTAAATGAACTTATTTGCCAAAGTTATCACCCTAAGTTCATAGTTTATTTTTTGCTTCTGAAGTTGTGTATTCTAAGTGTTTCGCCAAAAGTATAATGATATGTTTTCAACGATACAGTATTTTATAGAGTATTTTTAGTGCCCTAAAAAGCCTCTGTGGTTCACCTATTCATTATTCACTCTCCATTTGCAGTCTTGTCTCCTCATCCTACAAGAGTGGCTCTGTCCTGATGCATATCCATTCCTTCTTCCTTCTATCTCTTCCTCTTGTCCTCCCTCCTCCCCACCCCTCCGCTCTTTCCAAAACTATTGTGCGTGAGCTGTGTGCCAAGTTCTCTGCTAGACAGTGCAGATGCAATGGAGAGCGAAACAGACATGGCCTCTGTCCGCATGGCGCCTAGAGCATGGTCAGGGAGACAGATTTTAAAGAGCACTTACCAAATAAAAGCATAGTGACATAATTGCCGGGAATAATGAGGAAGGGTGTGAAGAGAAGTAATAAAGAGGGGACCCAATCTTGTCCTTAGAAAATTGAGGAATCACATTTCAAGCGAGATCCGAAGGAAGAGTTAAGAGCTCACCGGGAAGGTAGTGTTCTAAGTGAAGGGATACATTCCCTTCTGGATTGGGAACCCTCCCAAGATCTCCTTTTGTTTGTTTGCTTTGAAATAAACTTTTCAATTTAGAATAGTTTAAGATTTACAGATAGTGCAGAGGTGGATTAGCAAAGATAGTACAGAGAACTCCTATGTACCTCAGCTAATTTCAGTAGGATATTGTTATTGTGTTACTATAGTACATTTGTCCCAAATAAGGAATCAGCATTGGTGCATGCTATTAATGAAACCTTGGACTCTATTCAGACTTCACAGCCTTCCTTTAATGTCTGTGTTCTGTTTCCGGGTCTGGTCCGGGATACCACACTGAATTTAGTCATCATGTCTCCTGAGCCTCCTCTGGTCTGTGATGGTTTGTGACATCCCTGGTTTTTCAGGATGTTGGCAGTTTTGAGGAGTACTATTCAGGTTGTTTGTAGAATATTGGTAATTTGTAGAATGTCCCTTATTTTGGCTTTGTCTGATGTTTTTCTCATGGTTAGACTATGGTTATTGGTTTTGGGGAGAAAGACAGCAGTAGCGAAGTGTCATTCTCATCATGTGCTTTAAGGGGACATGTTTCATGCTATCAGCATGACTTGTCACTGATGACATCACTCTTCATCACCTGCCTTAGGTTGTTTTCATCAAGGTTCTCCAGTGTGCTTTTCCCGCTACTTGCCTCTTGCTACTCATTGGAACCAAGTCACTCAGGGCAGCCCACACTCAACCTCCTTGAGGAGGGAGTCTTTACATAAATTATTTGGATTCTTCTGTATGGGAGATTTGTCTCTTCTTTCCCATTTATTTATTTAGTCAATCATTTACATTCATATGGAATCATGCATATTTATTTTAGACGTTGGGTTACAATCCAATATTACATTATTTATTTTGTTGCTCAAATTCTTCCAGCCATTGGGGGTTCTTTCAGGCTGGCTTCGGTATCCCTTTTACATAGTTCTGTTAGTTTATTTTTTTGAGCACTTCCTGACTTTCTGGCACTACAGGATGCTTGTTCTATGTAACCTGGCCTGACCCTAGAATCAGACATTTCTCCAAGGAGCCCTGGCTCCTTTTACTGGAGAGTGGTATTAGAGACTAATTTGTGACACACATTGGGTGTGTTCCTTGCTACTGGGGCATCACTGTTTCTAGGTCTTTCAGCTGAGACAGCAAAGAAATATATGTGTGTACACTAACCTGTATATATACACATATCTATAAATATTTCTATATGTATCCATCTGTATCTATATTATACTAAACATGAGCTCATATTGGTGTCCCCAACGCTAATCCATCACCACATGGATCATTCCATCCTTCCTTTGCTTGTTTGTAACCTCCTACTCCTATGGTGAAAACCTGGCTCCCGCCATCTGCTATCCATTTACTTCCTTGTCAGTTCTTAGTATACAGATCTTCTTTGACTTGGGATGGGGTTAGGTCCCCATAAACCCACCCTAAGATAAATATCATGAATCAAAAATGCCTTTACTACACCTAACCTACTGAACACCATGGCTTAGCCTCGCCTAACTTAAATGTGATCAGAACGCTTACATTAGCCTACAGTGCGCAACATCATCTAATACAAAGACTATTTTATAAGAAAATGTTGACTATCTTGTGTAATTTATTGAATGCTGTGCTGAAAGCAGCACACAGAATGGTTATATGGGTACAGGAGGGCTGGACGTGTATCTGGGATCATGTGGCCAACTGGGAGCTTGCTTGCTGCCGCCCAGCATCATGAGAGTGGATTGTACTGTGTATCGCTAGTCCAGGAAAAGATCCAAATTCAAAATTCAAAGTGTGGTGTCTACTGAATACAAGTTGCGTTCTCAGCATTGTAAAGTCAAAAAATGGTGGGTTGAGCCATTGTAAATTGGGGACCCTCTCTACATGGTTTCAAAATTGTTAACCTGTTTTCCGATGGGAAGAACTTGACCAGCTAGAGTACCAGGCCTATGTAGAGTACCTTTTGCCTTCAGTCTTGCAAAACTCCCCTCATTTCTGAAGTTACTAGGTCAGCACCTTTTCCCCTCCCACTCCTTATTTGAAGTTATTTCGTACATTTGTGATAAAGTTAGATTCTCTTGGCTCCATTCCATCCTGAGAAGCCCTGACCTCCTAAGTAATTTTTAAATTTGCTTACACTGAAGTTCACTCTCTTGTGCCATAAAGTTTATGGGTTTGGCCAATGCATAGCATCATGTATGTACCACTGCTGACCACTGTACCAGGCAGATGAGTTACATGACCTTAACAAGTGCTCTGTGCTTCCACTAGTCAAACAAACACCCCTCCTCAAACTCCTGGCATCCGCTGATCTGTTTTCTGTTCTTAGAGGTTTCCCCTGACCCCAAAATGTCCTACATCTATAGCCATTCAGAGTAGTTTTTTTTTTTTTCACTTCACAAAATGCACTTAAGATTCATTCACGTTGTGTGAGTTAATAGCTTGTGCCTTATTATCACTGAATAATATTCCATTTTATGCATGTACCACAGTTTGTTTATCCATTTTGCATATGGAAGGACATCTTGTTCGTTCCAGTTTGGGCAATTATGAATATAAAGCTGAGACAAACGATCATGTATGTCTTAGTCAGTTCAGGCTTCCCTGTAATAAAGTATCATAGATGGAGGGGTCTATACACAAGAGAAATTTATATCTCAGAGTCTGGACGCTGGAAGTCTGAGATCAGGGAACCAGTATATCAGGTTCTGTGGAGAGACCTCTTCCAGGCTGCAGACTATGACTTCTCTTATATCTTCAAAGGCAGAGTGCAGAGAGGAAAGCAAGCTTTCTTATGAGGGTTCTAAGGGCACTAATCCCATCATGAGAACTCTACCTGCATGACCTCGTCTAATCCTAATTACCTCCCCAAACCCACACCTCCTAATACTATCACATTTGGGGCAGGGATTGTGTGTCAATGTATGAATTTTGAAGGGAAACAAAGAAACTGCCAAACTGTCTTCCAAAGTGACTATGCCATTTTGAGTTTCCATCAGGAACGAGTGAGAATTTCTGTTGCTTTGCGTCCTTGTTAGCATTTGGTGTTGTCAGGTTTTTGGATGTCAGCCAGCCTTTGAGATTGTAATCATTTTTATAGACTCAGGGGCCAGCATAAGGCATGCCATTATTGGAATGAATCAATGAATAACTGAATAGAACAAGAAACTGTGATTTTACAGTTTATATCTTAGAGATTCTCCTGTTATTAAAGAGGATGCATTTGGACAGGGATTATGTTTGGAAATAGACTGCAAGCTCAAACGCTTTACAAACTGAAATAGAATGAGTGTAAGGACAATAGGGAGGGGTGGGGACTGTAGCAATGTGGAGACTCTAAGAGAATCTGTGAACCAAGTTTTGCCAGATTTTCCAAATTTTTAGGTTCAGACATAAAATCAAACGTATAAGAAATCTCACAATTTGTATATGTTAGTCATCAACTAAGTATCAGATTTGAATAGTAAGCTACCATTTTTTAAAAAAATATTTTATTTATTTGACAGAGAAAGAGAACATGAGCTGGAGGGGAGGGGCAAAAGGAGAGGGAGAGAAGCAGACTCTCTTCTGTGTGGGGATCCCAACAAGGGGCTTAATCCGAGGACCCTGAGATCATGACCTGAGCTAAAGTCAGATGCTTAACTGACTGAGCCACCCAGGATCCCCAAGCTACCAGTTTTTAACCTATGTGTTTTTAATCCCTTCTGGTGTGGCATCAAGACAAGGGTCTGCCGTGACCTAAGATTCCAGTCATTATTTGATCAGTATTTATTATTTGAGATTAATTTTATTTGCGATAATCAAAAGAAATTTGGGATGTGGGGAATAGAACTGAAGAGGAAAGGAAAACTGATGTGAAGATTTCAGTATTGGACGGGAAGCAAACAAATGTGACTTTAGGCCCAGTTTACAAGCTTATATTAAGGAGCGTGTTTAATAGTTAATTATTTGGATCTTTGTGAGTATGAGAACTCTGAGTTTGAAAGTCACCTGGATCAATCAATTTTATCCTGGAATGTGAATACTTCAGAGCTTTGGGAATTTCTTTCTTTCTCCGTTGTGGGGTTTTGTAGGGGAAAAGAATCAGGCAGCCACCAGTGTGGGGCCAGCCATTTCAATGACCCGTTTTGTTCCTTGTCTTCCTACATTCTCCCGGCCTACTGATGTATACAATGTGAACACGTTTTATAATTTATGGGGAGAGGAGAAATTATATGTCACATGTACCAATCTGGTAAATATTTATGAATTTTCTGCTTCTTAATATGAAGGTATAAAAATAACTCCTGATTACCTATTAGCAATTCCCATAAGTCTGGAGAAGACAAGAAACCCACAGTCCTAAACAGGGTCTCTGTGTCTCTGTGTCTATACAGCAATGCTCCTGTTGAGCAGTCTCTCTGTTTTGACACTCCTGACTTCTGTTCCATTACTGTTCTTTCTAAGGAACTCCGAAGCTGTGTTTCAACAGAACCAATATGCTCTCTAATCAGAGATGATGTTAGACATGGTGAAATGGTTTCTACATCTTATGTGGCATGGACAACAAGCTAGTCAAATACCCACTCTCTAATTTTAATTAGAATTAGAAGGCTCCCCAGGCTGGGCAGCCCAGTTAGTGGGAGCACCGTGCAAAGGCCTTGTTCCGACCCTCGGATGAGCCAGCGAATTTTTGCTGAGTTCAGTAACCATGCTTGTGGCTCTGGCTTTGCATTCGTCTGGAGAACACATCCTTTTAATCATTTGGGAAACAGAATGTCTAAGCATGGATGCTTTGCCACTTCCGGCAAAACCACTTAAAGTGCAAGCCCTTCTGATATCTGTGGTCAGTACCATTATCTTGATAGCCAAAGAAGAGAACATTATACGGAGAGAAACCCACTTATTATCTGTGTGATAATAGCCTTTCTTCCTTGACCTTTCAGAGCAGCTTTCTTATCAGAACTTGGCAGTTAGGATTTAATGATATCTTGTCTGTAGAAACTCTCGAAATGCAAAGAGTTATGCAAATCCAGAATGGGATTGTTAACTATGGTTGCTCTCCTTGGGAAATAATCTCCAGTCAGGGCAATAGCTTCCAATGGAAAATCTTCACTCTATTTCGAGAAATAATATGTTGCTCTCATCCCAGTTCGATGGTAGGAACAAGTGGAGGTGTCTAAGAGCTCACTTTGAACAGACATCCATACTTATCCACCAATTCTCCACCCCAGAGTTGTTCAGACCCAAGGCTCTATGGTGACTGTGGTGCAGCCCTCCCTCCCCATTCTGGAGGGGCAGGACAGGGTCTCATGAGAGTGGGCATTTCTGGCTCTCCCACCCTACTTTGCTCCAATAGGAAAGCCATACCTTCCTATGCTTTATACACAGTGAATATTACTCACATAGTATTTTGTCTAAAGAGAGAGTCTTGCTATATATAAAAAATTATATTTAGAAACCACCAAAGGCATTCTAAACTATACCATAGAAATGCAGATGACAGCATCCAGACTATGGGAAACTTTATAGGGTAAGTGATCTGGTGTCTTCAATAAATATATTCTAGGGGGGGACGCCTGGGTGGCTCAGTTGGTTGGGCGACTGCCTTTGGCTCAGGTCATGATCCCGGCGTCCTGGGATCGAGTCCCACATCGGGCTCCTTGCTCGGCAGGGAGCCTGCTCCTCTCTCTGCCTCTGCCTGCCTCTCTGCCTGCTTGTGTTCTCTCTCTGTTAAAATAAATAAAATAAAATCTTAAAAAAAAAAAAAAATATATATATATATATATATATATATATATTCTAGGGGGGAAAAGGGAGTTGTCCATATAGCTATGTTCTCTCTCTGTCAATCCTTCTCTCTCTTCAGCCAAAGTTGATTTTGATCCATTTTCTCTCAAACGGATTGTTGCCATCCACATATAGACACATTATTATTTTTCCCCTATTAAAAAAATAAATTTCTCTTGGCCTGACTGAGGCCACCAATGCAACTCCTTTCTTTGCTTCCCTTTGCAACAAAGCTCTTTGAAAGTATTGTCCTTAATTGCCTCCAATCTCTCTCTCCTCCTTTCTAGAAAACACTCCAAATAGGTTTTTGTCTTCATTATCATTGTTCTTATGAGTGTCACCAATGATCTTGATGATGTTACTGAGTCCAGTGATCAATCTCTGGCCTCATCGTACTTGAACTACAAGCATAATTTGATATTGTCTCCTTCTGGAAACACTGTTTACACCTGGTTTCTGGGACATGTCGCCACCTGAATTCCCTGCTATCATTCTGTTTTCAGTCTTATGCATTTTTCCTGGTTTCTCTTTCTTGTCTTGACCTCCAAATGTTCTCCGTCCCAAGGCTCAGTTTTTGGAATTTGTTTCATTCTACACTGCTTGCCTCAATGAGTTCATCTAAGTTCTTGTATTTGAATACTGTCTCTATGAAGAGAATTCCTGAAAGCTTATCTCTAGCCTTGCTGCCTCCCATAGCTTGTAGACCTTTCTCTATAACTGCACAGTTTTCATCACACTTAGATATATAGTGGATATCTCAAATCGAGTATGTTCTGAACTTAACTCCCAATATTTCTTAGTAGGACTTGCAATAACCAGTTTCCCCCACCATCAATGGCAACTCTGGCCCTTTAGTCATTCTGATGAAGCATCCTGGTATTATCCTCATTTAAAAAAAAATATTCAGACACTTATTAAAGATAGTAAGGCCGACTTTGTTCCTGGGTCCTCCTACAACAGCATTTGCAGTGGAGGAGAGAGACCAGCCTCGACTCCAAATACAATGAGGAAAATTTATAGCTAAGGAGCAGGTTGGGAGTCTATGGGTGGAAATTACTAAGAAGAAATATCAAGGCTAAGAGGATTCATGCTAGACTAGCTCAACAGGGTTCTTGCTAAGGGAAAGCCATGGTGATAAGATATTGTCTTAGTTCAGGCCGCTATAACAAAGTACCATAGACCGGGTGGCTTGTGAACACCAGAAACTCACTTCTTACAATTCTGGAAGCTAGAAGTCTGAGACTGGGACACCAGAATGGTTGGATTCTGGTGAGAGCTCTCTTCCAGGTTGCAGTTTGCCAACTTCTTGTATTCTTACAGGGTAGAGAGAGTAGAGAGAGGAAGCAAGCTCTCTCATGTCTTCTATAGGAGCAAGGACCCTTTTTGTGAGGGTTCCGCCCTCATGTCTTCATTGTGTACCACCACACTAGAGATTAGACTTCAATACACGGATTTTCAGTAGGGGGAGGGACACCAACATTCCGTCCATATGGATATCAAAGGTGGGGGATTTTTACTAAACCCACCCAGCAGAATTCTTGCTAAAACTGGTCTAAATGGGCCAAGGACAGCGTTCAGGGTTGCGGCCTTGAGGAGCCTGATAAGAGTCTGGTCAAAGAGAGTATCTTTGGCATCCTCATCTCCTTTCTTTCACTCATACCACGATTCTGGTTTTCCAGCAAACTTTATTTTTGGTCCTACCTCCAAAATATATCTGCCATTTGACCACTTTTCATCACCCCTGTCACTCCTTTGATTCAAGCCAGCATTATATGTGGCCCAGTTTTTGCAAGTCTTCTGCTTCTCCCTCTGCTTTCCTTCCTTAGATTTCCAAGTGCCAGAGTGACTTGCTTAAATCCTGCTTCTCTCCTTCAATCCAGACCTTCCAATGGCCCTCAACCATCTCAGTGCAAAAGCTAAGGTCCTCACTCTGATCCACACAGCCCTCTGTGACCTGGCCTCCATAACCTCCCACTGCCTTTTCTGTCTCTCCCTGGTCCCCTTGTGCTGGCATAAGCACCCACTGTCTTTATTGTCCCTATTGCCTTTCTCCTCCCACCAGAATGTAAATTCCATGAGATTATTATTCATTCTCTGCAAAATCCCTGCTCTCAGGACAGTGCCTCACCCAGGGTAGACAGGTATTGAATGTTTGTTGAATAAACAAATGAATTAATTTCCAGTTTTGGAAAATACATTTAAAGATGCATATTAAAATATTGAAAGGTGGTTATTTAAAGAAGAGCAGTAAGATAGGTGATTTCCAAGTAATTAGAAAAGCAAAATAGAAAACATTTTGCCAATAAGAGTTTGGAAAAAAAGGAAAGTAAAAACTGTGCACATTAAACAGAAAGCCGAAATAGGACAGCAGAAAGGAAAACCATGTCAGGAATCACAATCCATTTTTTAATGACACAGACTCTCAGACTGAATTTAAAAATCCAGTTATGAGCTATTTACAAGAGGCAAATATAAAATCAAATGATGCAGAAAGTTTGAAAATAAAGGGAAAGAAAATTATATGCTAGGCAAACATTAATAAAAAGAAAACAGGAGTAAAAATGTTAAAATGACAAAATATAACTCAAGGGTGAAAGCATTGAGAAGGAAAAAGGAAAGATGCATTATATTAATAAATCACCTGGCAAGAAGATAGAAGAATCATAAAGCAATTTACAATCTTCATCATTGCTTTGAAATATAAGTAAAACAAAGGAATAAATTGAAAATCTACATTCATGGTGAGAGAGTCTAACATCCCTTTCTTAGAAACTGGCAGATCGGGGCCCCTGGGTGGCGCAGTTGGTTGAGCGACTGCCTTCGGCTCGGGTCATGATCCCGGAGTCCTGGGATCGAGTCCCACATCGGGCTCCCAGCTCCATGGGGAGTCCGCTTCTCACTCTGACCTGCTCTCTCTCACTCTCTCTTTCCTAATAAATAAATAAATAAAATCTTTAAAAAAAAAAAAAAAGAAACTGGCAGATCAAGTAGACAAAAAATGAGAACACAGAGTATTTGAATAGTCCATTATAGAATTTTTTGAACACTAGGCGAAAATTATGCCCCAAATATGTATCTAGAGGATCATGAGGATTTAAAAAACCAGGAGACATATGTGGGCATGATGAAAATAATCATATGTTTGTATATACATTGTCTAAACATAAAGAGTCAGTTGAGAATCCCTGTCCATTTTCTTTCTTTCTTTCTTTCTTTCTTTCTTTCTTTCTTTCTCTCTCTCTCTCTCTCTCTTTCTTTCCCTTCCTTCCTTCCTTCCTTCCTTCCTTCCTTCCTTCTTTCCTTCCTTCCTTCCTTCCTTCCTTCCTTCCTTCCTTCCTTCCTTCCTTCCTTCCTTCCTTTTTAAGAGAGAGAGTGTGCACAAGAGTGAGTGTGAACAAGTAGGGGAGGGACAGAGGGAGAGAATCTTCAAGTAGACTCACTGCTGAGCATGCAGCCCAACCTGGGACTTAATCTCATGATCCTGAGCTTATGATCTGGGCAGAAACCAAGAGTTGGATGCTTAACCGACTGAGCCACACAAGCTCCCCACCAGTCCATTTTCTTAATCTTTTGACACCTTCGGATCCTGACAAGGCACAGAAGAGTGATTCTCAAAGCGAGAGCTCTGGATGAGCAGCATCAGCATCGTGTAGGAATTTGCTAGAAAGGCAGATCTCTGGGTCCCAGCCCCAGACCTTCTGACTTAGCAACTCTTAAGGTGGGCCCAAATGTAACACACACTCCGGGGGCTTCTGAAGCCACCTCAAGAATTAGAATCTCTGGCACAGATCTAACTTCAGAAGCCTGCCTGTCTTCCTTTGTTTGGATGTCTTCAAGGCAATAGAAAAATAAATGCTTACACATCATTCACATTTCTTTTTTTTTTTTTTTAAAGATTTTTATTTTTATTTATTGGAGAGCTAGAGACTGAGAATGAGAGGGGAGAAGGTCAGAGGGAGAAGCGGACTTCCCGCAGAGCCGGGAGTCCGATATGGGACTCGATCCCGGGACTCCGGGATCATGACCTGAGCCGAAGGCAGTCGCTCAACCAACTGAGCCACCCAGGCGCCCATCATTCACATTTCTATTCCACAATTTCATTGATGGTCTGGTTCCTGGTAAAGCTCTATTCTCGGACTTTAGGTCTTAGATCATTCTGACAATTGCCTGGGTAACTGTGGCCTGAATCTTTATACTTTATACTTGAATTTAAGTGAAAAGAGACAAAATAACAAGGAGCTTCCATGCTGTGAATATTAGAAGTGCAAAAATTTAAAAAAAAAAAAAAGAAATGGAGTAAATCAATCTGTTATGACAATATGTCATGTCTGAAAATCTGTGGATGGATCGGGAGCACAATTTTTACCCTTACCCAGCACTGGCTTCCTAACGCCTGGATCTATACTCATGGCCATCTCTATTAGGGAAAACACCAAAAAACCAGGCAAAACTGTGAATAGAGAGAAATAAATTCCCTTGGCCCCCTTCTCTTCTCCACTCCTGAGTGACATCCTTTCTCTGCTTCCCTTCAGGTACATGCTTTCCAATTAAAATGGCTAACACTATTTGCTGGGAGCATTGGCAGCATGAAGTAGACCGTGTACTTTGGGGAACGTTCATTTTCAAAAGTAGAATACTACAATGTATGCAAATTTAAATTTTGCATATGATTTTGTCCACCTCAATTCATGTGTTAAAGCCCTACCTCCATATGTGGTGGCATTTGGAGATAGGGCCTTTCAGAGGTCATTAGATTTAGATGACATCATGAAGATGGGGGGGCCTCATGTTGGGATTACTGCCCTTAGAAGTAGAGATACCAAAGAGCTTGCTCTTTCTTTAGGCTTTATGAGGACATGTTGAAAAGGTGGCTGTTTGCAAGACAATAAGAGAGCTCTCAATAGAAACTGACCATTCTGACACCTTGATCTTAGACTTCCAGCTTCCAGAACTATGAGAAAGTAAATTTCTCTTGTCTAAGCCACCTGGTCTATGTTCATCTCTTGCTTACTACGCTGCCCCTCAGTTGTCCTTATTGTTTCTGTGCTTCCACTGGAAAGTGTTGTAAAGGGCAAGGTAGCAGATCACTTTCCATCTGTGGACAGGCTTTCACCAGAATGGTCTATCTATGCTCTCAGATGATACAAGCTAATGCATGTTGACTGCTGGTATCACCGACCACTTGTCTTTTAGAAACCACCTGTACTATTTTCCCCTTTGAGGACCCTGCATTTTCAGACACGCAATGCTTCCTGTTCTCTTTCTTTCATACCTACCCATCACAATCAAGTGAACTTCCAGAAATTGATTTATTCACCAATTTTATGAGGTTGGTTCTTGATGAGTTTAAAGTTCTTATCAACTGCTACAAAAAGATATTTAAGCACTCAAGTGTGTAAGACACTTCTATGGGCTGGAAGTTGGAAAGGTGGAATTGATTTACTCCTTATTTAAAGCCTAGATCCACAAGCTGAGAAAATGTGGGACAGGAAGTTTCTTTTAGAAATAACTTTAGTTTCTGAGATTGGAACACATATAAATTTGGAGGCTAATTATAAGTTGACTTAAGCTATGGGTCTGATATGATTTTAGGCCTACAAGCAAAGATATAGCTCAGGGTTTGGGGTAGGCAGACAGGAATTTGAATCTTAGCTAAGCCGTTTACTAGCTGTATTACCACAGGCTTGGTGCTTAATTATTTCAAATTCAGTTTTCTCATCTGAGAAACTGGGATAAAGAATTATCCATTTTACAGATTTTTTTGCAAGAATGAAATAAGTCACTATATATAAAGAAACTAGCAGTGTGTTAGGTACAGAAGTCTATTTCTTTCCTCGTTGGTGGAGAGACGTTTATTAGACAGTAAGCATGGGATCCACATATGTTGCCCGGTATTATTTACGAAGAGAAGTGTGGTTAGAAATGATAAAAATCTTTGTGGATTGATTCATTTTATTGGATCCTAGCTAGCTTGACAACTTTTTTCAGTGGTTCTTTTTTTTTTTTTTAAAGATTTTATTTATTCATTTGACACAGAGAGAGAGATCACAAGTAGGCAGAGAGGCAGGCAGAGAGAGAGGGGGAAGCAGGCTCCCTGCCAAACAGAGAGCCCGATGCGGGGCTCGATCCCAGGACCTTGAGATCATGACCTGAGCCAAAGGCAGAGGGTTTAATTCACTGAGCCACCCAGACAGCCCTTTTCAGTGATTCTTAAACTTGTGGAACATGGTTCTTGTCTAGTACAGTTGTATAGACATGAGAGAAACAAATTACCTTCCACGTCTCCTCCTCTCCTCTCCTGGCCTCTCTCCATGGTCCCTCCACCACAGCACACACACTTGTCCTACTTTGTAGCAATTGGGATCTGTGTTTCTGCGGCTGTTAGAAGGAAGCCAGACCCAGCATCTGCCACTACACTGTAGCGTGACTGTGGGCAAGTACCTTAAATATTTTTTTAAAAAGGAAACTAATTCTAGATAATTTCTTAGGTCTCGTCTCACTCTTATACTTTCCAATTCTGCATTTAAATATTATTATCCTCTATCAATCCCAAGCCTAAAGATCATTCTTTGACCATGGAGAATTAATGTGCTACTTAGCTTTGCTACTGAAAAGGTGGTCCATGGACCAGCAGCATCACCATCATCTGGGAGCTGGTTAGAAATGCAGAATCCCAGGCCTCACCTAGAATCACATTTCACAGGATCCCCAAGTGATACATGTCCCATTAAAGTTTGAGAAACACTGTTGTAGAGAACTGCAACTCACTTTTATTTGTTTGAGTGAATTCACTGCTTTGATCTTCAAAGTATGTCTCCAGAAACCACATCAAATCCCATAAAATTCCCGTGAGGAGGCTCACATTTTGACCATTTTTATGAAGGGAAACCGAGTCGGAGAATAAAGGGGGCTTGTCACATTGAGAATGCAACCACAGTCACATTGAGACAGCTGTCATGGTCTCCTGGCTTGTTGGATGTAATGTTGGGATTCCCATTGGAGCCACATCAGCCTTTTGATACCTGAGCTAGTTAAACAGAATAGTGTGTGTCATTTGCACAACATGGTGCCCTTTGGAAGTTGTTGAAGTTCCTTTTGAAATGAAAGAGACGAATTTGTACACTGGTATTTTTAACACTTGATTAATGTTCTATTTATTTTGGCCACCCTGGTTCTTTAATTATAAAATTACACAGTTTGGAATGAGAGTGTTGGCCTCCCACCTGTGCCAAGTTTAGCTGAATATGTTTCTCTCTGGTCTCTTGTTGTGGTGTGGGCTTCAAGGACAAGTCAGCAAACCAACTTGTTCTCAGACTTTTGATCCTCCTTTCTGTAGTTAGCAGTCTTGATTTTTTTGAGGACAAATATTGGTTGCTTCTGCTGTGGCCAGCTGCTTACACAGCCACTTCAAAACCACTAGGTGAGTAGATGAACCTGAGCTTCTTCCCTCAGGTGATTGGTTCCGCATATCTCTTCTCCTGGGAATGTGAGTTCTCCCTCTGTAAAAGGAATTAACAAGTGGGCAATAAGTAGCGTGTCCCCCTAAACCACCAAGAAATACACAGGAAACATGGAAGCTTCTGCAGATCTGATGAAGAATTGGGAAATGCTATGGTGCTATTTTCTCTTAGAGTCTTTCCCTTATTCTTTATGTCCTGTGTACGTTCCCAGGCCGACTTGTCATCACCTGGAGACTTTTCTAGCTCATGATTTTATAAAGGGGGTGTCTCTATCCCATCTTGCATCCATCTCTGATTCCTAAGGAAATCACAATGGTTTTTTGGGGGGTAGAAGTAATGGGAAGTAATACTTGGACAAAGTCCCTTGAAATACCTCTGGAATGAGATGGTGGTTTTTAATGATACATTTCTTAGAATTGGTTATGTCAGGTATCCTTCTCTCTTACCTCTCCCCACTGCGTCCCACTCATCATTTTTTTTTCCTTTCTTTTCTTTTTTTTTTTAAGATTTTATTTATTTATTTGACAGAGAGAGATCACAAGTAGGCAGAGAGGCAGGCAGACAGAGAGAGGGGGAAGCAGGCTCCCCGCTGAGCATAGAGCCTGATATGGGGCTCGATCCCAGGACCCTGAGATCATGACCTGAGGTGAAGGCAGAGGCTTTAACCCACTGAGCCACCCAGGCACCCCCCCACTCATCATTTTTGAGTTTATTTGAAACTACTCTATTTTAGACTTCAGTTTCCTAAGGTTTTTGTTTTGTTTCGTTTTTCAAGTATGTAGAGGCCAACCCCATAATCGTTGCTGTGTAGACAGTTTTGGTTTTCCACTCTTAAATCTTTGAAAAAAACATTCAGCATGCTTTTTAACACTTTGTCTCTGGTGAAAATTAAATGTTGCTTAAAATCACACCATGGCAATTTTGTGCAAGATATGAAGCTTTCATATTACTTGATATTATTATAAATCATTCATATTCAGTAAATGTCAAAAATGACTAGGATTTAGTAGCTTAGGGAATAGTAAACTTTTTTTCCCACTCTTATCCAAAGAATTCTAATGTAGTTTGAAGATCTTGAGAGGTGAGTTTAACAGTTCTATGATGATGGAAATATTCTCTTTGTGCTATCTAATATGGCAACCACTGGCCGTGTATGGTCATTGAGGACTTTAAATGTGGCTAGTACAACTGAGGAACTGAATTTAAAAATTTTTCTTCTTTGGGGAGGGCGTCGGAGAGAGAGTCTTAAGCAGGCGCCATACCCAGTCCATAGGTAGTATCTTATAGGTTTCATGTAAACCTCTTTTAACACTTTTCTTGATATTTTAAACACTTCAAACATTAACCTATACATTACCATGGCAAAAACTTACTTTGATGATTATTTCTTTTTTTCACTTTCTCACCCTTTGAGTGGGTTTTGTAGTATCTGTGTGCAAATGTAGAAAAGAGAGTTTCATGCGTTTGGCTATGTTTGAAGTCTCGACTAAAGTTTTATACCTGGATGTACGTGTACTCCAAATATCAAAGATGAGAGTTTGATATTTCTTATAAGTAAGGGTTAAATATGAGAGAAAATTTGAACTTACTATTTACTTCTGCATCTAGGAATAAGTAAGAAAAGTAAGAAATGGTAAAGTAAACTGATAGACGAGTAAGAAAATGGACAAGTGTGTGTTGAGAGTTTATTTGTACCTTTGAAAAAAATATGCAGCTTTATTTTTCACATACTGGAAACTATGCATATTGTATAAGAAAGACCTTGATTCAGCCAAATTCTTTAGGCACCGACTCAGTGATGGCTAACAAGGTTGTAATATAAATGGAAGGTATGATAGGGTCTTGGTTTATGATACCTCTCAGTATTTAATCATATGAGAGTAAAAAGCAAGACAATATATAATCAGAACTCATTTGGATAATATAGTAAATGTCAAGGAACATCTATTGTTGCTAATTTTAACCTGCTCTATGGCACATGAACCTTAACTGGGCACTTTTATGGGAAGGTCCAGATCAAGAAATGAGTCTTGCTTCCCAGGAGGGCAACATTGATTTAGTGTATGGGAAAGATGAAAGGCTTGGTAAGTATAGTGGAGGATAATGTGCAAGAGAAAGGAAGCAATGTGAAAGACTGTATGGTAGGAATGCCAGGGACAGATTCAAATAATAATTATAAACACACAGAGACCATACATTAATGGAAATACTGCACAATTTTCATTTTTTTCTCCATACTCCTCTTTGACGCAGAATGTACACCATTGATTTAAACTATGTTGGAAGAAGAATGCTCTGAGGTTGTCTGAAATGCAACCCATTTGGGAGAGGCTAAAGAACCTGATTATGGGGTGCCTGGGTGGCTCAGTTGGTTGGGCGACTGCCTTCGGCTCAGGTCATGATCCCGGAGTCCCGGGATCGGGTCCCATATCGGGCTCCCAGCTCTGCGGGAAGTCTGCTTCTCCCTCTGACCTTCTCCTCTCTCGTTCTCTCTCTCTCTCAAATAAATAAATAAAATTAAAAAAAAAATTATATAAAAAAAAAGAACCTGATTATGTCCAGGGTAAAGAGATGGGAAAACCTGGAGGAGGCAATTAGCAGCCTGTATATACTTAATGGGCTGTTTTAAAGGGTACTGGTGACAGTTAGCCTGGTACTTATCCTGCACCAGAAGGAAGTCATTTCTGTTAACACCAAAGTTTCTTTGTGCAGATTGCTATAAATAACACTTTCCTTTGGCTGGAAATGACTCAGCAATGTCCTTCTCCAACCCCACTCTGTCATTCAGACGTGTGAAGGAGATTTATTCCAGGTTTCCTGGGGACAAGATGAGCAGGTAACGAAGGCAGAGAATGGTTTTCCTTGGGGGCAGAAGGGCCTCATGAGGAAGCAATGTGAAGACAGCAGTGTTCTATGTTCCTGCATTGAGTAGGCACTGTGGGTTTTGGAAGAAATACCAGGGAGGCTTGCTGAAAGGCCTAGGCCCTGCTCATGGGACTTGAGCAAGCCATGCAACCTTTCTGTAGATCAAGTTTCCTTTCATTTCTCTGCCCCATCCCCCTACCTCACAGTCAAGAAGAGGAGATGATAATAAAGAATGCTTTGGAAAAGGGAATAACAACAACAACAACAAACTTATATAGATAAGAAATCATCATTATTCCACAGTCAGGTCTAAAAGTGAAGGTCAGAATTGTATATGACCTGGGGGGAAGAAGAAGGTATCACTTAAAACATTCATCTCAGATCTGATTTAGGTCCTCAGTCTGAGAACCACTTTGAGATTAGGGTCTATTCCATGAATCTATCTACTGTATTGACCTACTTACTATAGACTACAAGTTATAGAAGGTTGGCTGGGAAAGGCCCTATACTGGGCCAGCTTGAAAAAGAGTCATCCTCTCAGTGTATCAGTATGAAGGTAAATGCAGTGTTTAGTTGTCAGTGATAGTCCTTGCATTAGAAACTGTGAAGGACAAGCTTGAGTTGATACTTGTGGAAATAAACAAAGACCCACCTGATGAGAAAAGCAAAGGCTATTTATTCAGAGTGCTGGAAGAGCGGAGAGTCAGCCGTTGTCACTTGAGTTTGGCGGAGACTCAGGCAAGCCCTGGAATGGAAGAGCTTCATAGAGGAAATAAGGGAAGACTCCAGGTGTGCCTGATTGGAAACCATTGGCCTGGGGAAGCTGGAGGTGGGCCAAGGAGGTGTGGGGTTCTATGTGATTGTTTAGGGTAGATGTCTGGCTTTTGCTGGTTGGCACTAAGTTGGAAGTGAGGTAAAAAAATTGGGAAAGCTAAAAAAAAAAAAGAAAAAAATCAGGAAACTTGGCACTTTTTAGGCCCTGGCCTTTGGGACCATCTTTTAGGGAAGTTATTGTTTAGCTTCCTGAACTGTCCTAAAGATAGCACTCTGGCTTCCTGCAAGTCTGGCTTATAGTAGGCTGGCTTCCTGGAATGTTTCTTGTAGATAGAGGCTTGGTTTCCTGGCAGGCTGCTGCAGGTTTTGGGTCTAAGGTTCAATTTCATGTATGGTCTGGCCGTTGTTTATTTTGTATTCAGTTAAGCCCAAACATTGAAGAATGTCCCCAAGTTCTTGTTTTGCTATGACTTGTATGACCTTGAGCAAGTCAATTAACTTCTCATGTATAAATGAGATCAGATTACCTGACCTGGCATAGCTCACAGATTTGGAGGGGGATCAAATGTGATAAACTACCCCAAATGGTAGCCTGTTTCCTAGAGTGTTGAATAAATTCTAATGATGACAATGATAGAGACCACTATGGAATAATAGGTGTCCTCTCTTCCCCCTTCCTTGTTTTAAGATATATGAAAGTATATTGTTATTGGTTAAAAAAGGCAAGTTCATATTAATTTAGCTTTCTGGCACTTATTAAATTTTGAACCACTTTCTCCATGAGTCTCCCAGTTACTAAATAAATAAGATAAATGCACTATCTCTTAAACCTTCCTATTATTAATCACTTTTGACATAATAGATCTATGTGAGAATTTCATGTAAGTTTTGAGTCCTGTCCCAGGAAAATACACATATGCACATACACCCAATTTTATACAAAATTTTTGAGGGTCCATACAGGAGAAGTCCATTTATATACATGTTTTGAGGCAGAGATTCTTAATTTGGATTGCGTGTTAGAAATACCTGGGTTGTTTTTTTAAAATCATGGGATTTTTAAGCAAGCTACACTCCAAGCTAATTAAATCAGAATTGTTGGGGGTGAGACCCAGACATCAATCCTTTTGAAAGCTCCTCAGGTTTAAATACGGTGGTTCTCAAGCTATCAAGGACATTTAAAAAACCCAGAGGGGTTTTTAAATCCTTTGGAGTTGCTGATTCTGTAGGTCTGGGATGGGAAGTGTATATTTGCAAGTTAAAAAAAAACTCCGTCAGGTGATTCTGATGCTAATCTCAGATTCATAGCCCTGGAGGAGGGAAATCTGGGTCCAGCCTGAGACCTGAGGGCATTAGAGTGGCTCAAAGGTCAAACTAATGCAACAACATACCATTCTTAGCCTGAAGGGGACTTGGTACCACCGGGCTGCACAGTCTTTGAGTGGGAGTAATAACTTGTGTTTCTCCAGGGTTCACCAGCTCAGAGGGGAGTGAGAAGACAGAAGGCACCTCCAGAGCTAGTCCTGTTCCCTCCCCTGCTTCCATTCCACATGGCCCGTTGTCTCTCAGGATGTAGGCAGGGTGCCCAGTACTACACTCTGTTGGGGAAATAGAATTAAGAACAAAATCTTCTCCCAATCCAGAAGTCCTCTCCACCAAGGTAGTAGAGAGGAAAACTGTTTTTATTATTAAAGCATGAAATCCGAATGTGATGTGCATCAGGGTCACCTTTAATAGGTTGTAAAGACAGAAAGCAATCCCACCCTTTTAGAGCCAAGCAGATCCGACTCCTGACAGACTTGTTCTCAAGATAAACACTAACTAGCGCTCAAGTAAGAGGACTTGACAGCACCATTTGTCACACAGAGTTCTTCCTAACTTTATCTGGTAATTGGGGTGGCCATCTGTGTTAGCTAATTGGCTTTATCCAGAGGAAAACAAACTTGTCATATCTTTGTGACTAGAGGTTGCTGTACTACTCAGAGCCAAGCACCCACAGAAGTTAGGTTCCTACTCCCACCCTCCCAGAAAATGGGAAATAAGGGTGCTTTCTATCTAGATATTTGCATTTCAAAGAGTTGACTCCTAGTCTTTGAGAAAGACATTTCTGGGTCCTAAAACTGACAAAAGACCTATGTAGTTTTTCAAGAGGATTTATCTACATTTTAAAGACAGGAAGAGGCTTTGGAGTCTGAGAAACACACTGAGGGTTTTGCAGGGGAGAGGGTGGGGGGTTGGGTGAGCCTGGTGGTGGGTATTGAGGAGGGCACGTATTGCTTGGAGCACTGGGTGTGGTGCATGAACAATGAATCTTGGAACACTGAAAAAATTAAATTAAAAAAAAGACAGAAAAGTTATTATAATTTTAGGTTTTTGAAATGCTCTAAGAAGAAGGAAGAGGGGGATCTTTTCTATTATTCTCAACAGGGAAAAATATGCCTCTTATTTTAAATTAAATTAAATTTTTATACTCTGTCTTAGTTGTAGGCTGTCATAACAAAATTCCATAGACTGGGTGGTTTAAACAACAAACATTTATTTCTCACACTCCTGGAGGCTGGGGAGTCCAACCAAGCTGAGGGTGCGGCAGATTTGATGTTTGGTAAGAACCCACTTTCCAGCTTGCAGATAGCCACCTTCTTCCTGTATCCTCATATGACGGCAGGGACAAAGAGGAGAGCAGAAACTCTTGTAAGAGCATCTCTTCTTATAAGGACACTAATCCTATGAATCAGGGCCCCACCCTTAGGACCTCATTTACATAAATTACCTCTTTAGAGGACCTATCTCTAAATATAGTCATGTTGGGGGTTAAGGTTTCAACATATGGAATTTGGAGGGATACAATTCAGTCTATAGCACAAGTACAGTCCAAGGGTTGTGTTCACCATAACTGCCCTGCCCCGTCCCCCAATTCCCCCCCATTGTTGGAAACTTTCAACTTAGCCTTTCTGTGCCATTAACACTGTGGTAGTTGCCAGGCCAGATCAATATACTGGAATGGTTCTCTCTTGCCTATCACGTCCCTACCATCTCCTCCTCCTTGGGTAGCATTCTTTTCTGCCTTACGATCTCCTCACCATCCAAGGATTTTAAAGACTTTGAGGGGACCTAGGCCAGACTTTATCTAAAAACATCCCAGATGTATTTAGAGAGTTCTTTTTGGTCCAGTGTTCCCCACCAGCATCCAGTAAGAATTCACACCTTGTGCATTGTGCTGCAGATTTACTTCCATCAACCTGCTCTTTGACCTGGGCACCTTGTCCCTCTGGATCAAGGGAGAGGACAAATAGGCAGGTTTTTTTGGTTCTAAAACCAATTATATTTCAGTGGAAATATAATAAGATTTAGAAATTGGTATTTACTAGAACTTTCCTCAAGGAATTTAATACTTTTCTGGGAGTAAAATTGAGACCCTTGAAGTGCATCCTTTAGTCACAAAAACAGGCTATAAACTTTCCTTAAAAGATGTGCCTGGGTTGGCTGTAGGGATAACTATTTTGGTAGTGAAGAGCACCCATCAGAGCCTCTATTCTCCTGCCCTCCCAAAGGTGGTGCCCATTTTCTCTTCCAAGTAAGTGGTGAACAAATATTTAAAGAATGCTGGCTTAGAGGCTTCCGAATTATGTGTTTTTATCCCCCAGCTTACCCATAAGTCTGTCTGGTCCTTGTCTTTACCACACACACACACACACACACACACACACACACACACACACACACTTCCTCTCCCTCCTCCAAGAAATCCTCTTCTTCTTGAGTTGTCTGAAATCTTGTGTTTTTTTAATCTAAACCTTTACACTACTTATATTAGTAATGTCTTTAAGACTACCAAAATCACGGGCGCCTGGGTGGCTCAGCTGGCTAGCCAACTGCCTTCAGCTCAGGTCATGATCCCAGAGTCCCGGGATCGAGTCCCACATCGGGCTCCCAGCTCCATGGGGAGTCTGCTTCTTCCTCAGACCTTCTCCCCTCTCATGTTCTCTCTCTTGCTCTCCCTCTCTCAAATAAATAAATAAAATCTTTAAAAAAAAAAGACTACCAAAATCACAGTGATTGATTAAAAAACAACATAAGGCAACATTCCTCAAATTCTTATTCTTTGTGTTCTTTAGCCATACTTTCTCTTTCTATACTTTCATTAACCTCGTGGTCATCTAGCTTGGTCCCCGTTCTTATCCCAGTAGGACAACAATACCTCCAAGGTTGGCCAAGACTGAGCCTCACCCTATATACTCTTAACAATGTCCCTCTTCCACACATTTAAAAATGTGTGAGATATTTGTCTTACTACTCGCTAGGGACAAGAGCAGAACCACAGGAATAGTACAGATTGGGGAAAAAGAGGTTTTAGTGTGTTGTTTTTTCCAAAGGTAGTAATAGCAAGAGAAAAATGACTAAGAATTATGAGTGCTTACTATGTGTCCAACACAATGCTTCATATACATGATCTAATTTAATTCTTAGTGCAGTGCTAGAAGGAAGAAAAATTATGGCCAGGATTTATAGATAAGGAAGAAGAGCATTAGAAAGGCTAACTGCCACGTACAGTCTGTGGAACACAGAATACCAGGCAGAGGCAGAGGCAGCGGCAGCACCTTGTTTAAAACTTCTCTCCAGAGGCCCCTGGGTGGCTCAATCGTTAAGCGTCTACTTTCAGCTCAGGTCAGGATCCCAGGGTCCTGGGATGGAGCCCAGTATTATGCTCCCTGCTCAGCGGGGAGTCTGTTTCTCCATCTTCCACGCTCCCTGCCTGTGTTCCCTCTCTCGCTGTGTTTCCCTCTGTCAAATAAATAAATAAATAAAATTTTTAAAAAGGACAAAAACAAACAAACAAATAAACAAAACTCTTCTCTCCAGAGCGGCTTGGGTAGCTGAGTTGGTTAAGCATCTGACTCCTGATTTCAGTTTAGGTCTTGATCACAGCATCGTTCAGTTTAGGCTCCATGCTGGGCTCCATGCTGGACATGGAACCTACTTAAAAAAAAAAAAACAAAAAAACTCTTCTCCCTAGAACTTGGAGTAGAGTCTAGAACAGCACTGCCCAATATAAAATATAATGAGATCTACACATGTAATTTAAAATATTCTAGTACTACATTAAGATGGAAAAAGAAACATGTGAAATTAATGTCGATGATACATTTAACCCAGTGCATAAAAAATATTACTGCCACATGGTGGTGGTTGCCCTCGGGGTGCACTGGGCTTCACAAAGGGGAGAACTAAACTTCAGTTGTGTTAAGACACTAAGATTTAGGAATTGTTTGTTTTGATGTCAGAGCCTAGCTTTATCTGACTAATGGAGTGGTTATAGATTTTGGTGAATGAATGAATGAGCGAAGGGACATAATGAGAAGAACCTCATATTCTTCCAGGGACCAGACGAACAGGGGGAGTTTGGGCCAACCAGTTAAGGTGACCTTAATCCAGAAATATCGATGTAATTATAGACTGTGCCAGGCCTGGTGATGTCCTCTCTGCTGGATGTAATGGAGCAATCCAAGATGAGGTCCAGAACACCAGGATCCTGGCCACTTACCCCTGATGATCTCACTTGAAGAAAGTTTGTGCCCTGATGTCTCCTTTTCCTCTAGCAACATTTACACCTGGTTTTGCGTATTCTGTTTGCTGGGCTGTACTGGGTAAAGTGTAAAAAGAGGGAAACAGCAAAAAAAAAAAAAAAATCCATAAAGTAAAGAAAAACTCTTGGACAAGAACTTCTTCTCTGGTGGGTGAAAGATTTCTCCACTTTTGGTAGAGGAAGCTAAAGAGAAATCTGATTTCATCCAGGAAACTATAAACCACAATCCAATAAGGCACAATGTCTAAGGATCTAAGACATAAATGGCTTTGCAATGAAAGGCTACCTATCTCAGTTTTCAACATCTCTTGGAAAGGTTGTAAAAATTTATTGAATTCTTTGTATCAATTTATTCCTGAAAGTATCATATTTAACTTATGAGGCGGTCAGCAGAACCATTCATAATTCATTCAAGATACCTTCAACTCATGATCACTGGTGTTCCCTTGATGTTGAACTGCTTATAAACCATAAAGATTGATGTTTTCTACATCCAGAGAGATTATTTTATTAATGTCATTGCTGTTTGTAGTCCTATTCTACCAAGGTCAAAGACTTGTGAAGCCCTCAATGTTGAGTCATTGTTACTGAGCACTTACCCAGCATTTACCTGTGTGCCCAGCATTTCACGTGTGTTTTCTCCTTCAATCCTCATAACAGCTCGGTGACATAGACATTATTATCCACCGTACAGATAAAGAAACTGGTTCCAGAAAGAGGAAGTACCTTGCCCAAGTTTACCCAGGGAGGTAGTGGTGGTGTTGCAATTCCAACCAAGCTTTATCCCACTCCCAACACATGGTTCTACCCAGGGAACCATGCTGCTCCCTAATGGGAAATGGATATTACATGAGTTTGCTAGGGCTGCTGTTACAAAGTACTACGCACTGGATGGTTTAAGCAACAGATATTTGTTGTCTCATAGTTCTGGAGGCCAGAAATCCAAAATCAAAGTGTCAGCAGGGTTGGTTGCTTCTGAAGGCAGTGAGGAAAGCATTTGACCCAGATCTCCCTCCTTTGCTTGTAGATGGCCATCTTCTCCCTGTGTCTTCACATTGTCTTCTCTTTCTCTTCTCCTAGGGACCACCTTAATCATCTCTATGAAAGCCTTATTTCTAAACAGTCACAATCTGAGGTGTGGGGATTAGGATTTCAATGTATGAGTTCTAGAGGGGACACAGTGCAGCCCATAAAGATATGCAGTCAATTTGGTTTTCTAAGAAGTTGTACTACTGTCTACTTTAGGGATTTGGCCTTCATTTGATTCTGACTGGAATTTCAGTAGCCAAGTCAGAGTTTGAGCTGTGTCTGATTTGTATTCATCCTCTTTAAGGCTAAACTTGGCAGTGCCACCTAGTAATGATAGCTGTGGCATGGAGGCATGTCTGCCTCTTCTTCCATGTGCAAAGGGAAACATGGAAAAGTTAGACTTAGGGTATTTTGTTTTATTGACTCTCTGAGTCACTGCTTCTTCCTACCTCAGAGGACTATTTCAAGATTAATTGAATAAAAATTGCAACATGAGTGGGTAGTTGGGACTTGGAGGCAGTGATTCATATTCTCCACAGGACCTGGTGTAAATTAGAAGCAAAGGCTGGTATGCTTACCCTTTTGTGTCACTAGCTATGTGGAGGGCACTTCTGATTTTGACTGAGTTTGAATGGAAAGAATAAAGGATTTGGAATAGGCTTTGGGGTTTGCGTATGAGTTGGTGTGTGTGTGTGTTTGGGGGAAAGTGTTTGAGATGGGCAAGTCACAGAGATAATGAATGACCTAAGGGGAACAGTAAGCTTGAGGTAGAGTAGGGGCAGGGAGAAGGACCCACTAAAGGAACGCAAAGGACCATCTTTGTTGACTCTCCTGACCTTTCCAGACAGAGATCTGGATCTAAGAGCAGTGACAGGTTCTCAGAAGAGAGAGGTCCCAAGTTGACTTCTTTCCTCATTTTCCTAAGGAATGGAACTGTGCGACATTCTAAGGCCTAGATTGTGTTCCACCAATGCCTCTTTCCAGTCTGAGTTACAAAACACTTTGTGACATGGGGCTCATCTATCTCTTTCAGAAATGGACATGCATCCTGATGGTGTCTGTCTCAGCTTTGTCCTACTCACTGGATATGAGTCCCAGAAAAAGTCAAGCTGAGTGTTATGCAGCTTACACAGTCACCTTTTATGTTCTCAAAACACAAGCACATTGTGTCTGACAAAGATCATACAATAATCAGAGTTCTTTGTTGAGGACAGAGCTGCCTGAGTTATCCCATGGGGATGCAGTGCACAGGGGGAGAATTCTGTTTTATACCATTTTCAGAGTAGCCATCTTCTTGCTCTTGTTGATGGCTCCCAGTGGCTCTGTGTCTGGACTGTATTGGGATATGGAATCTGACAGAGTATGTAGAATTGTTTATGATTGTTAGGTAAAAGACATTCGCTTCCCCAAAGGAAACCTTATTCTGCTTCTGAGTGATTCTGCTCTTGCCTGAGAGTATCAAAGCTGCAGTCCTTGTGCTCTCATGAAGAGAAATCTTTGTTTTCTGATCTCTAGCTGAGTAGCCCGAATTCAGGCTGAGATGAAATTCTACCTTTTTCTTCCGCCATAGTCATGCTTTTCGGAATGAAGCGTTAATGGATGCAGAAACACTTTTACATGGCTGGAGAATTGTTTTCATAGGAGGGTAAGATGTAATGATCCTCACAGAAGTCAGCCTAGTCTTCAGGATGAAGCCTGTCAACACCAAAGTTCCGCACCGTGTAAACAACTGCACCTCCCTCGTTTGTACTCTTCCTGAGGTGCTGTCCCTTCGCTGTTTGTGGCATCCTCTTCATTATGTATGCCCTTGGGGTTACTCCTTTATTTTTTTTTAAAGAACACGGACTCCTGAGTGAACACAATGGTATCTTTCTAACATACTTGGTTTTGTATTTACCACAGCCCCGTAGAAATGCACAGGCATGTCGACTATGTATTTCCCTTCATGAAAAAGTATCTGAAAATGGCTGGGAATTGAATTTGAAACTCTATAGATTGATCTGGCATGATAATCAGCCATCCATCTGCCATCTGCTTTAGAAATGCTAAAAAGAGGGGCGCCTGGGTGGCTCAGTTGGTTAAGCATCTGACTCAGGTCATGATCTCGGGTCATGGGATTGAGCCAGGGTCAGGCTCCATGCTCAGCATGGAGTTTGCTTGTCCCTTTCCTTCTGCTCCTCCCCTGACTCATGCTCTCTTTCTCTCTCTGTTTCTCTCAAATAAATAAATAAATAAAATCTTTTAAAAAATGCTGAAAAGAACAGAAGATGGGTCTAAAATCTGATTCTTTCTAAGGATAAAATAGGAAGAGAAGGATGCTAAGAGATAGCCCAGACACTGGCTAAGTGATTCCACTAGCCTGAAGCTAGACTGATTCCAGTATGTGGCACCAGAATTTTGGGTCTGCAAGAAACAGGGACGGGCTATGGTCACTAATCTGCTGTGCAGCAGAAGTTTCCTTGGTCATCTCAGTCTTTTTGAAGGACAGGATAGTGTTGGGGCTGCCTGTTGACTAGACTATATTGGGAGCTAGAATAAAGTCAGGGCTGGAGAGGTGAGAAGCTTGAGCTGTGGGTATAGGAAGAGACAAGGATCATGTGTATTAGTTATCTATTGCTATTTACAAAGGTACCCCAAACTGTAGTGTCTTAAGACAATACATTTATTATCTGGAAGTTTCTAAAGATGAAGCCTAGCTGGATGTTCCTGCTTCTAGGTCTCTCCAAAAGCTGCCATCTAGGTGTTCCCTGGGCTGCCATCTCATGTGAAATCTTGACTGAAGGAAAATCTCTTTTAAGCTCACTTGTGAGATTGCTGGCAGGATTTCTGAGTTTCTAATGGGTCATTGAACCAGGGACCTAGCTGTTAGCTAAAGATCTCCCTTGGTTTCTTGACACATGGGTCTCTCCATGGAGCAACTGGCTTCTTCAGAATGAAGACATAGAGAGCAGTGGAGGTGTCCGAAATTGGAGCCAGTCTTTTTGTAAACTCATCTCAAAAGTGGTATCTCATAACTTCTGCTGTATTCTTTTCCTTAGAAGTGAGTTGGTAAGTGTAGCCAAGACCCAAGGAGAGGGTATCACACAAAGATGTGTCTACCAGGAGATAGCATCATTAGGGGCCATATTAGAAGATTCCCACCATATCAAGGCAGAACAAGATAGGAAGAGCAGAGTCACATGAGCAAAAATATGGAGAGCTGAAAGTCTAATAATGAAAAAGACAAAGTCACAGGAGTTCCGGCTTTGTACAAACAGCCAGAAAGGACAGATGTGAATCAATGAGATCTTAGGGGCTACGATAAATTTTGCTAAATTAACAAAAAGAGCAAGGAACATAGTCTCACACATATTCATATTTAGCATAAGGCCAAGTAAGTACTGTGCCTTGTAAATATTTGTTGAACACATGAAGCAGAGAATTTCATATATTTTCTTATAGTGCTTGATCTTTTTCATTTCTTATAATGGTTTAAAGAATTTGAATCTCTTATAGATTAAAATCAAATAGAACCAGGTGTTTCTGATTATTAGGGTGGCTAAATAATATGTTGCCCAAATATTTTGCCAACATTCACCTCTGAGAGTAAAGGGGGTGCTATTAATAACTTGGCATGGTCAGCAGATGTACACTAATGTCTTCCAAAAAAACTGGGATATCTAGTCCTTCTAGATGTTACCCAAACTTCCTCAACAAAGCATCCCAGGATCTGGGACTGCCTTGCAATGACTCAAGAATCCTCTGTTTTTGGAAGACCAAAGAATATTGGGACAGAGAACTTGCCAGGAGGAGCTTCTTTCTCCACTCTGGGCCACAGCTACCTTGTTTGTGGAATCAGAAAGGAGTGAGACACTGTCCTTTTTTCCTTGGGGGTTGACCCTGTTATATTTTCCCATACTCTGGAGATTAATATAATTTGGGGGATCTCCCAGGTACAGTAAGTAACTAGGATATTAATTAACAAGGATTGTGTGGTTTAGCAACTGCCCAGCTCAAGGTCAAGTTCTGGCTTTGAGACCACTTTACTCTGATGGCTCTCCCTTTTTCTTTCCCTATCTCCTTCTTTTGTAAATTAAAGCAAACAGCTCATGTCCTGTGGTGATGAAAATAAAGATTCTAATTGGTTTCAAATATTTTGTAAATAAAACATATGGCAGAAATGAGAATTTACCCTAAGTATTTATCACAATATTTACAAAGAGACCTAGATTCTCATCTCAAAATCAGTCTTTTGATGATCGATCATTGAAGCTATGGGGTTGGTTTTCACACTAAAGCTGTGTCTTGTGCCAGAACTTCCCCTGATAAGGCAGAAGCATCAGGTGAGTAAAGCCTCATAACTAACTGAGATACGAGAAATTATGATCTCGAAGGTAGCCTTGATGAGAAACTAGTCTCAGATGACATAAAAGCTGATGCTCCGAACTGTTTGATTTTCATTGGTCAGTGGCTTCTTGAATTTTCTGGAGATCTGAGTTTGAATCTGAGTGTGTATCTTGTAAATCAATGATTTTCCCCCCATCCAGAGCCAATCCACCTTAACGGGAGGAGAACCACAGTCATGTCCTTATCTTAGCCTTTTTCTTTAGCCAAAAGTATGAAATGATGAATTGTGCTACTATTGACCTAACTCTGCTAATATTTCTAGGAAAGGTTCATCTCATTTATAAAGTTGGAAGAAGATGGAAACCATGGAAAAAGACAAGAGATTTTTATGGTATGATCATGGCAAAATGACAAATTTTACAGTTTATCTCATGTAATGGAAAGAGACTCTTGAAAAGAGAGCCTTGGATAGAGTAACCCATTTCTTTAACCCAAAATTATGCACAGATAGATAAATGGTACTTATTTAACAAATACAAGTAAAAGTAATCATTTAACCCATAACATTATGTTCAACAGAGTTGAGAACAATGGGCTAAAAAATACAAAGCTTCCTTCGGAAGAATTCTTGCTGGATTTGGTCAATTTCTTTTGACGTGCATGGCAGGCTCAGAATTTCACAGCTTTTGTGCCTTGTGACATTCTGATTTATGTGGAGATTAAAGAGGAAGAATACACCAGACCAGAGAGCATGATCACAGAATGAATGTGGTACAACTGAAATCAAGGATGTTTCTTTCTTTCTGAGGTGCCACAGACATCTCTGTGGCTCACGCATCATATTTGTGTCTTATCCACACCATAGGACTTAGGAGGTGTTTTCTTGATGGACCTCAAAAAAAGTCCATTCCACCTTGAGGAGTAGGCTTGTGATGGGCACAGAAGCTGGCCTCCATTTCTTCAGAAGAGAGATTCCTGAAGGGTGGAGACAGTGCCTTGTGGTGGAGAGGGGTAAGGCATAAGCTGTGGAGTTCCAGAGAAATGGCATTTAGACCCAGCCTTGAACTTCTTGGTAGTGTGACCTGGGGCAAGTCAGTATCTCTGGAGATGGGTTTCCTTCTCTGTAAATAGAAAGCGATAATTAAACCTACCCCAGAGATGTGATAGAAAGTGAAAGAGTGCTCATAGAATGTGGTAATTACATGAAAGGACACATAAAAGCACAGGCGTGTGCAGTTATCAGTAGCTGTTATTATTGGAGCATTTGGGGGCATCCTCCAGATGGTCTTTGGGTTGGTCTTTTGAAGTATGAATATGTATAACATAATAATAGTTGTATCTTCTTTCCAGATCTAAAACTTGTATCACATCAAAATGAGGAAAATTATTTTCATCAATATCTCTGATTTTTGGGGGGGCAGTGGCAGGTGGAGATGGGAAACATTGAGGGAGTCAGTGGAGACTTTAACCGTTACGGGCATTTCTGTGGATTAAAAATAATACAGAGAGCTATTGCTTACTTTGAAATCGATGCAATGTTCTCCCAATCTGCAGGCTTCTGGGGTCTGAGCTGGGGTTGGAGGATGTCTTCATTATTTCCTGTACTTGGGAGGGGGTAGGTTTGAGCCACCTCTACTGCCTTTTAAAATGTTTTCTTGGGGCACCATTTCAAAAACTTTCCTCCTCCCGCATGTTAAGCCATAAAATAATTGCCCCACCCACCCCACCAAAGGCTGATTGCTGACCTTCCTCACACCCTCCTAGCTCAATTCTCAGGTGTCTTTCACCTGTCACCCTTGTCCTGCTGACTTCCCAGCCAGTTCTGACCAGTGGAATGGAGCTGAAACGTCAGTTTACCAGTTGGAGCCAAATACTTGAGAGCTTCTTGCTGGCCAGATCCATTCATAAAACCAGGACCCTTCGTTTTCCCTGGTCCTTCTCCAGTTTCTTGTTGGCACCCCTGGAGGTAGGCACCTCTGCTCCCCATGACCCCCAACTGCTGGCTGCTGCCCCAGAGACCCCAAAGCCACCATCTGACTTAACGTATTGTGTGCTGCTGGTCTGGTGAGGCTAACTACACATCGTGGCTTGTTGAGATTTTACTTATTGATGTCTGTCTGTTCCCACATGTGTTTGGTCTTTCCCTTTCATCCTCTCTGTGCCAGACACCGAGTGTTGGACAAGAGTTAGTCTTCCGTGCACTCGGCCCTTTGTTCACCTCCATCCCCTGTGGTCCTGGTTTCTTCTCCGTTTTCTCTAACTCATAATTCAAAAGGCCTTGCACGCCTCAAGCTTGAGAATGTCCTAATGACTGGTAGAAGTAAAAAATGAAAAGAGAATCCTGTTTCTTTATAGACAGACAAAGGTTTAGCTACCAGCTAACTAACCGGAACATCAATACAGAGGCCCAAGTAGAGGGGAAGGTATGTAAACTTTGGGTCAGACAGACTTGGGTCCCAATCCTGACTCAACTTTGTGCCCTTGAGCAGGTTACCCGTTCTCTGTCAGCCAACATTTCCTCAGTCTCAGATGGCAATAAGGATACTACACTTTCAGACTTGTCAGGAGGATTAAAGAAATAATGCACATATGTAAATTAGTTGGCACTCAGTAAATACACAGCAAATGTTAGATATTATTATTTTTACCATATTAATAACTAATTACTGATTAAAAGAATTTAGATATATAACATCACTTTCAAAAAAAGGTTTCTAAACAGAGTTTCTAAAATAATCTCAGCCAGGGGGCAGGGACCCATGGAAGGTTTTCATAAAGAATCCAAATGTTAAGACTCTGAGTAAAATTTATTCTTTCTTGAAGAAGAAAAGCAGCTTATTTCATGGGGGGTAGGGTGGGAACCCTTGGATTCTCTCGTTGAAACATGTTAAGTTCTGATGAAATAATGTAAGATTGTAGACTATACTATGGCATCAAATGAAGTCTGACTAAAAGTCGATAGATGTTCAATAAATCAGTGATTCATTTAAAAGATTGTCCTGTATTGTCCCTATCACTCACCAAGATTCAAAGTAGTCACAGAAAAAAAATTTAATGTGTGTAATTTGTCTTTGAGATACTTTTGTGTCTAATAAGTGCACAATATCTGGGCCCTTACTGGTACAGTATTTTTTTTTCCCTTAAAAAGTAGACAGGTTGGTGTAATGACTGCTAAAGGAATATGAGACATAAGAAGGGATGTGCACCCTACGAATCTGGTAGAAATATAGGGACAAAGTAGTGGGGGTCATTTCTACAGCCTTAGCACCTACTTTATGAGGGGAGAACCCATCTGCCTGAGGATATTGGCATCCTTGTAGATGAACTGAATGTTTTGATTTGGCCACTCACAGTCAGACTATGTCAGTAAAGGAAGAGGTATTGCTCTTTGGGAGAGTCAGTCCTTCTGTGAATTGAGAACAAAATATGAGATCATTAGAAGTTTTTGATATGCTGCAGTATATTTGAATACCTACTTCAGAGATACGCGTAGGCCAATCTTGACTTCTCCTAACAAATAAGGATAACATAGTTTACTTACACATCAAATAAACCTCAATGTAATTGTGATGAAAGTATATATGTACAGATTAAAAATAATAATAAAATGGATACCTGTGTACCTGTGCCTTTGAAGTTTCTCTGAGACCTGTAGTCTGACAAAATCAGGTTCAGTGGCCCTCTCCAACAAAGGAAACCACACACCAAGAATCATTAGGTGTCTCACCAGAGGAAAAGAGTCTCATGAGCAGAGTGTGGAAAATGAACTGGAAGTTGGCTGGAAGGGAAGGAAAGTGGCTGGAGTAGTGTGGAGCCCATTGTGGTATATCAGCAGAGAATCATGATGACTTGGCCATGGGTGATGCACTATGCCAATTAAAACAAATTTAATACTCACCACCAGGCTCGCCCAACCTCCTACCCTCTCCCCTGCAAAACCCTCAGTTTGTTGCTCAGAGTCCACAGTCTCTCATGGATCATCTCCCCCTCCGATTTCCCCCATTCACCCTTCCTTTCCTTTTCACAATGCCCTCCATGTTTTTCCTTATGCTCCACATGTAAGTGAGACCATAAGATAATTGACTCTCTCCACGTGATGGGTATTGAGGAGGGCACGTATTGCATGGAGCACTGGATGTGGTGCATGAACAATGAATCTTGGAACACTGAAAAAATAAAATAAAAGGATTTGGGGAAAAACACCCCCCCAAAAAATAGAACAAATTTAAATAAGGGAAGGAGAGACTTGGCTGGAAAGAATTAATTATTACAACAGGGAAGAAAGGGAGCTATTGCAGTAGGGAAAGCTCTTTGGCTGTGCGATCTCCAAGCATCTCCACGGTCAGGCAGAAAAGGTTTCTCTTCTACAAGGAGGAGTGAATAAGTCTAGAACCTAGAACCCAGGTGGGACATCTACCCAGAACAGGGTGTGGGCGATGGGGTGAATGAGGAGGGTGGCCTGATAGGACAGTTGAGTAGAGAATGATTCACCCCAAAGTCAGCCTATTTAGGGGCGGGGCCTGTATGGAGGGGTTGTATGCCATCTCAGGCTGAGGGTGAGTTCAAGTTCAGGGACCTGGAGAAAGGACAGAAGCTTAACTAAAGTTTGATCAAGTCAGATCAATGGGCATTTTATTCTGTTTGATGAGTGGGGACAAAAATTCATCTAATTGTTTATGAGGCAAAGAATGGGAACATGGAAGGTTTGTATCCTGTCTTGTCACAGGTGAACATGGGAACATACATGAATCTTTTCTGCATCATATGAAGAAAAGGGAGTTCTTTGCAATAAGCTGTTTCCTAGAAGACAGAGGACGGGGGAGATTTTTAATCATCGATGATTTACATAAGCACAGGGCTCAAGTAAAATTCAAGATTGTCAAGTAGGTTGAAAGAAGTAAGCATATCTAAGAAATAATGAGCAGTTGATTTCATAAGATTTGCTAATAGATTGAATGTCAGTAAAAGGAAAAGAGAAGAATTAAGAATGTCTCCCAAGTTTCTGGCTTGGGGTCTGGATGAGTTATAGTGTACAAATGCAGACAGTGACAGAGATAAAAGTAATTCGATGTGATGGGAAGACGGAGGAGATGCCCATGGGATATTTTCAATTTCTTTTCCATGACTACCATCTTGGTCATCAATTTCTTTAATGTTCACTCATAAATACATCTTCAAGCCAACCCCTCTGCTGCTGCCTGAGTTCAGCTTTCCATCATATGTTGCCTGTATTATTATATTAGCTTTCTAAGCAGGCCCCTTGCACCTGGCTTTGCTTCCATTTCCTTCCCAAATACATGTTCCACGTTCCACGGGGATAATCTATCCAAGTAAATTACAGCATGCTTTCAAAAGTTGGCCAGTTGCACATGTTTTTGGTTCTGGAATAAACTTTCTTTCTTAGTCAATGGCAAACTTTCATTTATCATTCAAAACTCTCCTTACCTTTTTGTGACGCTGCACCTCATTATACCCCCTCCTCAACTGAGTTTGTGTCTTCCTCTTTAAATCTTCACATTGTACTCTGTTAAATTGTTCACCTATTTCATTGGATTTTTGAGCTCACTTACAAAAGACACCAACGTCTGTAATCTTTGCTTCACCAATGCTGATAGTTGTGCTTGGTGTATAGTAGATGCTCAATAAATATTTGTTGAACTATTGGTTGAATTAAGTGCGTGGAGATCTATTTGAATGGAATGTCCAGGCTGCTTCATATCAGCTGCTGCGGCGGCTGCTGCTTCTTTTTTTTTTTTTTTTTTTTAAGGATTTTATTTATTTATTTGACAGAGAGAGATCGCAAGAGGCAGAGAGGCAGGCAGAGAGAGAGGGGGAAGCAGGCTCCCTGCTGAGCAGAGAGCCCGATGCGGGGCTCGATCCCAGGATCCTGAGATCATGACCTGAGCTGAAGGCAGAGGCTTTAACCCGCTGAGCCACCCAGGCGCCCCTCAGACCAGCTTCTTAAACTCTACTTTATCCAGTAAATGATTGTGGTCTCTCCTGTGGGCTGTGATTTGAAGACGGTTGTGAATTTCCTCACCCCCTGGTGTTTCGGATCTCTCTTTAGATTTTTCACTTTCTTGTTTGCCCTTTTCCTCTGGTCTCTCTGGAACTGTCGGGAAAGGAGTGAACCGTGACTCTTCCATATACCTTAGTGTGAGCTGGTTCGTCTGGTAGCCTTTCTCCTTAACGGGAGAGATAACTTTGGGTTTAGTGAGTGGGCAAAGGGGCAGAAAGAGGAGTGGATAATGCTGAAGGCTGACTTGATTTGAGTCGTGGTCTCTCTTGGATAGCCCTGCTGAGAAGCATTCTTTCTTGCTAGTAACTTAGTATACCAGTTATTACTGGTAGCAGGTTGTTTACAGGCAGCAGTGTTGAAGGACGGGTTTCCAAGTGTTTCCAAATGTTCTGTGGAGCCTCAGCCTTTTGTAGAGGGGCTTCTGAGACTTTGACTCTTGTTGGGTAGGAACAGCAGATGACCAGTGGTGGGGTGCACACCTCTTACCCTCATTCAACTAGCGCACTTCCCCGGATTCAAGCCTGGATTCACACCTGTCCCATATAAGCCAGTAATCCATCCATACTGTTTTATTATTATTATTTTTTTAAAGATTTTTTATTTATTTATTAGAGAGAGAGACTGAGAATGAGAGGAGAGAAGGTCAGAGGGAGAAGCAGACCTTCCGCAGAGCCTGGAGTCCGATATGGGACTCGATCCTGGGACTCCGGGATCATGACCTGAGCCGAAGGCAGTCGCTTAACCAACTGAGCCACCCAGGCGCCCCTTATTTTTTAATGTTCATCTCTTTCCTGGGAGAGACAGGTCCTACTTTTCCCTTTAACTATTTTAGCCTACAGAATTCACAACATATTTCAGCTTAGATATAAAGGGAAATTTTCAGTCTTTTTAATTTTTTTTAAGATTTTTATTTATTAGAGAGCTAGAGAGTGAGTGCACGTGTGCGTGCATGCGGGGAATAGGGATGTGGGGGAAGGACAGAGGGAGAAGCAGACCTCCCCACTGAACAGGGAGCCTGATGCAGAGCTACATCCCAGACCCCAAGATCATGACCTGAGCTGATGGCAGATGCATAAACCGACTGAGCCACCCAGGCACCCTGGGTAATTTTCAGTCTTAATTCCCTTGGCCTGGCCTCTCCATTAGTCTCCTGATTCTGAAGATCGACAGGGAAAGCCTGATTCTGTTTCCCAAGATGTATAAGGGGTCAAAAGGGGCTCCAGAAATCTCAGAAGCCAACAAGAGAAATATTTTGCAAACCAGCCTCTTTTGAGACCTAGGGTATCGCAAAGGCACTTAGGGCCTCTCTGGGGGGATGGGAAAATCGCCTTCCTCTGTGTTCTAGCTAAGCAGCATGACTTTTATCTCTTTTAATTACTGGGACTTTGTGGAATATTTCACTTGAAAACAGCGTTCTGCTGCTTGGAGGGAGTTCGAACACCACTGGCCTAGAAGATTACTGATGCCCGTTGCACCTAAAACGTGTGCACCTTCTTTCTTATGAGGCATCGATAGAGGGGAAGTCATATCCTTTTTGTCGTATAGCCCATAAACCAGGGCTCACGAAGCACAGAGGCTGAGCTCCGATGGCTTTGCCTTTGAGCAGCAGATCTGAGTGTCTCCTCCGTGAAAGCGGAGAAAGAATCCTAGTTGCTGGGGAATGCACGGTGCACGCCACGAGTGTGCGCTTTAATGCCAGTGTCAGGGAAGACTTTCACCAGCTGTCTAAACATTTACTGAACCAAATAATAGCATGCAAGATATGTGGGTTTCAGATAGTTGCCATCTTAAAACAGCACTTAGTCATTAACTTAATCACAGCTGCTATATGCCAGCCAATGTATTGTGTTTGTAAACAACGCATGTGCTCCCGGCAACCGTCGGGAGCTCTGCTATGGGAATATACAGCAGGCAGGTTAAGGCCGAGGTGAGCGTTCAAAAACTTGGAACAAATGGGCCCATTTCTCAGATTGACACTGTTGACTCCAGTGAGGAAATAAAAACTTGGGCTTTATCCCAAGTCATGTGCCGCCGTCATGGTTTTTCTCTCAACAGAATTAGATGTTCAGTTTGGAGAAACGCCTCCATGTCCCTGATCATGTGTTCATTTGAAATGGGACATACCCCTTAAATAGTTCACTGTTGACCCTTTGTTATGGACTGAATATTTGTGTCCCCTGCTCAAATTCATATGTTGAAGCCTTAAACCCCAATGTGACTGTATGTGGAGACAGGGGCTGTGAGGAGGTGACAGAGGTTAAATGGGATCCTAGGAGTGGGGCCCCGATCTGATAGGGCTGGGGCCCTAATAAGAAAAGGAAGAGACACCAGGGCTCCCTCTCTCTCTGCCGAGTGAGGACACAGCGATAAGGCAGCTGTCTCAGGTAGGAAGACAGCCCTCGCCAAGAACCATATTGCCTGGTACCTTGATGTTGGGCGTCCAGCCTCCAGAACAGCGAAAAAACATTTCTGTGGTTTAACCACTCAGTCTGTGGTATTTTGTGATGATAGCCTCAGCTAAGTAATGCACCTTTATTTTTCGTTCTTTAAATTCCTTAATCTGACTTTTTCTTAATGTCAACGCGTAACCCTGGGGCTTCCGACATTTTGCCCCCTGCTTCTCCTTACTCAGTAGCTATTCCAAAACATTTGAATTGGACGTGCCACTTGTTCTCTTCCTTCGGCCTTCAACGAATCTCTCAGTGTCTGCCCGACGGAAAGTACTGTGACTTCTCGTGGGTCCTGCAATATGGTTGAGGCCATTTGTTCCCCTTGCTGTCTTCCTAGACCAGGCCCAAGGGAGTTAGATTAATTTGTTTCTGTTTTGAAGTTGCATAGCTGACACAGTTGGTCGTCTGTGCAATATCCACCTCTGGCTTGCTGAAGGAAACTTGATTGTGCTCTGGGTGGTAATATGCCCTAGTTCTAAGAAGAGAAATAAAAATTGGTCTAAATCAGAATTGGCAATTCTCTTTTCTGGCTTTCGTGGGGGTTGCTATGTGACCTGCTTTGGGCAAAGCATGAGAAAGTCAGAAAAGGGAAGTGGAAGACTGATAAGAAGAGGACAGATGGAACTGGTGTTGTCCTCACCCCTTTATCCCGCATATCCCACATGGATGTGAAGTCTAGAGCAGTAGCAGCCATCTTGTGACCATGAGAATGGAAGTCAGGATGGTAGGAGTGGTAGAACAGAGAGAGAGAAAGAGCCTGGGTCTGGGAGGCATCACTGAAGTATTGGACAATATTAGTAACTGCCTGCTCTGGACTTCTCCTTCTCAGCATAATATTTTTGAGACCCATCTATATTGGGGGAGGGTTGATTTCTTTTTATTGTGTGTATTCTATTATGTAGATATATCTACATATAAAAAAATATATATATATATTTTTGTCAGACACAGAAATGAGGAAGTTTATTTAAAACCTTTCACAACTATTATATTGTTATTGGACATTTATTTAAAATAATATCCTAAATACTTACAAAAATAAATCAAGTATTGCTTCTATTTTTCAAGTGTCAAAGTCTTTGCCATAGAAAATAGGAAGAACTTTTTATAAACTAAACATACCATTGAAGCTACATCAAGTTTATTAACTGCACACTATCTATTCTCCTGTTGATGGAAACTTGAGGGTTTTTTTCCCCCTAGTTTTTGGTTACTGTTAATAAAGTTACTATAAATATTGGCATACAAATCTCTTTTTTGGGGCATAAGTTTCAATTCAGAAGGTGCGGGAAGGAGTAGATACCCAGGAGTAGAATAGCTGCTTTGAGAAAGAAAATGTGTATTTAATTTGTTAAGACATAGCCAAATTGGGTTTTCCATTTTCTGTTCCTATCAGCAACGTATGAGGGTTCCAGCTGCTTCGTAACATCCGCCTGCACTTGTTATTGCCAGTCTTACTCATTTTAGCCATTGTGTGGGCGTTCAGTGGCATCTCATTTTCCTATGAATTTGCATTTCCCTCATGCCTAATGATGCCACTTTTCCCCATGACCACTGGCCATTTGTATACATATTTCTTGTGTGATGTGCCTGTTCTAAACTTTGCCCATCGAAGTAAGTTGGATTGTTTGTCATTTTATTATTGAGTTACAGGAATTCATGATACATTTGCGATATAACTCTTCTGTCTGATATAGGTGTTGCAAATATTTCTTCCCAGTCTATGGCTTGCTTATTCCTCTGCTCAAAAAGTTCCTGCCGTGCCCCAAGGTTTGCAGACATTTTTTTGCCACTCTTCAACATCTCTTGCTCCCATCAAATTGGTTTTCTCCTCAGCTTTCCGAAGTGCTGTGCTCACTCCATGTGCTCCTCACCTGTCTGGATGCCTGGCTACCTCTGCCTCCTAGGGTTTCTCTCTTTCCTGAGTGGCAGCGGAGGGAAGCTGAGTTGTATCTGTATGTTTTGTCTTACCACTTGGATGTTAGCTTTAGGACAGGGCATGCTTCTTATTTTCTCCTTGGTTCATCTAAAACAGTGCTGTGCAAATATACGTGGATCCTCTACGTGCAAATATTTCAAGGTAGAAATCCTCTAAACAAGAGACATTGGAAAAGATCCTCTTTCGGTTTCTTTGCTCAGTAAAGTTGGCTGTTTGCAATTTCTCCCTTTGATTTTAGATGAGATATTGAGTCAGTTTTATTCATCCACAGAGTTTCTCTACCAATTCACGATGCCTTTTTATTTTATAGCTCCAAATAGTTCATTAAGTATGTGCAGATTTGAAAGTATAGATACCTTTTATGAGACATTATACCATTATATTCTGGCTTTAGGGAATTCAACAAATTGCATACTCTCAAACTCAGAGTTTCCAGAATATCACTATAATACATTTTTAGGAAGTAATGAGAAGAAAAAATAACTTTACTCATCTTATGGTTGTTAATTTAGGGTGTCTAAGGGTGCTAGGTTAGGTTCTTAGAGGCCATACTGACACCAAAATCAATTAACCAGAAAGAACATTTTAAGGAAAACGTTACTGCTTTTTTGAAGAATGGAAAATCTAGGAGTAATGTAAGATGCTATTCCCTTCTTGGAAAATTTATAATCTACTTACTAGTCCAGAATTTCTTTTCTCTCATCCACAATAATAACATTAATAACAAAAACTCTCTTATAAAATGATATATTTCTATGGTTCCTTGGGTTTCTCATCCCACATAGCCATGTTGGGAATTCTGGGCTGTGAGTGATGATCCATTGGAAGAAAGAAAGAAAAGAATATCAGGAATTTTTCAGCTATCTATCCATTAATTTATTCAGCAAAAATTACTTGATTATATACCATGACTGAAATGATGAAAGCACAAGAAAGAGTTAAGGATAAGAAAGAGTTAAGAGATAAGTCATGTTATGGGTGATTGGGGAACACAGCTCTAAATGTTGGAGATCACTTCATGAAGATTAACTAGGCTATCCTACAAAATGTCTAAACATCTCTTGCCTTTCAAAAACAGCTTGCTGAGATAGGTTGAGGAATTGGTACAACCAAGTGCAGCACTTCCTATGTTTATTCAAAGTGATAAGATGTGAACTGGGTTTGTATGTGCTCAGGGATGCAGAATATAGATGTGACAATTTGCTTTCAATTTCCATGATTACAGGTTTATAGAAATCAGTAACCTCATCACAGGCTACTTTCCAAATATATGTTGGGAGCTTTAACTACTTCTAGGAGATAAAATAACTGTATTAGTGCATAATTTCCATCTGTTCCTCTATATCTGTTCTCCATTTAGCAAATGCTCTCTGCCTTGGACGGTTGACCATGGGAATAATGTCAGGGGCTTCCTTGTCAGCTGGTTTCCACTTGGGTTTGACCAATGGAGATGCTGGTAGATCACTGAAGGGAGCAGGATAATGAGGTTATTATTTTTTTTTTTTTTTGATGGGGGTGGGGAGAGGCAGACGATGAGGGGGAGGGAGAGAGAGAATCTTTTTTTTTTTTTTTTAGAGAGCGAGTGGGGGGAAGGGTAGGAGTAGAGAGAGAGAAGAGACAGAATCTCAAGCAGGCTCCATGCTCAGTATGGAGCGCAATGCAGGGCTTGATCTCACAACCCTGAGATCATGACCTGAACTGAAATCAAGAGTCAGACACCTAACTGACTGAGCCACCCAGGCACTCCTAATGAGGCCATTTTTTAAACCCTTGGATTTCTCCCTCTGGGGTCATTCTAAGCTGCCTGTGTTCCTTGATTAAAGGTCATCGCTCATCTCAAAGTGGCTTCTCAACTTATCTCTCACCTTCTTTGTGCAGATAGCTGGTTTTTCCACTCATGCCTTTGGCCTAGGTGTGGTAATAGCTTTGGGTGTTAACACTAGGTTACTGTACTATTCCTAGGGTTCCTTTCCTTCCTGGCCCAGGCCTTTCTTTGTAAACAGATTCTTTCTAAATAAACCTCCTCAGATTATCTTGCTGTGAGTGTGTTACCTTATTAGTATCAAGACTGATGGATCACAGTATAAAATTATGTTCTGTTTTATAGATTTTATAATTATTTACTTTTTTAAAAACACAAGTAAACTCACTTTGGTTAACTTCTGGCATCATTCATTCCCTTAGACCCATCCTGGGTGCACCCTAAAATGGCTTTTCTGAGTCTCTGAGGGCAGCGAGAGGTCATTAGTCTCTTAACCTATGCTAAAGACCTTTAAGTGAAGTGATTCCTGTGATTTTAATTCAAGAGTTAAATGTTAACTTGTGGCCAATAGGGAGGTCTGGGCTAAAATAAAGGCCCCTTTACGTATCTTCAACAACACTCAGAGATGCTGGATAAAATATGGCAGCAATTAAAAATATGCCCAACCATATCACACCCATTATGATGACAATTATCAAAAAATGGGAAATAGTGTTGACAAGGATGTAGAATTCTTGTGCACTGCTGGTAGGAAGGTAAAATGGTGTAGCTGCTGTGGAGAACAGCTTGGCAGTTCTGGAGAAAGTTAAACACAGAACTACCATATGACCCAGCAAATCCTTTTCTAGGTATATACCCAAAAGAATTGAAAGCAGGCACTCAAATACTTGTGTACCTGTGTTCATAGCGATATTATTTTCAGTGGTCAAACAACACAGTGTTCATCAACAAACAAATAAATAATCAAAATGTGGTATACACTTATTATGGAATATTATTCAGGCATAAAAAGAAAGAAATTACAATAAATACTATAACATGGATGGACCTTGAAAACATAATGCTTAGTGAAATAAGCCAGACATAATAGGACAAATAGTATGATTCCACCTCTACGAGGTAGTTAGAATAAGCATACTTATAGAGACAGAAAGTGGAATAGAAGTTACCAGAAACTGGGAAGAGAGGGCAATGGGAAGCTTTTTGTTTAATGAGTACAGAGTTTCTGTTTGGAATGATGCAAAAGTTCTGGAAATGGATAGTGGTCATGGTTATACATCAATGAAGTTATACTCAGTGCCACTGAACTCTGTGCTTAAAAATGGTTAAAATGGCAAATTTTACATTATGTATATTTTGCCACAATAAAAAAAAAATCACTCCCACAATGTGTCCAACCTGAAAATAAGAAGTGAAATCTGCAGGTGCCAAAATTGAAGACAGATTTAGGAGCAAAGAGCAGAGTCTGAATGCAAATGCCTTACAAAGGCAACAAAAGCACATATCAGCTGATACTCACTGTAAACAGTGGTGTCAACCTCAATTGCATATTGAAATCACCCAGATTGCTTAATAATGTCCTGATTCCTGGACCTGAACCCCAGAGATTCCGATTTAATTGATTTGAGAGTAACCTGGGCTGCCTCTCCAACAAGGTGCTGGGTATTTATTTCCATGGAAATGAATTTTTTCTGAATATGAGTTCATAACCAAAATTACAAATTACATGAAGAAAAGAGGGAGGGTCAGCAGACATAAAATAAAGGGAGCATTCTCAAGTCAACACAAAAGGTAAAAGAATAATATAAAAAAGAATTTAAAATAAATGACTTTAAAGAATCAAGGAATTAAATAGAAATCAGAGTAGGAATTTGATATTGTAACAAAGAATAAGTAGATTTGAAAAAAAAACAAATAAAAATTTAGAAAGTATATGAAGAGAGATCAAGAGGTTGAAAATTTGAAAGAGGCTTGAAAGAGAACTTATAAGTAACAAGCTCCAACATAGACTTAAGAGACATTCCTGAATGACAGGATAAGAATGGAGGGGAGACACAGTGGTGGAGAACATTTTATTGAGGACAGATACATATTCTCAACGTGAAGGAATACACAAGTCCTAAGAGAATAATAGTAATAATAATAAGCCACCCCAGATGCATTGAAATTAAACTATAAGAAACCAAAGACAAAGCGAACATCTTATACTCTCCCTGAGAAAGAAGACTGATGGCTTAGAATTGACAGATTCTAGATTGACAGCTGCTTCCCCACAGCAACAAGAGTTGCCTGAAGACTGTCTTCAAGACACGGAGGGAGAACATGCATCATTTCACTCATTCAAGAGTTAAGGCAAAAATCTAGACACTTTCACATCTACAAAGGAAAAAAAAAATGTCCTGCCTTCAAGCCTCCACTGAAGGAGCTACAAGAAAGGATTCAGCAGCAAGGATAGCACATAATTTCTTCAATTAAATTAAGGCACTATTAATGCTTGTGGGCAAGCTAAAGCATTTACTTAGGGACATATTTGTAGCCTTGTAGGCACAAATTAGAAAATGAGAAAAATTGAAAAAAAAATAAGTGTCCACATCTAGAAAATGACAAAGAAAAGCAGAGTAAACCAAAGTAGAAGGGAAAATATAATAAAGATAGAATCAGAAATTAATGAGCTAGAAAACAAAGAAATAATAGAGATGATTAACAAAGTCACCTGGTCTATATAGCAGTCAAATGATTATGGAATCTCCATCTCTATATGTATCTATCTGTGTATCTGTCTCCTCCAGAAATCAATTTAAAAAACCTAAAAAGTAATCTAAAAGAGTAAAAAGGCTATGAGCAGTCATTTCATATGTAAAGCAACATATGAACCGGTTAATAAGCATGGAAAAATGCTCAGCCTCACTACTAATTAGGAAAATGCCAATTTAAAATTTGATATAACATCTCACACCCATCAGATTGTCAAAAAGTAAATGAAAATCTGTCAGAGCTAGTAAGGATGTCGGGGAAGCAGGAACTCGGATCCGGGGGTAGTAGCAACGTAAATTGATTTAATGATTTTAAAGGGTAATTTGGCAGCTCTCTGCTAAAGCTGAAGAGGCACCCAGCCAGCATTTCCACTTCCAGGTGAACTCCCCCGATATTCAGTGCGACATTGCTTTTGTTATAGCGAAATGTTCAAAATTTCAATTTCCATCTCTAGAGTAATGGGTAAATTATTGTTTCTAATATACTGGAAAACTATACAGCATTTAAGATGACTGACCTAGTGTGTATGTGTCAATATGTGTTGACATAAAAAACCTAATATTGATTTTCTAAGTGAAATAAGTTAGACAGAAGGACAAATATCATTTGACATCCAGCTACCTAGAACAGGCAGGTTCCTGGGGGCAGAAAGGAGAATGGTAGCAGCCAGTGGCTGGGAGGAAGGAGTTACTGTTTAATGGGGATAAAGCTTCTCTTTGGGATGATGAAAAAATTCTGGAAATGGATACCGGTGATGGTTACACAACATTGTGGATGTGATTAATATCACTGAATTGTGCACCTAAAATTGTTAAAACAGTAAACCGCAGGTAAGTTTACAATAAAGAATTAAAGAATCTGTAATGTTGAAGAAAACAGTCTGTAGAAAGATAGGTACATGTACTACTTAAAGACTTGTAAAATTGTTTATGATGCATGCATATGTATTAGAAATAGAGCAAATAGATAGTATTTGTGCCAACTTCAAGATAACAGTTTCATCTGGAGAGGAGAAGTGCCAAATGGGGGACCTCAATCATACCTATGATATTTCATTAAATAATAAAACTCCGAAGGTAATAACAAAATGTTGACCCTGAGATCTTCATGGTGATACATGTACATTTGCAGTATTTATATTTTTAAAATGTCCAGAAGTACCATTTGGGGGGCTATTCTGATCATTTCGTTGACTATTTCCAAAATTTACAAAATAGAATGATACTGGGGTAGGGGTGGGAGAGGAATGTCAGACTCCAGGCACTACATTATCTTTCACACATTGTTTACATCTTTCTTACTCCAAAGAATTTAATTACTAGACATTTCCATGTATTGTGATGGACCAGGAGTGACAAGCATGGTTCCCGGATTTCAGTAAATGAAGGCGAGTCAGTCTTTTGTGGAAGACCTTCCATACAAGGTCCTCGAGGGAGGGAAATCATCTGGCACCTTCTGGCTGGCTGAATTGTACATGGATTCTAGCTAACTGTAAATAACCATGAACAAAGAATATCTCAGTAGCCAATATTTTTCTCTGCTGGTATCAAATGAAATTCATTTGGTATCAGCTGGAGTTTTTATAGTGCTAATGGAAGTTATTTTCAGTTATCACGTCAGTCCATAAGTATACAAAGGCTGCAATTTCACTGGTAATCTGGAGATCAGTTTGTATGTAGGGGGTATGCTTTAGACTGTTTCTGCAGTGTAAGCTTTTATCTTAAGACATGTGGGGGAATCATAAATAAAAAGGGAACGATGAAACAGAACATCCAACAAGGGCTAAGGTTGGGCTTGCCAACATTTCATAGTGTGAACATCTGAACTCCAAGATGTGGCGATGTCCAGGAAGCTCTGGGCACAATGGGGAGCTTGTGCCCCTGAGAACTCATTCCACCAAATGTTAGCTAGCCCCCCTCCTCCTCATTCCAGTGATAGCTCTTTAAATACTGACAGTTCTTCCGCTATGCAGTCGCTGTTTGATCTCATTCTGCGGGGCAGAGGGGGGAAGCTGGAACCATCAATTTTTATTTTTTAATAAACTCATGTAATTTTGCCGTGCTCCCACCAGGTACAAGAATGACGATAGAGCCCTGTAAATAAAAATCTGCTCCCTGCAGGATTTTAATTATTTATATTCTTTCAGCAAACAGAGAACATCATCCGTTGCAAGGAGAGCGTGTATGGAGATTGGAAGATCAAAACGCACTTTCCAGCTTGTTAGCCCGGAGAAGGGCAATTTAAGTTTTTCCCCCTCTGAAAATGGACATGCTGAATGACTGAGGTATTTATACCAAATATCATAACTGGTAGCATTGCAGAAAACTTTTTTTTTGTACTAAGGACTCCAGAGCCTAGGGGATTTTTCCTCCCCCAAAGATCAAAGACAGGGTCATCTGATTCTCATTAGCATGCCATGTGTTCAACTCTTCGTAGAAGAGAACACAGCTTTTAGAAGGAGTAAGCAAGAATTGTAAACCAAAAAATGGTTTAAATGGTAAATTTTATGTTACATGTATTTTACCACGATAAAAAAAAAAAAGAAAAAAATGAGTAAGCGGGTAAACAAGGGTTAATAAATGTTAGTTAGGCATGTACACTATGCCAGGTATTATAGGGAAATGGTAAAAATTCCTTGCAGCAGGCATGCTGCCTTAATTCCTTCTTCTATCTGCTTTCCCTGAGGATTCTTTCTTAGCTTTGAGTAGAATGCCTGGCTAACAATGGTCAAACCAATGTTTATTGAATGAAATAAAAGATAGGCTCCGCATTCTCAAAGAGTAGGGCAGAAAGAGCACTGTTTTTTGTTGTTGTGAAACCGAAGAGGAATGATTTATCTGCGTGTATGAATCCTCCATTTGAGTGCATCTGCAAGCATAGGCTGGGTCTTACGTTTGCATCGGCAACCCTTAGTCCAGTGGGTGGGTGTGCATTGGGTGCCACTGAGACCGCCAGCCAGACCCCTGCACCAAGCCGGTGCACCTGTGCTCCAGCTGCTGGGTTGCTTGGCTCTTAAGCTCACAACTGTCTTTGGCCAAATATTAAGGAAGGGCTTTTGAACCTAGGAATTCTTTTCTCTATCGTAATCGCTATTCTATTGAGCGTGAAATTTCGTGTTGAATGTTGGAATGGGTTGGACCTGGGTTCGAATGTTCTGGTTCAGCTGCAGGAATAGTGAGAGTTATGACAATTTTTTGTTTAATGACTTTGTGTTTTCCATTCCCTTCCTTCTGCCAAAGAGTGTGAGGTTCTGTAAGAGCAAAGCAAAGTGCACTTTAAGTAAGACCCGTTGAGTGCTAAAAATGACCTCTCTTGCGTATTTAACTATAAGCAATTCTTTTTGGCTTTTCTTAGGATTCATCCTTAGTCTGTTTTATTAGCTGGAAAGAGGAGACCTTTGAACAGCCCGACCGTATGGTAGTGTTGCAGAATCTTTTCAATATAAGTGGAATGTTTATAGAAGTACCAAAATTTATAGGATATGTTACCTAGACTCCTTGGGTAATAATTTTATGCAATTTCTTTTAGATTCAGGGTGTGTTCAATTAGATAATTAAAAATTATCACATTATATTATAACATATTCTAAATATGCTCAGTCTTAATCTTACTTCATGTTATAGAATGTTTAATATTTTCAATTTCTTGTTAACATCAATATATATAGTATAATAGGTTAATTTTTAACAGTGTTGCATTAACAGATGACTAATTTCCGATAGAAGTTTTATTTTAACAGTTATTATTTTTTAAATTTAAAACACATCTACATTTTTGATCTGTTGTTTGCCAATAGTAATTTTAATAATTACACAATATGGAAAGATTTTTAAGACTTAGAATGTTCAGATCATGCTGCTAGGACCCTTATCCTGGATTTCCCAGTGTTGAAAGCATACATAACTACTTACCCAGCAGCTCCAGCCTGGCACGTATGTAAGTGTATGTATGTGTGTTGGGGAAGAGGTTATCTACAATGTGTGTATATATATAATATCTATATCTACACTTACCTATCTATGGTGTATATATAATATATATGCTTATGTAATACATTATAATATATGCACATGCATAATATATATTTAAATGTAATGTAATAAAACATGTTATAAAAAAAGAACATTATGATCATAGAAAATGAAGCAAATTTTTAAAACTTAATTTCTATCAACACATTTTTGTTGAATAGAGTAATGGTGTGAACAGTAAAAGACTTCTGAGCATTAAGCTTTGTTACATTAGGGCACCAATCTAAAGGATGAGAACTGGATATAGATATAAAAGAAAGAAAAAGAAATGGAAGCACTTCTGAAAGTTTAGAAGGCTCATCCATGTACTGTTAAATTGATTAAAGGGGTGTCAAGAGCTATGAAGGGTCTTGAAATCTTACTGTCCTTGCAAGCTAGCCAGTCAGCCTGCCACAGTTTTATGGCTGCTGGTGGAAGACACGAGACTCCCGGGTCAGAGACAGAAGACTTCATTATTCAAGATACAGCAGGCAGCATATGCTTCATGTCTGGGCTGGCACCACATGACCAGCAAGGACTGTGGCCTTGTAATGTGTCTGCTTGCCTAGGCTGAACCACACCTCCCAGAATTCTCTATCCTGTATGTTTCTGGTTAGGGTCAGAGACTGCAGGGCCAAAGGGAAGTAGCAGCCATTTTGTGTTTCAAGCACATTGTTCCTGATCTACTAATTTACCTCGTTGGTGGGAGGCAGTAGCTGGGCCTGCGGGTGTTCCCCCCTTCCCCTGGATCCTCTTTTAGCTTCTCGGATTCCTGAGCCAGGTTTGAGTGTTCATCTCTGGGATGAAGGGCCCTGGCTTCTGCAGGATACCTTTGTCACCAGGGTCAGAAGCAACAAGAAGAGGCCACTGTCTCCCAGGACAGGTGTCCTAAAGCCATTATGCAACGTGGATTCCATTGCATATGTTTAAAAGGATGCCATAGCTTTCATTTTTAAACTTCAGCATTTACAGTCTGCTAGAAATCACATTTTTTTTTACAATTATTTAAGCTTATGACAAAAAAGTTAGCACCTAATTTTTCAAAATAATCTCAGAGGGTGTGTTACAATTTATAATGTATAGAGCAATCACGTTTGAGATGTTTAGTTGATAGGATGATTTTTATAGGACAGTCAAATTTGAGTATGTGGATCTCTGGTGTTTCCAGTACCCCAGGTGACATCTGGGATCAGGGCAGGGCCAGAGTCATCCCTAACTGCAATTTCCCTTTCTTAGAAATCCCTCTGTTAGGCGATCCTTAGAACTTTACTTTGAGAAGGAAACAATTTAACATAAAGCTTTCTCTTGTAAGCAAGAAGAAACAGTTTGTTGGTGGTGATGATGAAAAATATGCCCCACAAAGGACATGATCAGGAGTGTTGTTACGGAGCTTCGGGGAACCCATCAAGGTGCAGGGACAGTGGTGTCCTGGAGGGGGCGTGGGAGCTCTGCTCCCCTTCCCCCACACTCTGCCCTGTGCATCTCTTCCGTATGCCGGTTCCTGAAGTTTGCCCTTGTACAGTAAACTGGTGATCTAGCGAGAAAAAAAAAAGTGGTGTTACAGTAATGGGACCACATAATGTTAAGAAGAGCAGGTGAGCTGGTGGCAAGTGGTCCAGTCATTTCGCTGGCCCTACCCATGCTTGTGCCTGCAGACTCTCAGGCAACTGGGGTGGTCACTTGGTCAGTGACAATGAGAATCTCTTTTCCAGGGATCTGTAGCAGGAGATCGGGAGTTAGAAGACCTGATATGAGTTACAGTCTCTGTGTGCCCATGAGCACATCATTTACCTTGAATTTTCTTTCTTTCTTTCTTTCTTTCTTTCTTTCTTTCTTTCTTTCTTTCTTTCTTTCTTTCTTTCTTTCTTTTTGATTAACATTTAATGTATTATTTGACTCAGGGTACATATCTGTGAATTGTCAGGCTTACACATTTCACAGCACTTACCATTGCACATTCCCTCCCCAATGTCCATAACCCAGCCACCCTATCCCTACCTTCCCTACCTCCCAGCCACCCTCAGTTTGTTTCGTGAGTTTAGGAGTCTCTTACGGTTTGTCTCCTTCCTGATCCCATCTTGTTTCATTTCTCTCCCCCACCCCTCCGTGACCCCCCGCCCTGCCTCTCAAATTCTTTCAGAGAGATCATGTGATAATTGTCTTTCTCTGACTGACTTATTTTACTTAGCATAATATCCTCTAGTTCCATCCACGTCGTTGCAAATGGCAAGATTTCGTTTCTCTTGATGGCTGCATAGTATTCCATTGTGTATATATACCACCTCTTCTTTATCCATTCATCTGTTGATGGACATCTAGGTTCTTTTCATAGTTTGGCTATTGTGGACGTTGCTGCTATAAACATTCAGGTGCACGTGCCCCTTTGGATCACTACATTTGTATCTTTAGGGTAAATACCCAGTAGTGCAATTGCTGGGTCGTAGGGTAGCTCTATTTTCAACTTTTTGAGGAAACTCCATACTGTTTTCCAGAGTGGCTGTACCAGCTTGCATTCCAACCAACAGTGTAGGAGGGTTCCCCTACCTTGAATTTTCTATCCGCATCTTTGAAACAGTGACATTGAAAGAGTTATTCTGAGAACTAACCAAGAATGCTTTGTTAAGTACAAAAAGCTACAGAATTTAATCTGTGCTCCCTACCACCTTCTCCCCGAGGTCTCTGTTTATCTGCATCCTTGCCTAGGGTTTGTTAGAATATGGACTCCTACATTTAGCCCCTCTGTGATCCGCAGCATGACATTTATGCAGAAAATACAGGTGCTGATGGCCAGCCGAGCCACTGGTGTGTTGATCTTTGTAGAGCAATCAAGTATAAGGTACGCGGTTATTTTAGGTTTGTGTTTCCAGGTCATGTTCTTAGTACGCATGTTTCTGCATTAATATCTGTGAACGGGCATATTCATTTTAAAGATTCTTCTTTTCCTTTTTCTCCTTACCAGTTCACAAAACAATTTCCCTTAGGCAAATACCATGAATGATTCTAGCTCTGGAGGATAAGCTCTGCAGGGAGAACATTTTCCTCCTTTCTCCTGTTTCTTCGAGAACAAAGGAAAGAAAGTGGCGGCTAAGGCTCCCAGAACCTGGGCCTCTTCCTTGAAATCTATAAAAAAAGCAAACTATTGGTTAATACATCTTGTAGAATGTGGCAACAAGTTGAAATTCTGGGAAGCGAAGCTTCCACGCTTAAAAGACATCTGTATCAGTCTCCTAGGGCCGTCTTCAGAAAGACTTAAAACAACAAAAGTTGATTCTTTCACAGTTCCGGAGGCCAGAAGTCTGAAATCAGGATGGGGAAAGGCTTGGCTCCTACTAGAGGCTCTGAGCTGGGACCTGTTCTGTGCTTCTCTCTTGGCTTCCAGTGGGGGCCGGCAATCCTCGGTACTCCTCAGCTTGGGGACTCATGACACAAATTTCTGCCTCCGTCTTCACGGATCTTCTCCCCATACGTCTCTGTGTCCAAATTTCCCCTCTTCTTATAAAGGCACCAGTCACCTTGGATTAAGGGCTTACCTTACTCTAGTTTGACTTCATCTTAATTTAACTATCATATTTTAGTGACTCCATTTCCAAATAAGGTCACATTTTGAGATTCCAAGGGTTAGGACTTCCACATATCATTTTTTTTTTTTTAAAGATTTTATTTATTCATTTAACAGAGAGAGAACACAAGCAGGCAGAGAGGCAGGCAGAGGCAGAGAGAGGAGCAGGCTCCCTGCGGAGCAAGGAGCCCGATGTGGGACTCGATCCCGAGACGCTGGGATCATGACCTGAGCCAAAGGCCGCTGCTCAACCAACTGAGCCACCCAGGCGTCCCGCACATATCATTTTTGAAGGATGCGATTCAACCCACAAGAATATCTAAGTGCTCTCTACTCTGGGGATCTTCATCTGTGATAGTCCTAAATATCAGCCAAGCCCTAGGTCCCAAGCTACGTGTTACTATTTCCAACACAAACTTTTATATTCTACAGCGCTTTCATTTTTGTGATTCGTTTACTGGGAAAAGTTAAGAAAGAATTTTTCAGTAAAGATTTAATAATGAGCATTCAATGTAGTCATGGTTTTTAAATTCAGAAGAGAAAGCACTGATCTTATAACACAATGTTTGTTTTTTAATGCAGAGAGTTGGGGATTTAAAGCTCAGTGATTATAGGCTGAGGAGATATGATTGTCTCCTGTTAATTCTTTTAGGTGAGTGAGAGATCTTCTATGAGACCTTAATTAGACCTTATAGGATTCATTTTATTTTTCTTCTTCTATAGATTATCTCTTAAAAGCAGTTTGGCTTTGTGCTTTTGCAAGCATCAGGATTTTTGGATTTCACACTGGAAGGTGTGACTATTGATCTCAAAGATATTCTGTTTTCGAGACAATTTCTGGTAAGAAATAATTTACAGAAATGGTCTTCATGGTTTATGTTGTTTTCCAGCATGGAATAGACGAACATTAACATAACCATTTGGCTATAATTATAAATACATCAGACATGATGCAGTTTTAATTATACAAGGCCAACTGAAAATGCAAAACATGAATATGTGATTTTAATTAAGATACATGCGTAATTACAAGGGGACTTCTCACAGGGAAGAGCACGGGAAAGTTCATTTTCACTCTTCTTTCCCCCTCTTCCTTTAAATGTTATTCTTGTTCATTAAATCCCCTAACATCCTCGGAAATGTTCTGCTCTAGTTTTCCTTTATTGCTCATAGACACTAGGAGTTAAAACTCAAATCCACCTGAAAGCCAATCTGAGAGCCTCCCTGTCTTTAGGAGAATGGCGAAGTGGCCCACTGTCCTTCATTTGTATTGTCGTCAAACAAAATCTCAACAGAAGTGGATTTCTGACCCATCAACCATTTATTGAAGATGTTTACATAAACATGTACACAGTAGGAACAGTATTACACTGTAAGTTCTTTTTGAAGATTTTAATTATTTATTTGACAGAGAGAGATCACAAGTAGGCAGAGAGGCAGGCAGATAGAGAGGGGGAAGCAGGCTCTCCACTGAGCAGAGAGCCCAATGTGGGGCTCGATCCCATGACCCTGAGATCATGACTTGAGCCGAAGGCAGAGGCTTTAACTCACCGAGCCACCCAGGCACCTCTACGCTGTAAATTTATAAGAGCTTTATACTTAGTTTAAAGATTGGAGGCTACCCTCTGTGTGCATATGTCTTTATTAGTTTACGTGAATCTTGATGTCTACATCCACAAATCAATACGTGTACTTTGCAGAAAGTGAAGAAGACTAAGACTCCATAAGTACTCAGTGATAACGTTCCCTCAGAGTCACCTTTATTCCCTTTGAATTGATCGCAATTAAATACCTGTTTACTTTGTTAGTAAGTAACATGAAGGTGTGAGTATCTCACTATCAGTGATAACTATCAACTACACGCCTGGCCTTTAGCAAATATATAAAAACTTATAAACCAATGGAATGTGGTCTCCTTCAGTGTTCTCCTTGGAGACGCAGACCAGTGATGATACCATTTCTCAAGTCAGGGAGACCCAACAGCTGGTGCCTTGAACCATGAATGTCAGAGTTTCTGGAGGCAATTTACAGTTTCTTCCCATTCTTTCTTCTTCCAGGCTGATCTCAGAGCTAGTTTTACCTGCGGTGTTAGCATAATGCCAAGTGCAATCATTGTCTTCTAACTGATTTTCATGAATCCTAACAAAATTATGCATATCATTAAATATTAGTCAGTGTTGAGGTAAGATTTACTTATTGCTGCACAAAATTGTATTCTCATATGATCAGTTCACATATTTTGTTGCTCAAGCAAAAACGGTGTTCTAGTGAGAAAACAAATTAAAAGGGGGAGCATGTTCATCAATCTGGTAAAAACCAGATTTGGGATGGTTCTTGGAATTGCTTAGCAACAAAGCACTTTCGTTTTACAATACTGAATGCAATTTAACTACTCAAAACACAATGAAGAGGAAATTTTCACTCATCCACTTAAAGATTTTTCACTGTTATTGCAAATGTTTAAGTGGATATCTCAGAAACATGTTGGAATTAAAAACAACAGCCTCCTTTTGAATTAGTGCTTTTTATCTTTTAGAGGCATTTTTGAGGGAAACTGTGTTACTCAATACCATTTCACTGATAACACAATGATCATTATGAAGATCATTTATCAAAAGCACTTATTAAAGCGTTTTCCTGGATTGAAGAGTTTGTTGCTGTGGGAAAGAAATATTTCTTTGAGAGTATTTCTTAAGAGTCCAAGTATTTCTTGAGAGTGCAAAAGCATCTCCACAGCCTTCCACGTTGCTTTCCCTGGAGGGTCAGGGGCATTTTGATGAGCAGTCAGTGGCCATGGAGGCTAGTGGATGGTGGTTTGTAGTTAAAGTCCTCCCGGATTTGACTCCCCACCATTACCTCCCTCCTTCATTACAAGCCACTAAAATGATTATCCTGTGTCAGTTTGCCATACAGAAGTTTCTAGGTGCCTGACTGTGTGTGTGTCCATCATTCAGAGAATGATAAAAGGCAGAATTGTTGCAGTGCCCACCCAGAAAGTGGGTGGGCTTCTTCTGGGTTGTGTGAGAAACCCCAGTTTGCCACTTACGGGTGTGCTCTGAGAATGGGGTGTGAGATCCTAAAAGATACAACCTTCTAACCCTCCTACAATACGTGCTTATTTAAGTGGACTAGTTGGGGGCTGAGTGCTCTGTTTAATTGACTCTTTTATTAATAGGAAATGACTAAAATACTAATCTTGCCTTACTACCTTTCAGTCACTAATTTTCAAATAATTAGAAAAATATATTGAGTATAAAAATGACAGTGGACATAATCTGAAACATCACCTCTGGAAAAAGCCTTTCCTGACTGTCCCACCTGGTTATATCCCATGCCCATTTTAACAGTTTCTATTCCTAGCCTGGGTTTTGTTCTTTTTCCCATAGGACTCTGCAGCACCAGAAATGATGGGGAATCTGTGTTGGATTACACGCGCACTGCATTTTCTCTGTTAGAAAACGGGTTCCATGAGGACCCGGGCACAATGCCTGTCTCATCCACCATGGTACCTTAGACACTGATGAGCTCCTGGCACCTAATGGGAACTCCATGTATTTGTTGAGTGAAGGGGTAGATTTAAGAGTATCTTAAAGGTTTTTCAAATTGCACGTTTGGAAGATCATTTCTATGGAATTTTAGTAAAGATTACATGATAAAGGGGATCTGAGGTTAAATAAATTTGGGAAATGTTGGGAGAAACAAAGCTAAACAGATGTCGTAAACCTCGGATTTCTGAGCATCTTTACAAATCCTAATTATCTCATCCCAGAGCCCTCTTTTGTCGAGAAGCCTCTTGACCAACATTCAGAGCACCAGACTTTGGGAGATGTTGCTGAGTAGAAAATGAGGACTTGGGGAGCCTGGGTGGCTCAGTCAGGACTTCTGACTTCTTCTTAGTCAGTGAGAAGAGTGGACTTCTCACTCTTGATTTCAGCTCTGGTAGTGATCTCAGGGTTGTGGGATCCCACCTGTGTCTGCCTGTGTTGGGCTCTGCAGCGGGTTCCACGCTGGGCTTGGAGCCTGCTTGGGATTCTCTCTGTCTCTCTCTCTGCCCATCCCTCTGGCTCATGTGCTCTCTCTCTCTTAAAAAAAAAAAAAATGGAAACAAAGACAATTCTGTTACTTGGGATTAGTGGTGATTTGGATTCCGCAAATGTAGGAATACATTACGGGAGATTGGATACACTGCTTTAAGTGAAGTAATCCATATTGAATGGCCAATAACTTTGGGAAGGGTGTGGAGAAAAAAGGCGGAATTGTGGTATGCAAGCCTTGGTATGGATGAATCCTAAATCTCACCACCTCGTTCATATCTTGAGCCTAACGATTTCCTGAGAACAGCTCAGGTTCATATGGCAAAGCATCAAGACAAGAGCAGGCAGAGCAACAGTTCTTGTTCTCTATCGTGACCTTCTGTGACCTTCACGTACCAGCAGTGTATCCATTCAATAAGATGCCTTTTACTTTTTTCTATGACAGTCCCTTTTACTTTGCTTTTTTAATCACAATGCTTTCTATTTAAGAACCACCTTTTGACCTTGATCTTGGGTGTACATTTTTCTCCTGGACTTTCAATAAGTTTTTAAAAATGATCTTTTGACTTCTTATGGGTTTTTTTCTTTTTTACTTTTTTCAGCTATGCATTTGATATTATTTCCCTAACCAATGCTGTTATTTTATAATAGCACCTTTCCCCAAAACTGAATAATCAAATGGTTCTTCTCTCCCTGGTCATGTCTGTCCTGATATTATTATGTTAAATTAGATCCTGTGGTAAGAAAATATTACAGAGTTGTTCTGCCTCAGATGTTTTCTGCATCATTTTTTTATTGCTCAGAGCCTTGTATAATTTCTTTCTTTTTCTTTTGTATACCAAAATTGCCTATCCTGTGGAATGGAAATTTATAAAAAACCAAAAAACCATATTTTGCATTCGGTCCTGATGAATTATTTTGCCGCCATTTAAAAACCTAAGAGGCTCCTTACCCCTAAACGGTCTAATTTTGCCTCTTTCTCGAAGTGCATAAACATTTCCTTCTAGTCTTATTGCTGCTAGGTAGTCTCTGAGGTTCCTGATTGGCAGACCACAAATTCCAGTGAGACAGATTTACTTCCCGAGTCCGTATGGCTACCAACCATGTCTGTAAACTGAGTGATGCCTTGGGCATGTATGCACTAGTATTTTTCAAATGGAAGTAGCGCTTAAAAGTAATTAATTCACATTATTTAAAAACATTAACAAACTCATAGGGGTTTGTCTTTTATGTATTTTCTTGGTCAAAGATTACAAAGTATGCGTACGATCTTAGAAGGGCCCAGGAAATGTTTTGGTGTTAAAAGCATCCTCCGTGTTTCTTCCCTCTTTCTGTGAGATATTTACCCTATTATGATACGTGTAGTTGTTCCTGCACATTTTGCTATGCACAACTCTGCATTCCCTTCTATTCCTCTCTTGCTTTTAGACTTTATACCCAGCAGTGTACCAAATGGTTTTAAGAGTGCGGAACCCCTTCCCTTTAATAATATCTGTTCATTCATTTTTCATACATTGAAAAATATGCATAGGGCGCCTACTGACTGGTTCTCACCGCTGATTGGGTATAAGAATCACCTGCAGAGCTTGAAACACCACAGACGACTCCCACCCTCTGGAGGAGCATCTCCTGGGGGGAAAAGGCCGGTTGGGCACCTCGGCTTTTGGAGTTCCCTGGGAGATTCAAATGCATAGCAAGTGGGGAAAAACAGCTACCAGCTGTGGGCCAGGCATCACTCTTGGTGCCCAGCTTCACGGGAGTGAACATATTAGATTTGGGAATCATCTCATCTGAGAGCCTGGCCTTGTGGGAAATCTCCCAGCAACTTCTCTTTGAGTCCAGTCAGCTTGTCAGTGTTTGCCTTGTATCTCAAGAGCCTTCCATTATTGCATAAAAATGGTTTACTTAATTAGAAAATGCCAGATATAAGCGTTTGGTTCTTGGCCTTCCAAGCTCAGATACCAGCCTGTCTGGCTCTGGGCCACATGTCTGGCAAAGCGAGGGCACAGTGCCTGGGACACGGGCATTCATCAACAAATGTGTGTGTGGAATGAACAGTCAAGTAAACGAGCAGTGCGTGGTATAAAGGACTTGATGGCCAACTTCAGAGTTTCAGTTATTAGTAGTGGGGGGAAAGAGTGCCCAGAGGAAAAACTCCTGATTCACAGGAAGTAATCACTTGCATGCGAGACTGTTTCGGTGACATATCCCTAGTCTATGGTATTTCAAGCATATTAGAGTCCTTATTGCTGAATATGATGAATTGTCCTTAATTCTGAGCAGAATAAACTAAATTTAGGCTTCTTTCCTATCAAAGTTCTTCCCAATTTTTTTTGGTTGCTGTTACTCTTCCATGTTTGGTTTCCCTCCCTCCCTCTCTTCCTCCCTTCCTTCCTTCCTTCCTTCCTTCCTTCTTTTCCCTGTCTCTCTCTCTTCCCTTCCTTCCAAGGCTAAAAAGACTTTAACCCACCTTCTCGCCTACTAGATAACTTTGGGAAATCTGTAAAATGGCAATAACAGCATCTACCACATCCTGTTTTAGGACACTAGATGACATACAAAAACACATTTAACATGATACATAGGAGGTGCTATATAAATGCAAACTGTATCTAGCAGTACTCTAAACCTCTCATTTTATAGAGGAGGAAAATGAGACCTAGAGAGTTTCACCAACATGCTCAAGGGCCCTCAGCTACCTACGACTGGGTACATGCTTGGAATGTGGTGGCAGAGGTAAACGCCCAGGGAGGGGCGTACCTTGATTATAGAAACATCTCTAATAGCGGGAAGGTGGCATACGTAGGGCTCTGTAGGAAGCATGTATACGCCTGTAACAAAATTCCCAAGAATAGAAGTGAGGATGATAATGAAAGTATTAGAGGAGAGTGACTACAGGTAAGAGGCATATTGGGACTTTGGCCACATGGAAGGCAAGTGGAACGAACGAAGAGGGAAGGTGTATCCGTTACTTATTTCAGAATGTTGCTGCACAAGAAACCACTTCAAAACTCAGTGGCTTAAGATAGTAAGAATTTATTGTTCATGTGTCAGGGTGGTTGAGTAGCTGTGAGCTGATCCGGAATGAATTCAGCTGGGAAGACTGGGGCAGCTTCGTTCTGCTCCATAGATGTCTTAATCTTGCGTCAGGCTGACCCAGGCCCACTCTCCTGATGATGGAGAGAGCGGGCAGGAGTGAGTAATTAACAATGCACAAGCACTTTGCAGGACTGTATTTGCATCATACCTGTTAGTATCTGCTGGTCAAGGTAAGTCACAAGGCCAAACGTGCTTTGGGAGTGAAGCATGTGCCTTGATAGGATCTAGATACTGCTTTCTAAGAGTGGTTCTCCAGTCCACTGTTCTCCGCAGCTCTTGTCTCTGCCATCTGAGATGTCCTCATTTTTGTTTTCCTTCTTGGCCATTTCTGAAAAGGGATCAGAAGATGTGTCCTTTGAACAACTTTCTCAACCTGGTTCTTCTATCTTGAATAGTTGGTTCCTTTTAGGTTACTCTATGTGTTAAAAATAAAACCCACAATTTTATGGAGACATGATTCTCTCTCTACGTAATCCTTGATGTTTTCTGTATTTTATATTGCTGTGGGACAATGCCCTTGAGAACATTGAGGGACGTTGAGAGACACTCAGTTAATTAAAGCATCTGACTTGATTTCAGCTCAGGTCATGATCTCAGGGTTGAGAGATCGAGCCTCATGTAGGGCTCTGTGATGGGCATGGACCCTGCTTGAGATTCTCTCTCTTCCTCTCCCTCTGTCCACACCCCCATACCTTCCCACTCTCACTCTCTCTCTCTCTCTCAAAAAAAAAAGAAATTTTGAAAGCCCATTTGTTGACCTTTGTGGGTCTGCAAGGCACCACTTTAATTACCCAAGAAGTCTTAACAAAAGGTCTAACAGACATAACCTTAATTTGGTCTTTACCCATGGCTATGTCTTAATTTGAGAATCTTTTCTGGCTTGAAAGGTTGGAGATGAAAATCAGTTTTATTTCAAACTAGCAGAGTGTGGCACACCTATATTCTGAAACTCCCAAGTTGTTCAGTTATTTTCTGAGTTCATCTCTTCCTTGTAATTCTTCATTATATACAGCTAGTTAGAAACAGCTGACACTTTCAGTATTCGACCTTCAACCTTCTTTGCTCAGGTCTAGAATTTCATCAGGAGCATTTTCTCTCTTACATTACACAGTTTGCCACTAGGATAACATGAGTCACCCACTTCCTATCCTCCTAAAACAGTTTTCTTTCCACTTTTTCGAGGTTTCTACAGCAGTTTTATTTCCACTTTTTCTAGGCTCTACTTACCAACTAGTCACAAACCAATGCCACATACTTTGGGTTTGGGTTATAGCAATACCTGTGTACCTGTCTACCGATTTGAGTGTGTTATTATTGCTGCAGTCATGGTACACGAGCAGCAGCCCAAAACTCATGGCTTAAAATAATGTGTTTTTATTATTTATGCATGTAGGTTCTTGGGTGAGCTTGTATATCTGGAAGTTGGTAGACTGTCAGCTGTTCTAGGACACCATTTGCTGCGATCACTGGAGCAACTTAGCCCTGCTCCATATGGCTCTTGTCTTCCAGAAGGCTAGCCTGGTTATGTTCTCAGACTGGTAGCGAGTGCTAGAGAGCAAGCAAGCACCAACATGCGAGGGCTTTTTTAGACTCTGTGCTACATTGGCTAACATCCCATTAACCAAAATGAATTGCATACTAAGTCCAGGATTGGGGAATTTACCCTGCCTACTAAAAGGTATAGGGACAGGCAAAGAATTAAGCCCATTAGTGTAACTGATACAGATGGTAAGTGGGAAAGGACATGACCTCTAATGCTGACCCACGCAGGACATTTGGGATCCAAGATCCAGTGTTCAACTGGGAATCAAGTACGACTCTGCAAATCAGAAGAGATAACTTTTTATATCAGGAGAGAAAGTGATTAAAGTGATTAAAGTCTAATTCAGCAGCAGGATACCATGGTCATCATGGAAACAAGCCAGACAACAAAATGGAAGTAAGAAGGCTGTGTGATATCGCAACTTTGGGTAGTTTGTCTTTTCACAGAAAACAACTCATTCAGTAGGAAAGGGACATTGGGAGTAGAATCCGGTCTTCTAGAAAAAGGACTAATGAGAACTAGTAGGGTCTGAAGGCCCTAGGTATGCTAGTTAAACTTCAAAGCTAGGCTCTGTCCTATAGTGAGGGGAAACTCGAGGACTTGGCAGGGAAATAGTGGACTCTTGAAAATGGGAAGACAAAAGGTCAGGGACTGTCACCTTAGAGAAGCCCATCAGCAGCATATGGGCCCAAGTATACCAATGATAATTGAGCAGAGATTCCACATTTATTGCTTAACTAAATGCAGATATATATATTTTTTACAGTGATTAGAGTGGGGTCATTTATGGCCCATTTACACATACATCATTTTGTTGGTCACACCCCATAAGTAGACAGAAGAAACGTTATCTCAAATCTTCTTTTTCTAAAAAAAAGAGATTTATTTATTTGTTTTAGAGAGAGAGAGAGAGAGAGCAAGCAGGGGGAGGGGCAGCAGGAGAGAGAGAATCCTGAAGCAGATTCCCTGCTGAGCACAGAGCCCAATCTCTCTCGATCTCGCAACCCCAAGGCTCGATCTCACAACCCCAAGATCATGAGCTGAGCCAAAACCAAGAGGTGGATGTTCAACTGACTGAGCCACCCCGGCACCTCTCAGATTTGTGCAGGAGAAAACTGGGGTTCAGAAATGTTGCACGACTTGTCCCAGTTACCGAGATGGTAGGTGACAAGACTGGATTCAGAATCCATCCATGCTCACCTGAGATGTGCCCCACATTGCTGAAGAACAGTTAGTGAGGAGTGATGTTATGCTGGTAGGGCACTGTGGAAGACCTTTCTGGAAGAAGGAGACAGGGAGTTCTTTTCTCATGTGGATTGTAGAAATGGCACAGAGGAAAAGCAAAACTACGAATGGCAGTCTTCCATTTTCCAGATACCTCTGGGAAGTGCATTCTAGTAAAAGCAGAGAATTTGGCACATTCTTGTTCTGCCTTACTTAGAAAGTAGAGGAATCAAAAAGAGGGTAATTTCTCTGCTGGACTATGTCTTATTATCAAAGAAGGAGTTAAGGTTGTGTAAATTATGGGAATCTATGTAGAAAATGTTAAGTTTGAAAGTGAGAAGAGTGTGAGATTTCACCCTCCCTTATAAGTGGACAGATCAGCCTGCCACAATTATAAATATACCGACAGGAAGCAAACATGAGGTCTCTGGATCAGAGACCATTTATTACTCATGAAGCCCTGAGCATGGATTTCCAAGCCCCAATCCCTACAGAGCTGCACAGTGAGCTACTTACAACATTGTCATTAAACCACTACAGGCCAAAGAAAATTACTCTTCTCCTTGAGTGTGGTCACAGTAGCCCCACTGATAGGAGTGTGGGTAAGATTAGGGGTTGGGAGGGAAGGTGGATGTGAAGTGGGGAAAGCAAGGATAAGCTAGGAGCCACAGCTACTAGCTGGGATCCAGAGGATGGTCTGGAATCTGTGTTGGTCTCTCAAAGCCTTCTAACCTCCAACTTTGATGATGGGATTGTAGACCAGGAGCAGCTTGGCATCCTTTGTCAGCAAGCTAAACACTCTCCTGGCTACAGAGTCACAGAAGTTGAAGGAGGGGAGTCAGCAGAAGCTAGAGTTGCCGTAGGCCAGCAAGGTAAGCAGGCAGATTAATAATGCTTCCAGCCTGGCTCTGATCTTCAAAGCCTTCAAAGTAATATGGCTGCCACCGCTACCATCTTCCAAATCACCTGAGAAATGACTTGTACCCTCCCCACAGAATTACACACGCACACACGCACACATGCAGACACACACACACACGCACACATGCAGACACACACACACACACACACACACACACACACACACACACACACACAGGAATCCTGGGAAATGTAGTTTTAGCTTATCTAAATTGACAGTCCTAATCCCCGTGCCCTGATCTGTGTTAATTAGACTCAGGAGATACCTCTAAGCATCACTAGGGTCTTTCAAATGAGCTTACAGACTGTTGATCAATCTTTTAGTCTTCTCTTCTCTGCACTGTGCCATCCTAAGCCTGTCTTTTTCTTATATTTTTGCTACTCTTGAATCATCCTTTTTCTCTTATTTGTATTCTCCAAGACTTCCTATCGCTCTGTAGATGATGTGGCCAAGAGCCAGGCAGTACCCTGGCGAAGGCCCAGGCGTCTCAGCTTATAGGAATGAGAACCTCATGGTTCCCATGCTTTGTTCTATGTCCTTAGGATTGTGAGGCTGTGTTTGTGCTGAGCTAGGTATGTGTTGTGTTTCTGCAGTCGAGCGTGCCTTATTAGGAAGTCTGTCTTACAGATTTACTGAACCTGGTGCCGACCGCATCTCTTGATTTTGAGTGGGTCAGAGTGTTTTTCCTAACAAAGAAAGGCAGTGTGTTTGGCACAGCTGCTTGGTATTTTTCCTAGAATGCTGGAAGGAAGCAGACATTCGTTTGGTTTTGCCAGTCTCTCTTTGTCTAAATTGTCCCATTTGGCTTCGCCTGTTGGCTTTAGTCTACTAGGATAGCAATGTAGGAAACTGTTCCTCTTGGTTTATGAGCTTGAACTCAAGTACATCAACATGTGCCTTAGCAGGACAGAGATTTACATAAATATTTCTGGGCTATCAGATCTCTGCGAAGACCATTTCCACGTTCCAGATGTAGGGTATGAATGTGCAAATCCCACGTGGAGATCACAGTTCACTAACGTGTGAATGGCCCCTCAGAGTAAAGAAGTGATTCAGTATAATGACTCCACACCCTGTAGATAAGAGACCCAGAAACCACCATTCTTTTGGCGCTGTTTAAAATTTGGGCAAGGAGCCATGTTTCTGAGGCAAGAAGAACTGCCTTTTCCTTTTCATAATAATAAAAAAAAATCTTTATCCTTTTGGAATAAGCAATATTCATCTCTCAATTAGTATTAACAGCTAATCAGGGTGCAGCAGGGTAGTAGAGCTCTCGTCAAACAGCAGGCAGCTTGTTTTATTTTTTCAGTGCCACTTAAAGATTATTTGAAAAATCTCCTTCAGAGACCAGTGTGTGCGGAGCCACGTACCCTCAGTCAGAATTTAAAGTGATCCAAAATACAATATTAATGATTGATGCACCAGCTCACAGTTTGGCGCTGGGGTTTAATTAGATAAGCATTGCAGCTGTTTTCGGGTGGAGGCGACTTGATGGGATGCAAAGCTGTTATGTGACTTCCCGTCTACAGGGTATCTGCTGGAGCGGAAACAGAAGCAAGCTACTCGGAATTATGATGATGACATTCTTTTTTCAGTGCTGAAATGAGTAGAAGTCTGATTGTGGGGGAGAGAGAAGCATTTTATAATTAAAAAGGTAGGCTCGGACCTTCTGTTCCATTTATTGATGAACTGAACCCTCATAAAAAGCAGCCAGTGTAGCCAAGCCATGATCTGGTGAGATACGTGTGAAGAGCTTGCGTGTGTGGCTCTCTCGGTCACAGTATTTTGCAACGTATAAAATCCTCTTGTTTCAAATCCATCCTTTATCTTGCAGGCATCACAGTTGTGGTCAGGCCCTCTAGTGTCTTATTCATGCACACATACACCTACAAAAGCTGCTCTGGAATCCCTTATTCCCTGAAAACTTAAGAAGAGTTTAAACTGGGTTCGATAGCATTTCATTTCACTGAGTCAAAGAGATTGTCAATATCTAATTACTGTAGGAATTTGGAGTCTTCTATGTCTTGAGCTGGAAATAACTAGAATGCACCATAGAGTTCCGTCTGCTGCTAGGCTTCTGCATGTGCATGACCTCTATCATGTGAGACACCTAAAGAGTACAATTTATTGAAGCTTATTGTAAATTAAATGTGCAAGACTTCGAGAATGCATCCCACCAGACTGGGGCTAGGAGCTCTCACGTTGAAAGTGGTATGGTTAAATTGGCCTTTAAAACCTCTCTTTCCAATAAAAAGGCAGCCTGTCTAGGTGTTCTGTGTTGTGAAATAATTATAATAGCCATCTATGAAATAAATTCTTGATAGCTCCTTGCCAGTATCTATAAAATGTGAAGTTACGCATGAATGCTAAGTATTTTATTTTGTTGTGTAGATGAAGCTTAATGAGCCTTCTCCTGATTGTTTTAAATCAGTTTATGAGAATGTAGACTAAACCTGACTCTTTCAATGTAAGTAGGAGGGAAGTGAATCTTTTTGGAGGTATATTAAATCTCTTGGGTTATTAAATTGTCATTCCTTGAACTGAGAAGGGATTTGTGCACTGCTTTGTTCCTTCTTGTTAAAGGTGTTGCAAGGTGAACAACAAGGGATTAGAAACATTGAAAAATCAAGTTCTGGTTTGGCCCTTCTCTGGCTGTGTGATCTAGGTCAGTTTGCTAAGCCTTGAGCCTTCCTTTCCTCATTTGCACAATGGGAAGAATGGTCCCTTACCTCCTTATCTTCCCAGGCAATTTTGAGGATCCAACTGGATGAAATATGTCTTTAGGTTTAGACCTGAAGTTGAATGTGTCTGATATTCTGCAAATGTACTTGTAATAAATTAATAGTGGCTTCTGTGAGGCAGATCCCCATAGTCCAAACCATAAAGCTTCTGAGAACAGATGACTGTCTCTTAAACTTTCCACCAAGCAAGGACAACGACTGTGTTTGGGTTTCCAAAGCTTTTCCTAATGGTAATACTTTTACTACCTGCTTGTTTGGAGAAGAGGAGGAAGCAGTGTAAGATAATTCACACAGAAACAGAGATGAAGAAAATCAGATTTTGTGCACAGTTGATTAAATTACTAGTTAAAGCTTGGACCCAAGCATTCTGGTTCCAAGGTGAGTGTTGTCCTCTTTTTAGTGGGTTGTCTCTGTGGACAGTCTGCAAATAAATGGAAATGGAGAGGTGAACTATTGAGCAAATGTGTGGTTGACTTTGGAATTGAGTGCAGATGTCAACAAAGCAGGTAATTCATTAAAGAAGATCAATAGGCTTAGCAGCAGGGTTGCCATGAGCATACTGAGGATAACTGCCTTGTATACACGTGTCAGTTGACTATATTGTGGATTTTTTAAAAGGTAGAATGTACTCTGTGAATATTCTTGCTGTTCTGATTTTATAATAATCGGGGCAGGCTAAATATTTGCTATATTAAGACCATGCATGTGTCCCCAGACCTAGTTCTTCCCCTAGTTTATCAATGCTTGTGATAAACCAAGTCTGATTTATATGATGCCTCTTATGTGGGAAATGTCTGTGACTCTAGGTATCTGATCATCCTTGAGAAGTGACAGTACAGCTAGTGTAATAACTTTTGAAAAATAACCATTGCTAATTTGGCGATTACCAGTTGCCATTAAATGAATTGTAAAACTATTGTGTTTTATTTTCTAGAAAAAAAAGTAGAATGTACTCCTTTTAGTTACGTGCAATAATGGTTGTTGAGCACTTGCAAGGGATGTTTCTATACTTGTTCCCTTAATAAAATAATTGACAAACATATGGTTCCTTGGTGTCTTTTCTAGTTGACACTGATGGAAAAGCTGACAACAGCAAGCCGTAGGAATATTACAACATTCCATCAAAATCTCTAAGGATAGAGATGGACTAGAGTGCTTTAAACATCACCATACATCTTAATGACAATCAGTAAAAATTACCGATGCTGGACTGGATTGAAGAACCAAATAAAGCTTGGTGGTATTCAGAGAGAAAGGTAGGCATGAATTTTCTAGGTGGAATGTAGGTAATGCTATTAAAAGGTTAATGCATAGGTAATGTACACAGGTCTTGAAATGTACAAACAAGCAATTAACTTGTAGAATATTAGTAATTGTGATGAATGATAAAAACAATTACTTTTATGTATTGGTGCTCATTCATCTTACAATCCAGTGAAAATTTTTCCTAGAGTTCTAGTTTGGATTCTCTTTTGCCTCTTTATAAATCCTCTCCTTGGGCTTCATTATCTGCCCAAAGGCTAAATTTACCATCTGGGTAGCAATGACCCAAATCAAGCAATCCCCCCTGTGCCTCAGGCATGCACACCTCTGAACCCCCTTACCGCATTTTTCATGTCTTCTATTATCAGGCAGTTGAAATTATGGGTCTGAACAAGATGGCCTAAAGAGACAGGAAAAGGTAAGAAAGGTAGAAGGGCTACAACCAACAATTAAGGAAACCCAACATTTTAAAGGCTAAGTAAATGATGACTTTAGAGACAGAGCACATAAGTGGCCAGAGGAGTAGGAGCACGATCAAGAGAGAGTGGTGTCACTGTGGAAATCCAAGGGAAGAGAATGTTTCATGAAGAAGGGTTGGTCAGTAGGACTGAAATCTCAAATAAGATAAAGGCTGAAAATGTCGATAGGATCAAGCAGCTTGAAGACCAGTAGTGTACTTGGCCAGACCTGTTTGAATGAAATGCAATGGGTGGAAATCAGGTCTCTGTGGGTGGAGAAATGAGTGGGAGTTGAGGAAAGGGAAACAGAAAGTACAGGCAACTATCTCACCTAGCGTTATTTTAAAATCAATGATGCCATTTTCCATTTATTCCCTTGGAGTCACAGTTAAGACAAGCTGTGTAGGATTCCATCCAGAAGGGCCTCCCATCAATCTGGAGCTAATGCTATTTCCAGCACTCAGTGAGCCTCCTGGGAACCAAGCAATCTTGTTGCCAGCCCACCTGGTCTAGGATTTCCAGGAGCAGCTGGCTTGTTCCAGAGAGGTCCAAGTCCTTCAATCCAGCAGAGACCTCAATCCATCAGAGACTTCCAGGCCCAGTTCTGTGAAAATTTCTAGGCCAGTTATTTTCCCCATCACTCATCCATGTTTTTTATCCAAACTGAAAAATGTCCTCCAGTCACCATCCTCTCCAAAATCCCAGCCCCTGTGGCTCTGTTTCCTTTGCCCTGAACTAGATATGATTGTTCTCCTCCTAACCTTTTCCATGATACTCTTCACAACCTTTACTTAATTGCAAATAATGTCACATACACTCTTAATCTAGTCACAGATGCTCCATTCATTTCCTGGCTCTCACTGAAAACTTCCCTTTCAAGTGACACTCTCATTTGGGTTGGGGTCCTCCTTGCTCCCTGAGGAATGTGCAAATTTTTACTCCTCCACAGTGCCTTCAGGTCACTCCCTTCTTTGGGGGAGCCTCTGGGCTCACTGTCAATCTTTTCATCTCAGGTGTGGAGAATCCACCCTTTATCCTAGGCTCTTGGCGCCTTTTCTTCCTCAGCAGACCAGGAACCTGGTAGGACCCAGCATCCAAATATATCCCAAAGCTGACACCTCCTTCTTTTGCCTCCACTTCTTCCACTTGGCCCAGGCCACCACAGTCGCTTGCTTGGGCTGCTCACCTCCCTGTTTCATCTCCTACAACGTCCCCATTGCTCAGCCTGCTGCCACCATACTGGAACTTCTGACTCTACCAAGCTCGTTCCCTCCTCACAGGCTCTGCCTGGTGAGCTCCTCCAAACATCCACAGGGCGTCTTACTCCATTCAGCTCCTGTTCAAATGTCCGTGCCCCAGAGAGCCCTCCCTGATCTCTTTGTCTAGAATAGTCTCTTCCTCTCCCTACCCCCACCATCACTCTCAACCTGATGCTGTGCACACTTTACCATCACAGTGATAATGTCCGTGCATATTCGTGTTGGCTTCTTTCCGCCATTGGAACCTAAGTGCATTGAGGGAAGGCATTTGCCTGTCCTGCTCACTCTGTCTCCTCGGCACCTACAGCTGAGTTCAGTACATCCCATGTGCTAAATAAATGTGTGTTGAATAAGTGAATAAACAAGGTCTTCTTCAGTCACCCTGTCTTAAGTCCATAAAACAAGTTTTTGTGGAGTCTCAGCACAAAATACAAATTCTTCTCCTGAAAGTGTTATTACTGAAGAGCAGACTTTCTCAGCATGACTCACAACTGTGTGCTCACTCCCAAGCCTTAGTAAGCTGATTCTGGTCCTGTCCTTTCTAATCTTTGTCTATGATTTAAAGGCCTCCTTCCTACCAGCCTGTCACTCTAGTCCCAGTATGTTAGTCCATTCAGGCTGCTCTGACAGAGTTTCATAGACTGGGCTTATAAACAACAGAAATTTATTTCTCACAGTTCTGGACACTGGAAGTCCAAGATCAGGATGCCAGCATGGTCAGGAGCTAGGGAAAACCCTTTTCTGGGTTGTTTCTGGGGAAAGAAGCTCTCTGGCACCTCTTGTAAGGGTGCTAATCTCATTCATGACCTCATCTAACCCTAACTACCTGTCAAAGACCCCACTCCCCAATACAGCCCATTGAGGGGTAGGGTTTCCGCATACAGATTTTGGGAGGACAAAACATTTGGTCTGTAATACTTGGTTTAGACTGGAGGGAAGGATGTGGCCCTTTTTTCTGTGTGTTCTTCCCCTTCTACTGGGCAGGGACAAGTGGAGCTTTTGCATGAGGGTGAAAAGGAGGCACACCTATGTGACTGAAAGCTGGTGTCGTGGTTGTGGGCCTGTGTCTACTTTGTTAGTCTTCTGTTTGCAAGGATGCCTCCCAGAAAGCCTGAAGGAGAGGTAACTGCTCAATAACTGGAAATTTCTCTGAACTTAAATGTGGGGCTCTTAGTACTTTTGTACTTAGCTTTGGACCTAAGTTGCAATTTTGAGAAGGACCAGAGTCCCCGTGTCATTCCTTCAAGCTAATTGTCAGGAACTGTGCAACCTCTGGAGCCATATAATAAATACTCTCCTCTAACCTCAGCTTTCCAGGCTCCTAGCAATCTCATCCTCTTTGACCCTCTCAAGACTTTCAGCCTTCTTATTCACCAGGCTTTGGAGTCTTTCTTCATTCCATCCTGCCTGGACCTTCTGGGTCATCACTTCAGCCTCTTCAGAGAGCTCTTCCTGGATTATTCCAAATACACAGCCTCCTCCTCACCACTATCAGCAATTCTGATTTTCTTGTTTACAAACCTATTTGTTTCTGGTTTGTCTCCATGGCAAAAATACCACCAACAACCCTTGCCTGTTTTGTTCACCACGATCTCTAATGCTTAGAATAATGCTTGTTTGTTTGTTTATTTATAAAGATTTTATTTATTCATTTGAGAGAGTGAGCGAGCACAGAGGGAGATTGAGAGGGAGAAGCAGACTCCTCACTGAGCAGGGAGCCCGACTTGGGGCCAGATCCCAGGACCCTGGGATCATGACCTGAACTGAAGACAGATGTTTAACCGACTGAGCCACCCAGGCACCCGCTTAGAATAATGTTTGGTATCTGTCAGTCACTCAGTAAATATTTGCTGAATGATTGCGTACATTTCAACAACTCTCTCACCAATACCCTCAATACCTTTGGCTCTAAATTCTGTCCATCCACTCACCAAAAGGCCAATCTTGGTCCATCTGTCCATCTACCTTTCCTGTGCCTGCTGAACATTGTTGGAGAAAATGTACAGTGTGTGGAATGCAGCTACTACCCACCCGTGACCATGATCCCCTCCTGCAGCTGAGGGCAGCAGCACTTTCTGTGGCCTCAGTCATCTCTCTCCCACTTGCAACAGTATCTGCTTCAAGACTTCCTCAGTTTCCCCATGCTCCTCCCTATGGAAACAGAAGACCTCAGATGGGAATTATCTCAACGGCGCCATCTCCCTCACACTTGCCTTCATTCATCCTCGTACTGTCCTTCATTTCAATATGGAATGGACTTCCCTTCCCTCCTCCCACCTAAGCACTGGGCTTCCCCTCCTCCTCAGGGGCCTCCATCCATCAATTAGCCTTTTTGTCTCCAAGATACTCAAAACATCTCTCTCCAACCAGCTGCAACAGCTACTTGCAAACTCCTGGGGTAGCATCTTAGGACACGAAGGCCTCCATGACTTTTCAGGAGACACACATGGAGCCTGGGCAACTTGTGAAATCCACCAAAATGATAAGAACAGGAGTTACTCCAGTTCCTCTGAGAGCTCTAGGCCATTATTTGTACCACCAGGTCCTTAGAGGACATCTAGTGGTGCAAATACACGTAAGACCGTTCGCCTCTCCCACCTCCTAAAAAACAGAGCCGGGGCAGTGGTCCACACTTTTTGGAGAAAACAATGCTGTGCATGTAAAATTGAAAAAATTTTTTTGAAGACTTCATTTTTCACACACTCATTAGATTTGGGATAGGGAGAAAAGAGGAGAGAGAAACATTTGGAAAGAGGAAAGAAGGAACTTAGTGGTATGGAAGCTAGAGGACGATCTGAGTGGTCTGGAGGGTGGATGCGTTTCGCCTGGTTGCTATGTAGAAAACGCCATGGCTGACGCGAAGTGCCTTCTGCTGGCGGCCTGATTTTGCTAGTCTCTCCCTCCATGTTCCCGAGTTCCATAATAACACCACACTAACTGCCAGCTCACAGCCTCTAGTCCGATATTTTCTTCCCCATGAATTTCCTCTTGCATTCCTATTCCTTCAAGTCTCAGCTCCAATGCCACCTCCTCTGTGAAGCCCTCTCTGATACCCACATCAGCAACCCCACTGGAATGAACTTCCCCTTCTCACTTAGTCACCCCAGCATGGTACTGCTTTTACTGAGAAAGAACTTGGTTTGGTTTAGAGAAAGAACATGGGCTGTATAGAGTCAGACACCCCTGTGCTCAGGCCACATTGGTGATTTACTCTGTAAGACACTGGGCAAGTCATTGAACTTCCCAGAGCCTCAATATCCTCACCTTTGGAAAGGTGGTAATATGCAAATCAGAGGGCTGTGGGGAGGATTACATGAAATGAAGAACAGTAAGCTCTCTGCGCATGCTCCGTAAGGGCGCCCCTACCTGCTGCATCCTCCTGGGCGCTAGAGTGAGTTGTTTATCTTTCTTGGTAGATGGAAAGCTTTGTGTGGGCAGGATGATGCCCTTATCAATGTCAGCGCCTCCTGGAGGGCTTAGTGCTATATGTAGTAAGTGCTCAATCAATGTTTAGCACAGTAAGCCTGATTTTCTTAGCATGTTACGTACCAGATTTGTTCACCTCCTGCTATTCAGGGAAAGTGATATTGGTATGGAGCACGGAGGTCACCCGAAGGGGCTTTGGGGGCATCCACATGGGCTTGGTGAAAATATTAAATCCCTTTCCTTTATCCTCCCTAACTATGATAAGAAAAATTAACCATTGAGAAGTATATGAAGTATTTTACTTATGAAATTTTAAAATACAACCTCTTTCAATGACTGGATTCAGGAAGCTTCCACAGGATGCTATCAAAATAAAAAAAAGAAGTTTGAGTGATTTTGAAAACATCGTGTCTTACATTTTTAAATCACTATGAAATATTTGCAAACATTAATAAACGTCAAGGACACGGGCAGTCTGTTCTGGGAACACGCAACAAGAAGATTGGCTTTAGTCAACGTTTGTCCGAAGTTGCAGACTCTTTAGCAAGTGAGGGAAGTGGTGCCCGAGTAGTGGGTAGACAGGAGCCAGGACCAGCAACAGGAATTCGAGTGGCATTGGCCTTTTGTGCCCAGGCGCTCAGCTGGCAACCAACAAACAACATTGCCCCAATAGCTTTTGACTTTCATCTGAGCCCAGTTTCCTCCGCTTGTCTTTAAAATGGAACATTTGATCCACTAAGGTACTTTGTTAAAAAGCAGGGATGTCCTGTCAAGGTCGCCGATGTGCTTTGGGCATGGCTCCCATCTACGACTCTGGGCTTCTCATTCTGGGTAACATGTAGGTTGGCCTCGATTACTGTACCGTTCTGGAATGACTTTGAAGGATACTGTTGATTCCAAGGGACCCACTGCCTGCCAAAACCATGTTCCAGGAAAAGAGACGGAAGGGAAGCAGAGAGGTACAACCTCAGGGATTGGGAAATCAGACAGACGTAGCCATCTGTTACTGCTCCCATCTAGCTCTTGGGCGGCTGTTATTCCAGGGCTATTTTTATAGGTGCATATTTGTGTTCTGTTTGCCCTCCACTTGTCTTTCTGGGTTCATTTTGAAGCACTTGAGGCCATGCAGGGAGCCCTTTGGCTCTGTGAAACAGCAGGATGGCTCAGAGCCCTGCCTGGTAGGGGAAGATCTGTCCCGACATTCTGGTGCACGTCCACGTCCAAGGATGGGAAGGGCATGTCGTGGCAGAGGTGGCAGCAAGGGCTCAAGGGGGGCACCAGTTCGGCCAGATGAAAGACACCGAGCAGGCATCTTGGGTTATCTGCAAGATACTTTCAATTCCCTTCTATATGCCAAACTGAAATACTTGGGAGCCATGTGAAGCCATAAGGCAGAGTCCAAGCAGAATAAAATAAACTCACATATACACGGGCACAGAAGTATTTCCATCTTTATAATCGGGCCCTGCAGGTCGTTGTACATAATGGGCCAAAGTGCCTGGGCCTCAACAAACTTCTTTCCTGGTTATAGCTCCATTTTGCTTTTGGAAGTTTCCATTCAAAGTGATGCTTCGGTTGTATGATCTCAGGAGTCCCCAGTTTCTCTCTGTCTGGCACAGATTTTTATCATTTGCTAATGTTCTTCTTGTATTAAATGCAACACAATGATTAAATATCTACCATGAAGCCAGCAGTCTGGTAGGTGCTGGGGACACAGGGCTGGATAAGATGGCCAAGTGGGGGAAACAGACATTTAAGTCCAGTTCATCCTGTGAAATGTGCTATAATAAAGGCAGTGGAGTACCATGAAAAGAGACAAGCTGGTTCTAGAATCAGCCTGAGCTGCCAGAGGAGGATCCTTTAAGAGATCATGCTTATGCCCGAATTGCCATCTCCAGAAATAAGTAAATACTAGGTGGCTGGAGGACATGTAGAGAACATGTGGTCCAAGCAGATGGAACAGTACATGCAAAGGTCCTGAGGTATGAAGAAGGCTGGCCCAAACAGGCATTTTGCCATGGCTAGAGAACAAGATATATAGAAGGAGGAAGGGCAGGTGAGCCAGGGAATATAGGTAAGTATTAGATCACAAAGGGTTTTATGTTACAAACCAAGGACTTTCTTATGAAAGCAATGGGGAGTTGGCCAATAGTGTGAACAGTGTGAATAGTTGGCAGCATGGTTATGTTTGAATTTGAGGGTTATATTTGAACTTGAGAGCAATCAGTTGGGTAGCAACAAGAGGATACACTGAAGGGCATTACATTTGAGGCAGAATGACCAAGAGATAATGAGGGCCTGAACTGTAAAGGTGGTAGCAGGGATGGAGAGGGGAGGGTTTTGAGAAATATTTAGAGAAGGCAGTATAGCTAGGAATTAGTGTCTGCATAGACCAGAGACGGGGTATGTTAAGGATGACTCCAAGTTTCTATGTAGGGAAATTGGTGGGTAGTGTTATCAAGGGAGCTATGAATTCAGTGGAAGAGGATGCGGAATTCCAATGGGACAGAATTGGGGAGGGAGAAGAATTCCAATGGGACACCTTGAGGGAGAAGAATTCCAATAGGACACCTTGAGTTGGAATTGCCCAATGAATATTCCTTAAATTCTATTTTCTGCATGAAGAACCCCACTGTTCACAGAGTGAGCCTGGCACATTGTATCTTTGAGACCCGACTCCTGACCTGCTCTTCTGTTCTCTGTCCCCCAGCTCCTCCACCTGAACCCACTGATCTCTTAGGGCACTCTCCATTCCTCCACCTTGTCTGGGAGTACTTTTCCTCAGAGGCCTGTCTGAAAGCTCTCCATCCTTATATGATTTCCCTTGATGGACAACCCAATGTTAATGTCCCCTGAGCAGCCCCATGTGGCATTACACGTTATTCTGTCTTTGTCCTATCTTCTCTGACAGAGGTGGGGGCATCTGACATGACGGGGGTGGTCATGTGTAGCTGAGGTGAATATGGTTGGCTGATGGAAAAATGGTCCATGTCAGAGGGTACTGCAGGTTGCCAAATATCTGTTAGCAACATGAGATCAAAGTAGTGAGGTGGGCTGGCCTGTGCAGGTGGGGACACTCACTCGTTCTTCACACTGGTCCTCACACTGGCAGCAGCACCCTGGTGCTTTGGATCTTGCTTTTACAAGGAGTCTGAATCTTTGCTTTTGGTTTGGGTTATGCCTGCAAAGGGAGAACTAGCAGATGTCCTTCCTCCCTCGGTCAGTTGGCTGCCCCTGACTTCATCCAAGGACACACTTCTTCGCATTGCTTTTCCTTTTCTCTCCCTCTTTCTGAAGAGGTAAGGCTGAGCAATCTGGGAAGGCCATCTTGGACTTGGAAAATTAAGACCTCCTGGTCATCAAGTCCTCCTTCCAGTAGGGGGCAGCGCTGGACTTCCGCAGGCTGACAGGCACCTTGGCCTGGGCACTAGGGATGGTTCTCAGGATTCTCACATCCTCCATCAACTGGGATTTTCAACTGTGCACTTGACCTTATTAACAATATGTGAGGCTCTGGAGATATATACAGCTATCTCAGATAACATCTGCTTTTAAGGGCAGAGACCTTGCCATATCATTTTAGTACCTAGCATTTGGCATATAATAGATGTTCAAGAAATATATGCTATTGTAAGGGAATAGGACTATGTAGATTTCCTTGAAACAATCATTAATAGTAATATTTTATATAGACACACACATATAATACTATCCTATTTTCATTTTGTTGTTATTTTTTTAGTACCTCTTGTATGTTGGACATTATTCTAGGTACTTTCTCTATGTTATCTCTAATCCTCTCAATACTTTCAGTAAGTGTGCTCATCCTGGCTTTTGTTTGTTTGTTTGTTTGTTTTTAGAGGGAGAGAGAGCGAGAGCACAAGTGCAAGTGGAGTGGCGAGGAGGGGTAAGGGGGAGAGAGAGAATCTCAAGCAGGCTCCATGCCCAGCGTGGAACCTGACGCAAGGCTCGATCGCACAACCCTGAGATCTTGACCTGAGCAGAAATCAAGAGTTGGGCACTTAACTTACTGAGCCACCCAGGCGCCCTAATTCACCCTGTTTTAGACATGTATTTATTGAGACTTCATTAAGTTAAGCTACCTGTCCCAGTCACAAAAAAGTGTCCTGATGTGAGGTTTAAATATAGGTTTATCTTTAGCCATGTTCATGATCTTTCACGAGTTCATTCTTGCCGGCAGGTATCTTTGACAATAAAATCTGTGTGTAAGCTAACTGGAGCACATTCTCCTTGGGTGTGTTTGGCTCCATATGTGTTCCCTACCACACACATCCACCAACCCTGAGCACCTCATGCATGTATGTGCACACACGCACGCACACACACACTTTCCTCTGCCTCTCACTCACGCATACCCTGTGCTCCACTAGGAATGGGACCCTTACTTGTTCATAAGATGTTCGGTGCTTTCTTTCCTCTCTGCTTTTTCATTTGTACATGCCATTCTTTCTCATTAGAGTTTTTGGTTACTCAACAGTCCTAAGAAGAAATGCTCATTAATGTGTGAAATGTTCATAAACAGCTTTTTGCTGGAGTTAAATAGTCCAGTTATTTTTGGAAAAAAAAAAAAAAAAGAAGGCTTGTTCTCTAATACAAATCATTTGGGTTTACAATTTCTTTCCCCGATATCATGTTAGTTGTTATATTGCTCCTTCATGTTTTTTTCCCCCTTTTAAGGCTCCTTTTTTTTTTTTTTTTTTTTGTTATTTCCCTTTTGAATCTGTTGGGACTTGAATATCGGGGTTTTCTGGGAGACTTGTTACTGTCAAATACTGAGCCATTTTATCGTAGGACTGGGTAAGTACTGTGACTTATTGTGGTAAGATCAATTTAATGGCAAGGAAATGCTTATGTTCCAAGACCCGTAATTACAACCCATTCCTCACTGGCTTCCCTGCTTCTAGTATGGCTCCCCTGCAGTTAATTCTTCATGCAGCTGCCAAATTCATTTTTCTCACCTGCTGCTCGGATGGTGTCACCTCTCTCACCAAACCCCCACGGTGGCTCGCTATTACCCTTTATGGCCGTCCATACCCAAAGCCGTGCCCTTTTCCTTCAAGACCCTAACTTTCTCGAGTCTCCCAAATTCTAGGCCTACCCAGTATTCTCTTGTGAATGTGTTCACGTTAGCCCTCGCGCCAGTCCTCAATATGTCCACAAACCTCTGGGAGCCTGCCAGTGGATTCGGAATGGATTTCTGAATGTGGCTCACTTTGCTTCGCTATCCTTTCCCAGAATCCCAGTGCCCAAGCCCTCTCTCTGTCAAGGATTAGCTGCTGAAATTTCACTTCTTTCTCAAAGTCTTTTTCGTCTAGTAGAATAAATGTGTTGTACTCTGCATGTTTCATTGTTATTAATTGTGGTAAAATACATACACAATTTACCATCCTCACCCATTTTAAGTGTACAGTTCACTAGTGTTAAGTAGATTCACCTTGTCATGCAGCAAATCTCTGGAACTCTTCATCTAGCAAAACTGAAACTCTGTACCCATTATGACAACTCCCCATTCCTTCTCTACCCTCAACTTCTGGTAACCACTGTTTTACTTTCTGACTCTATGAATTTGGCAATTCTAGATACTTGATGTAAGTGGAATCATACAGTATTTTTGTCCTTTTGTACCTGGCTTATTTCACGGGGTATAAGGTCCTCAAGGTTCATCTATGATGTAGTGTGTGTCAGAATGTCCTACCTTCTAAAGGCTGGATAATATTCCAGTGGTGTATGGTTACGCCCCATTTTGTTTATCCATTCATCTGTCAACGGATATTTGGGTTGCTTCCATTGTTCGACTATTGTGAATAGTGTTGCTGTGAACGTGAGTATACAAATATCTCATTGAGGGCCTGCTTTCGATTTTTTTGGGTAGATACCTATCTGTCCATCTTTAAACTTAAAACATAGTTTTCAATATTTGCTTGAAGTGGGTTTAAGTAGAATAAGACAAAAGCAACTATGTAATACTTTTAAGTGATTCATGGTAAGGGATTCACTAATACTCAGATAGGGTGTCCCTGCTCCAGAACCCAAGGGTAGTAAATGAATATTTCACCATGAACTATGTGTGACACTTTTGGAAGGAGCAGGAGAGAGGCCAATCTGAAAAACTATGGAGCGTGGCCAGCCAAGTAAGTAGCGTAAAGTAGCGTAAAGTAACTCTACTTTAGGTTTTCAGTGTGTTAGCTCTTACTCTTCATTTTGATGTCACTTATAGCTTTGTGACGTCAAAATAATATGTTTGTGGTAGGAAACAGGGGAATCACAGAAATGTGTATGTAGCCAGCTTGCCAGGTGAAAAGTACACATCCCTCTCCTTGCCAAGAGAACCTTCCCCGGCCTCCCCACCACCTCTGGGGGGGGGGGGGGTTGGGGGTGGGGTGAGGGGGAGGTTTGCACCAGGTGCAGGGAGAGCAGTGGGAGCAGGGCTGGAGTACCTTGAGTTATAAGGATTACTTTTGTCTCTCCAGCACAGCAGCTCTGCTAATGTGGCTCCTGTCCAGTCTGTTCACACCAGATTTTACCTTTGACTCAGTCCTCTGAGGACAAAAGGAGACTGGAAAGAGGACTCCAAGGAAAACTGCACCAAGGGCAAAGATTATCCTCTAAGATGCAGGGCAGAGCTGGCTCATGTCCCCTCCCCTCCTTCAGGCAAGAGGCCTCTTGAGGCTGTGCTTCAGAAGCCTTTCCATGTAGATAGCTTTTTGTCCTTGACCTTGACCCTATTGCAGGACACTTCTCCCCAGGTATGCCTGCAGGTGCATGGCCTTGGGCTCTCATCTTCTCTTAGCATATGTACCATTGCATGTGTCATGTGGATGCCCTCCGGGTCCCGCAGGAGTTGTGCCCACACTCCCCAGTGAGGTTTGCCTCGCGTAGCGCAGATTTTTTAAAAAAATGAAAACACTTCACATTCAACCAGTACATTGCAATTTTGCACTGCAGTTTTCTTTCTTTAGCTCCCCATATACAGATGCTAATATAAACCTATTTCTCGAGATGATTTTGTTATGCAAGAGAAGACTAGTATAACACATTTGAAGCAAAGTCCTCTCCACCCGGTTGCTTATTATTTCTTATGTCTTCTGGCTCTGATAGCAAATTCAATGGAAAAGGAGCTAATCTATCCACTTCTACTTCTAACAGTGCCATGGAATTTCTCACAGTAGAGCTAATCCGAAAAACCTGATCAATATTTGCTTAAAGAGCAAATTGGAGGCACTGATCTCATCTGAAAGTTAAGGGCCCCGTGGGATCAAATTGGAACTCCAAGCTTCCTTCATTTTCGGCCTGCCTCCTTTCTCTCTCTCCAGGACTTTAATTTTTGTCATCTCACCTTCCTGCTTAATCCCCAGCCTCCATATGCCATCCATTTTCCTGGCTCTTTATCGGGGATCAAGATTTGTAATTGGCCTGCATCCTTACTGTTATTCAAAGCAGGTCGAAGAAAATGAAAATAATAAAGGGATTCCAATTCCTTATGAGTCAGCTGTTTTGCAGAACAGACCTCTTGCTTCTCTTTAATATGGGGCCAGATGTCTATTAACAGGAAACTGTTGGGAAAAAAAATACCATATAGATTCTCTACAACCTCCACTCACCCAAAGAATCAAGATATGCTTTTCACTACTATATCTTATTTTCCGTCATAATTTCTTTTGGTGGCTTTTAACCGACAGGGCCACAGCTTTTGACATAAACTCATTAAACAGAATGAGGAGACCCCAGGAGAGGGTCTTAATGTGTCTGCTGTTATAGTCCGGCCAGAGGAAAGGGATCTGTGCTGCGCCCTGTTTATCCTTTCAAGTCTCTGAGCTCTAGAATCAATGAGAGCCCACATGGCAGCTAGCGGAAGTGACCCTCACTCTTTCTGTGGTCATTTAAAGCTTGTGTGTACCCTACTGAGTAACTCGCGTACTTTGTACATCACATCTTCCCTAATACCCCATTCGTAATAAAGCGAGAGGTACCCAGGCTCTGTGTGTGTGTGTGTGTATGAATACAGATATAATCTGTTTTACAACCACCTAGAAACTAGCTATTGTTGTCCTCCTTTTACAGATCTAAAAACTGAAGGGCACAGACCTGACATAGGAATTAGTGCGACGTCTCAGTTAGAGACAAAGCTGGGATTCGGGCTAGGGCTCTCCATCCATATCATGCTGTTGCCTTTGGTTGTGAAAACAATGATTATCAATCAATCTCTCACCCCACCATTTTCTGTCAAATAATGTCTGGCTCACAATAGTAGCCCAACAGTTGTTAATTCCGTTCCTTTCTTTTCCTTCCTCTGCTATTTGGGCAATTTTCTTTGTTGAGAGCGCTCACAGACTATCAAAATTCCCCAAACAGTTCAAACCAGTTCTGTGTATGAGCAGAATATAGTATCTGTCATAATGTTGGCCAGCCCCAAAATTATGTTTTTATACACTATGCTTTTCAAATTGGGGCCAATCAACTTGTCATTCACTGAAATGTTTTCAGCAGAGATTATGCTGATGCACAGGGATGCATATATCACATTTATAGGAAAAGTTTTAAAATATCATCCCACTGGCATCAATTCATTGTTAACCAGACACGGGGTTATTTAGATTCATTGAGTGTGGCTTTTTTGGATCACTCAGCTACTTATGATTTTCCCCAGGCTTAAAAAAAATTCTCCTACAAGGATATAAAAAACAAAATTGCATCCTCCTGATAAAGTAGGGAAATGATTGAATATTCTACAGACCTTAGAAAAGTGGTGCCATATTCCATCAGTTGGTGAGTTGTGCTAAGGTCCACCTAGCACAAAGTTGCGTCTTATGTCTGAAGTTCTGTAATGGGTTTCTACTATATGAAGTTGGGCAAGGAGCCCCTTGATTGAGAATCCCCTTAGGTAAAATGGAGGGTGACCAGTTTTTTCCTGGAAATAAGACCAGTGCAGATTTGAGGGCAGCAGAAGGGTGCTGAAGAGTCAACCTGACCACGTGTTTCTTACCCTGGAAAAGCCCAAGCTGTGAATATGGGAAGTATGTCAAGCTGGGATGAGCACTGGGAATTCATGTCTTAGCCAAACAGTGTCTCCTGAAGACTAGACTTGCATTCCAACAGCCTTCTCAACATCTCCTCCTAGATGGACATCTTTCACTCAACTTGTCTTGAACTTGTCTCTCCTGCCCAGACCTGTCTTCTTAGTATTATTTTCCTCAGTGCTTTACAATGCCATGTGTCCAGGTGCTTAAGCCAAAAATGTAGGGCTATTCCTACATTTTTCTCTTTCCTCTCTTTCTTCTCGATTCCTCTCTTTCTCTTACACCACACATCCAACCTTTCAGCATCTTCTGTTGGCTTCGTCTCCACATATATCCAGATTCTGGTTCTTGCCACTATCTCCACCTGCCAATCCTTGGTCGTAGCCACCATCATCTCAAGCCTGGATTACCGCATTAAACGTCTGCTGGTTTCCCTGTCCCATCCTTATCCCAGAGAGGCTATTATCAATCTAGCAGCTTTGTTTAAACCCAAACCAGATTATTCTCCTCCTCTTTCAAGCTTTCTACTGGCTCTCATTTCTTTCACGGTAAAAGCCACAGTACCTCTCATGATCTACAAGGCTCCGTGGTCTCACCTCTGTTCCCTTTTGGTCTCTGTTACTGCTTCTTCCCACTTCCCTCTGCTCCAGTCCAAGATGCTTCCTTGCTCTTAGTCTCAACCACAGATTCAATGTCAGTCTGAGTCTGGATTCATTACTGATGTTCTATTGAGTGTCCTCAACTAGTGTCTTTTTTTTTTTTTTTAATTTTATCCATTTATTTATTAGGAAAGAGAGAGAGTGAGAGAGAGAAGGTCAGAGTGAGAAGCGGACTCCCCATGGAGCTGGGAGCCCGATGTGGGACTCGATCCCGGGACTCTGGGATCATGACCTGAGCCGAAGGCAGTCGCTCAACCAACTGCGCCACCCAGGGGCCCTCAACTAGTGTCTTTTGAATAGTTCCAGAATCATCTCAGTCTTCTGGAGAAAATGTAACCCATCCATCCAGTTTATCAGTGAGACTTCTAAAATATCTATTTCCCAAACATCTACTAATGGGTTCTTTTTGTCATCATCTTCACTGCCTACCAAACTCACCCCCACCAATATTATTTATTTCTGGACTAGTGCTTTTCAGCTCTGTCTTTTCTTTCTCCCTGGACTCACCTCCCAGAGATATTTGTACAGCTGATTCCCTCACTCGCTCTCAAGTATTTACTCAAATGTTCTCTTCTCAAGGAGACCTATCTTGACTACTCTATTCAAAATTACAACCAGTACATTTTCTGTTAGAATATAAACTCCATGAAAGCAGACCTCATTGTCTTTTGTTCTTAAATCTGGATTTTTCACTAATGGAGAAACTATGGTATGCAATGCCTACTTCATGACTTCATGGTGGCTCTCAGATTTCCAGGAAAACATTTAAAAATATAGACGTGACTATGCAGTTGTGATATGGTTAAAGGGCAGAAGATGCAGAGGTCATGGATGGCACAGCGTGCTCAAGCCCAGCCCCGGAGCTGCCCTGCCTGTCACCCCACATGCTCCCTAGTGCTCCTCTGGAAAATAATCATTGCAGTTTTGTCAAATTCTAGCTCAGGGTGAACGTAGAGCTATAGTCTGACTGAACCAGGAAAATTTGGACCATGGAAAGACTAGGCAGCTGTAATGTTTACGTACTCTTGGTAAAAAGCTGTTGCTATGGAGACTTTCCACTTTGTTTTTCATGTATAGCATTCTGAGAATGATTGGCCAGAGTGATATTGCTCGATCCTGGCAATACTGAAAGTTACATCTCAAGTTTCGTGCTTTGTGACTCAGCCATGTGTTAATAATTGTGCTCTGAAGTTCAAAAATACTGCTACCTGGAATTTTTTTTAAGTTTAAGTAATAATTTTTTAAGTTTCTAATTTTTTTAAGTAATAATTTTTTTAGTTTAAGTAAGTTCTTTATGAAGCATACTTGTGTTAGAATTGTTCTGCATTTTCAGAAACTAATGATTTGTAATTAGAGCCAATTCACTGGGGCATAGAATTTTAAGAATCCTATTTTAAAGAGTTCTTGCTCATTTTTAGTGCTTTTCCTACCTTCAGGCATCGTGTTTTGTGCCTTTATTCAACCTGAGATTTGTAAGCAGCTTAAAAATGAAATGTTTAATTTTTACTGACAAAAGTAGTAGACATTTAGCCATAAAGCTAAGACTTTCTAGAAAGGAGAGAAATGCTTTTTTGCCTATTCATCTTGGGAGCACCTCGAACTCTTTAGGGAGATGTTTTAGGGTGGCTGGAGTTTCTGCAATTGTTGGTGCAGATGGAGGCAAAATATTTCATTCATAGTGTATTCAGTGTTGTGCAGCTATTACCACCATCTGTCTCCAAATTTGAAATTCTGTACTCATGAAACAATCCCCATTCCCTCTGCCCCCAGTCCCTGGCAACCATTATTCTACTTTCTGTCTCTGTGAATTTGACTATTCTAGCTACCTCGTATAAGTGGAATACTATATTTGTCCTTTTGTGTGGCTTATTTTACTTAGTGTAAATGTTTTTAAGATTCATCCATGTTGTAGCATGCATCAGAAAGATATTCTTCTTAATGGTTGAGTGATATTCCATTGTATGGATATACCAAATCTTATTCATTCATCTGTTGATGGACACTTGAGTTAGTTCCAGCCTTTGTCTATTGTAATTAATGCTGCTGTGAACATGGATGTTTAATATTTGTCTGAGTCCCTGCTTTAAATTCTTTTGCATGTATGCTAGAAATAGATTTGTTGGACCAACTGGACATTCTATGCTTAATTTTGTTTGTTTGTTTGTTTGTTTGTTTAGGAACTACCATACCCTCACCAGCTTTTAAATAAAATTTCATTATTGCTTGCTAATAAGATTTCATTCTCCTCATCCTCTACGGAGTGCTTGCAACTCTGCCTTCCCACTTCCCCGACTGATTAGAAAGTAAGATCATGGGTTGAGTGAATTAAATGATGGGAAGAAATTGGAAAGGGTCCCTACTTGTCTGGTTAAGCTCTTGATGTCCTTTTGTGGTGGAGAATGCAGATAATGAGCAAAGACAAGCAGAAATAAAGCCAAGAACTAAGACGAGCGCCATAATAAGAAAGCTGGGGTAGGAGAGAGGAGGTGAATGTCAGCAACTTGGCAAGGGAGAGGCTCTGGCACAGTTGCAGGATTGACAGAAGACACGGAGGTAGGAAGCTTTTAAGAAGTGTTCCTGCCGTGGGTTGTGAGTTGTAACTGCTAATTGTTCTTAAATAAACCTAAAGTTTGGAATTCCTCTTGAATTTTTTTCTTGGCTTCTGAGTTGGGTTCCTGACATTTGATTCTCTGCAGAGATGGAGTTCTGTAAAGCCCTGAGATACATGAGACTTACACCTGAGTTGGCCAAAATAGCTCAAGATTCTGCTATTAGGGTAGCCAAATCCTTCATACTTAGTAAATGAAAAAAAGAAAAAATCATCTCATTTAGAAGCAAGGTAGCAAGGTAATAATAAAATATTCATTCTTTTTTTTCTTAGGCCTTTAGGCTACAACCTTTTACTTAAAATAAATGTAGCTTTGAGAAGATTATTTTTGTTGCCTGTAGCATAGGCTCGCAGCTCTGACTTTCACCGGAGTTGTGCACTTGAATATTCATAAGGATGAGTTGCAAACTCAAATCAGGATCATTTTTATAGGATACAGACTACAGACAATGTCACCAGTTACTTGGAAAAAAACAATATGGTGTGTGGGATGGAATGAAGTTCTGGTAACAAAATTTTCCTAACCCTAAATTGGGCTGTGTTCTGACACATGGTCTGATAAGGCAAAATATTTTAAAGCAGTAGAGTCCTGGAAAACCCAGGACATATGGCAGCCCGAGTTTTGGTACTAAAATAGGATCCCCTACTCAGACATGATTTTTTTTCAGAAAATTAAACAGCTATACCCTACTACGTTTATGGATTCCTTGACTTACTGATTCAGTCACTTCTTAGCAAGTGTAGACCCTCTTCAATGTATGTTTCCAGTCTCATCTTTTGATTCTACTCTCTCACAGTCCACTCTCCACTCTTCCAAAACTACTTAGTTTCACTATATATGCCATGCTGCCCACATTTTTAAAAGCGTTTGTTCCTCTTTATGGACTACTTTTCCCTGCTTTCTTTGCCCAGATAATAATTGCTAATTTCTTTAGACTTAGTGTAAGCATCATCTCCTAGGGGAAGATGTCTTATGCCACTTTTTGCCTTTATCTTTTTTTGTCATGATGCTTCTCTGTGCCTTCATGTTAACCCAATAAACCTCTATCACAGTATATATTGCACACAGTACTGTGAATGTTGATTTACTTCTTATTATCTGCCTGGGAAAATAAGATGTTTGAGGATATATTTGTTTGCTAGGGCTACCATAACAAAATACCATAGACTGGGTGGCTTAGATAACAGAAATATATTTTTTTACAGCTCTGGAAGTTAGAGGCCCAAGATCAAGGTGCTGGTAGGGTTGGTTTCTACTGTGGCCTCTTTCCTTGGCTTGTAGATGGGTATTTTCTTTCTGTGTCTTCACATGGCCTTTTCCCTGTGCACAAAAGCATTTCTAGTGTCTTTCCTCTTCTTATAAGGACATGAGTCATGTTGGATTAGGGTCCTACACTTATGACTTCATTTTACCTAAATTACCTCTTTATAGGTCTGATCTCTAAATTAAATCACATTGGGAGGTATGGCTCTAACATATATGAATTTGGGGGGCAGGGACACAATTCAGGCCATAATGAGGGCAAAGTCCACTTCTCATTATAATTTATATCTCTGCTTCCTTTCAAATTGCTTGATACCCAGTAAGCAAACAATAAATAAACACATAGTAAGGGACCCATAACAAGAGGATAAATAAATGAGTAAAACAATGCAAGACTGCTCTGTCAAGGTTTGAAGGAATCAGGACTTAAGAGGAGATTCTTGCAGAGGTGACAACTTAAGTTGCAGTGAAGGACATGATTGCAGAGAGAGTTTGTAGAGAAGAAAAGAAGAGTGATGTGGCAAATCAGGAGATGTTAATGAGTGACCAGACTCATCAGAAGAGATGATGAGCAGTGTAGACTGAACCTGGACGAAATGAGTTTATGTTGTAAGGGAGGATGTCTGCAATGTTAAATATTGAAGGAGGATGAGGTTGTTGATCTAATAAATAAAAATCATTGATGCACACCTCCAGGATGGCTAAAAGAAAAAAGATGAAAAAAAATGCTAAGTGTTGGCAAGGATATGGAGCAATCAGAAACTTGTACACTGCTAGTAAATTGGTACAACTACTCTAGAAACTGGCAGTATCTATACTATTATAACTGAAGATATGAATACTCTATGCCCCCCAACTTTATCTCTAAATGTATACATAGGCAGTAACCTCTTCGACATGAGCTACAGCAACTTCTTTCAGGACATGTCTCCAAAGGCAAAGGAAACAAAAGCGAAAATGAACTTTTGAGACTTCATCAAGGTAAAAATCTTCTGCACAGCGAAGGAAACAGTCAACAAAACAAAAAGGCAACCCACGGAATGGGAGAAGATACTCTCAAATGACACTACAGACAAAGGTCTAATATCTAAGATGTATAAAGAACTCCTCAAACTCAACACTCACAAAACAGATAATCACATCAAAAAATGGACAGGAGACATGAACAGACACTTCTCCAAAGAAGACTTACAAATGACTAACAGACACATGAAAAAAATGTTCATCATCTTTAGCCATCAGGGAGATTCAAGTCAAAACCACACTGAGATACCACCTTACACCAGTTAGAATGGCCAAAGTCAACAAGACCAAATGTTGGAGAGGATGTGGAGAGAGGGCTCTTCCTCTGTTGGTGGGAATGCAAGTTGGTGCAGCCACTTTGGAAAACAGTGTGGAGATTCCTCAAGAAATTAGAAATAGAGCTACCCTATGACCCTGAAATTGCACTACTGCGTATTTACCCCAAAGAAGCAGATGCAGTACAAAGAAGGGCCACATGTACCCCAATGTTCATAGCAGCAATGGCCACAATCACCAAACCGTGGAAAGAACCAAGACGCCCTTCAACAGATGAATGGATAAAGAAGATTTGGTACATATATCCAATGTAATATTATACCTCCATCGGAAAGGATGAATACCTAACTTTTGTATCAACGTGGACGGGACTGGAAGAGATTATGCGGAGTGAAATAAGTCAAGCAGAGAGAATCAATTATCTTATGGTCTTACTTATGTGTGGAGCCTAAGGAAAAACATGGAGCACATTGGAAGAAGGAAAGGTAGGGTGAATGGGGGGAAATCGAAGGGGAAGATGAACCATGAGAGGACTCTGAGCAACAAACTGAGAGTTTTAGAGGGGAGGGGGTAGGGGGTTGGGCGAGCCTGGTGGTGGGTATTGAGGAGGGCACATATTGCATGGAACACTGAGTGCATGAACAATTAATCTCGTAACACTGAAAAAATAAAATAAAAGTATTTGGGGGAAAAAATAAATGTATACTCAAGAGAAATGTGTATATATGTTTATTGAAAGATATATACTAAGATGTTCATGGTCGCACTGTTCATAAATCTCCCAGACTGGAAGAAATAATACCTTATAATATATTCACACAGTGGAAAGTTCCAGGAATATGATGGATGAACTATATAACTCCACACAATGACATGGATAAACCTATAATCCCAATGTTGGATGAAGGAAGACACATGCAAAAGAATACATCTTGTATGTGTTCAATTTATAAGAAGTTTACAAACAAGGAGCACTATTGTATGGTTTCTGAAGTCAGAATAGCAGTTAACTTGTTGAGGAAGGGGGCAGTAAGTGACAAGAGGACAATGAGTAGGAAGTTTGGAATTCTGGTAATGTTCTGAATCTTGGTCTGGGTGCTCGTATATAAATGTGTTCATCTTGTATACATTCAATGAGCTTTTCACTTATGATTTGTCCACTTTATGTTACTCTTCAATAAACATTTTAAAAGAGATTAAAATTCAATAAGGAATGAAATGATATAATTTTCTGATGGTCTGACCTAAGAAAGAAGGAATTGTAAAATATTGGTGTGTAAGAAAGCATTACTGCAGAGAAGATGAATGTGATATTTTGTTGGTGGAATGAAGAAATAGATTATGAGAATTTTTGTCTAACTCAAGACATTTGGCAGCAGGAGAAGTAAAACAGAGCAACATAAGCATAGCTGGGTCAAAGAAAGAGATTTTACTTCATTTAATTTTTTTTTCCTTTTAATTTAAAGTAGGGAATAACCCAAGGACTGAAATGTATTGGAGGGGAAGAAAAAGTAATTTTTCCTCTATCCTTCTAAGTTCTTGGTTGGGGCTCTTGTAACAAAAGACAGATTAACCCAGGAAAAAATAAACAGAAGTCTATCACCAGGTATGTCTCATAGATATAGGAAATGAATATGGCTGAAAGACGTGGTTTAGAGTACAGGCTTAAATAACTATCTTCAGCTAAATCAAAGAAAGAAGGGCGTAGGGGAGGCCAGTTAAGGGGAGGTTACCAGCAACAACAGAGTAAACAAGGGTAAGGTTGGTTATGAAGATTTAAGTCTTCTCCATTGGTAAGAGTCTCTTATGACTTAGAGCTATCCTTCTTTTCCTGGTACAGAAAGACACACTTAAAAATGGAGATTTCCTTTATAAATGTAAATTTCCCTTACAAAGGGTAACTTACACCATTTTCAGAGCTTCCCCTGTGCCTACTATTTCTCAAAATAATCTTTATGCCAAAGAAGCATATTTGGGGTGACATCTTCTGGATTCCTACAGTATCATGGAGGGAGAAATTTGAGGTATCGTTGAGGAAGAATGATGAAACTAAGTCTCAGAGAAGGCATGAGGATGAGATTAGGGGCAAAGGGAGAGAGTGTGGACCCTTAGAAGAGGTTCAAGCCCTCTTCCTTAGAAATAGGATGACCAGTAAGAGAGGAAATTGAGGCTCCTGTAGGTGTCCAAGTCCAGTGTAGGAGATTAAATGTGGGCGTTGGGTGTGGAGATGGGCCTTGAAAGAGTGGAAGGTTAGCAATCATGTCAGCAGGGAACATACTTATGTGAGACAAGAGAAGAAGACACTTTTTGCATGAATCTGTAGGGGTCCCGTTAGTATGCTGTCCTTGTTTTGTGGTGCAGTGGTTTGGAGTTCAGGCTGAAATGGAGAGAGCGTGGTCAGAAGGGTCGCCCACACAATGCTGGGCGTAAGTGAAGATCTATAGGGTGAGCAGTTCCACGTGTTGGGAAGGAGCTTTACAAAGTAACTCTACACAGTCTCCAGAGTTGTGGTTTGGCAGGGGTTCGGCCGAAGTATCACGGGAGAGAGGGTCCAAGGGATTAGGGGTCGGGGAGTGTGCTCGGTCCCTGCAGAGAACGGGAGAGATGGCAGGCCAAGCCTTCTGTGGCCCTGGGAGAGATTTCTGGTCCTTCCTAAATTTCAACTCTTTCACCCTCATTCCAGAGTGAGCATTTTACTGTGGTCATAATGTCTCTACATAAAGCCCCTTAAGAAATGGAAACTTGGGCTAAGCATTTTTTTTTTTTTAAAGAGACGAGTCCCTCACGTTCTACAGCAGTGGTCCTTGGGGCTGTATATGGACAGATCCCCATATGGAGATCTGATCAACCCCCGAGAGGCCTGTGACATTTTGTCCAACATTCTAATGCAAAAGAGGGTCCTAAAAGATTGCTGACTCGTGTCGAAAGGTCCCTGTGCCACCAGAGAGCTGCAGTTAGGATGGTTTTCTTAACCCAGAAGCCAGGTCCTTCATTTCTAAATATACCATCAGATATGTTCTTTTTTGCTTTTTAAAAAGTAAGCTTGAAAATATATATTTTTTTACTCATGGAGCCATTACATTTGGGTTGTCAGGCCTGACTAGCCTTTCACACAGAGCTAGGCTTTCATCTGCATATAACCCTCTGTCGCCGCCATCATCATTTGCTGCTTCCACCCTAATTTCTCATATTATACAGTATCTTCGTCATTACCCCAAATTGGAGAATTTTAGGCAGAACCATCCGACAAAAGATCGGAGGTAAAAATCAGCCATTATAGGCTGTGTTTTCTACTTTTCTGCTCATCTTACTGCACTTAACCCACTAGAAAAGGAACTGAATTATAATCAGCTGCAACTTATCGGTGTTAATGGAGGGGAGAAGAGGCACTGGCAACACAAGACTGCAAGTAATAAGAGATAAATGTAGGAAAAAAGACAACGTATGCATATATGCTCTTTAGATGCCCTGATAACTTTGGCATACAACTAGAATGTCTGTGGCCAAGGATTGGGAAGGTGGCCGAGCAATGCTACCTGGGATAGTGTGCGTCGTGATCATTGGCAGGGGCAAGGGAAGCCGTGTTAGGAAACACAACAAGCAGCAAATTGAGAGCTGGTTTGCGGCCAACACAATGGAAAACAGACGGGTATGTCTGAGCCAGGTTGATCGCTCATGTTCATTTCCTTATTTAAAAAGTGGCCACATTACTACTTTTATTCTATGACTGGTTTTCCTCGGAGTCCCCTGAAAACAGGCCTTACGTTTTGGTGAGCTCCAGGGGGACTTCGGATGCCGTAAGGCTCTTGGCTTTTATTCCTGCAGAAACGGCCATGCAGCGTGGCACGTGCGGTCTGACGAAAGGGCATCCCTGAGGGACGCCCATGTGAAATGGGGAGACAGGCTGTGGCCGTCTGTGGATGGGACACCACATTCTTTCCCCCCTGGCATCTCATTCCTAGAGAAAGACGTCAGTCATTTTGCTGGATTCTGCATATAAGTCAAAATAAGTCAAGATCTGCATTAGAACTGAAATCTCGATGACTTTTCCCATGAGATTTGCTTGGGCCATCTGTACATAAAAAGGAGGAAAGGGGCAGACACAGAATGCCAAGCAAAGCAACCTTTTTTTTTTTTTAATTATTATTTTTTGTATTTTAACTGTAGTCAAAAGATCAGCTATATAGGAATGGAGGGTTTTCAAGGGTGAATGTGAGACAAATCTAAGCATTCCTACAGTTTTTCCCTTTATAAAATGTCATTTCTTCTCTTGTCCTTAACTGTCACATAGGGTGTTGTGTCGGTCCATGGCACACCCTTCATCCTTGAGAGCTTGTACTCCAGAGTCACAGTTTCTTAATATTTGTTTGGTTAAGTGCCACTTTTTAAGACCCAGTTATTACTGTAGCCAATTAACTAGTTCACTGGCTCATGAAAGCTGTAATGCTTCTGGAAGCAATAAAATTAAAGCTCAGAGCTCCTTTAAAAAGGCAGAGAGAATTGGCAGGACCTTCTGGTGGTGTCGTAGGCGTTGTTAGCTGTCCTTCATGTCTGAGAAGGCTGAGCTAGCAAGAGTTTTACTGTATCCTTTGATGTATGAAGAATCCAATTTAGAGCTTAGCCTGCGCACATTTTCCAGAGACCAAGCCAGGTATTTGGGTAAGGGAATGGTATTAGCAAGGGCTTCGCAGCAAAGATTTTTTTTGCCCAAATAAATGTAGCAGAAACTGGTTAGCTCTTTACTTCTCTTTCCTCTGAGTCCAGAATTAGATCACATTTTCTAGCCCTACCCCCCGTACTCCCCAAGATAGTAGTGTCTCCATGATCAAGATCTGTCTGATGGAATATTCTAGAATTCATGTTCATAACTCTAGGCCTGGCTCCATGGTCTTCCTGGATTGATACAAACATGGTAACTTGGGGAACCTGGGGTCGAAGACGATGGAGCCATGTGATAGAGGGAGCCTGGGTCCTTGAATCGCTGCTCTGAGGCTATCTGTCCACTGGTTTGGAGTAAGCTTTATTGAGAAAAATAAACATCTTTTCCCTGAAGCTGCTGAGATGTAGGCTTTTATCTGTTACATCCTTGTTTCTTTAGCTAAAATTCCAAACCAGCATATGTCTAAATTTAATGCATATTGACAATATTTCAGCTCACCATGAAAGCAATTTTGGACTCACCTTTGTTAGAACAAGTGAAGGTCTATGCTTCTGCAAGACTTACATATTCCAAATCCCTGGGAGACAAGACTTTTCTGAAGGGCAGTTGATACTAGCGATCAGAAGGCCTGAGAATATAAGCACTCTCGAAGACGTTGGGTAGGGACAACGGTTATGGGACAAATATGAGACCACGGGGCACATGGAAACAAGGGTGACAGAATAAAGTGCAGACACTCTGTAACTTAATGTTCAGAACTCAGAAAGAATGGCTCCCAGACGGGCCCATCTGAGGGAGTTTGAGACTTCACTGAGCTGAGGAACCAGTGCTTGAACCCTTGGAGCTGAGTGGATTTGGGTTCCCTTCTGAGGCTGCCTCCGGCCTGGGGACACAGATGGGGCCACAGACAGGGACAGTCATAGTGAGAGTGACAGCGCTTTTCACCCCCACGAGGTCCTCTTGCTCTTTCGCCAGAGAGCTTTGTATGAGGCTCCCCAGACATACCTTAGTCCTTTCAGGGTGTTTTGTGGAAATAAAGAGTGACCACATGAGAAAAACGGGCTGTTTATCCTGGGCTTGTGGTAGCGAGAGAGGCAGTGACCGTCACTTGGCTTTGCAGAGACTGAGAAGGAGGCAGAGGATAGGAGGGCTTCCCAGAGGAGAAAGGGAGGGCTCCCATGGCGCCCTGATTGGAGGCTGCTGGCTCGCGGAAGCTGGAGACGGGCGAACCAGAACCGGGGTGACCTATGCAGTTGGGTTACGGTGCACATTTGACTTTCTCTGTTGGTCCCAAGTTGGAAGTGAAAGCAAGTTTTACAGAAGCTGTCAGTTATTAATTAAGTCCTGGCCATTTGGGGTAGATTCTTATGTAAGTTAGCTTCTTGGATTGTCACTAGGGCTTACACTCTGGCTTCCTGGGCTATTTATTGCAGATGGGGGGCTGGTGCCCCTTGGATCGGGGGGCTGGCTGCTGCAGGTGTAGGTCAGAGTCTGTTTCTTACATATGTCTGGACATTGCCTATTTGTATATTCGGTCTCTTGTTTGTTTATTTATTTTAATGATTTATTTTTAACCAGACCCCTTCCTTACAGAGGACAGCTGGGTGTCCCCTTCCACTGTCATATTAAAAAGCCACCCTCCCTGATGATCGTAAATCTGTCCCTGAGGACGGGTGCCAGGAAATTCCATGCCCTCCCTCTGGGAGCAAGTCCCCTTGCTCTCCTGGGTTATATCTCCCATAAACATTTGGGGGTAAAGTTTATCTCAACAGTTTTAATTTCAAGAGTACTTAAAATCTTTTTTTTATTTCTGTTTTTCCTGGGGCTTGTGGCATCCTCATGTAAGCTGGTCTCTTGGCAGCTGTCCCCTGTGACCAACTCCTGGGTGGCCAGGCGGGGCAGGCCTCCCCTTATGTTTGTTAAAAAAAAAAAAAGAAGAGATGAATTAATATAAAGAGCTGTGCTAAGAAGTGGGTATAACTATTAGGTATAAATTCATGCACATTTTTCTTTTGGAGACCATTGGTTCATTCTGGGTTTAAATCAGAAATGCATCTGGCCAAAAGAAGAAAATAAAATAGTTTACATTTCCGTCTCACGTTCCCCTTTCAGCTGCTCAAGGCTAATGACAGAAAACCCCCCAACCCATTTAGTATTCTATGTGTTTAAAAGACTCTCAAGTATTAGCTCTTTGGAAGCCCAGCATTTTAAAATTTGCAAAATTGGCAGGCAGGGCATGGTGCCATGTTTCCAACTCCCTGGGACTCATTTCAGGAGTTTGATTAACTCTTTGGTTCAAAGTATCTGCTTTGAAGAAGAGGTAGGGGGCATTCAAATGAGGGATGCTGTCTGCCAAGATCAAAGCGGCATTGCACATTTTAAAGAGTCTAATTCAAAGACCCTCAGATAGTCGTAGCACCAACTTGAAGCCTATTTGGTTACAAGTGGCCACTTGAGCAGTCTTGGGGGTGGGCAAGGGCTTCTTTGTTTCGGAAAGGGCTTCCCACCAGGAGGAGGGAATGTGAAGTGAGGGAGCCCTCTTTTGGAGGAAAGTTAGGCAGGAAAGTCAGGGACAGTGGGGAAGACCCAGTCAAGGCTGGGAAAAGAACCCATAAGCTAAGAGCTCTTGGTTTGCCTTTATTGGCAGGTAGCTTCTCAGGAGAACTCGTCTGAATTCAGATCACGGGAAAGCCAATAAATGTTTTCAAGACAAAAGGTAAGGGGTATACTACCCACAGAGAAAAACTTTTCCAAATATATCTAGATTGTGGATTACAGGATTAGAATTCTTTTTTCTTGTTTGTTTGGCTACAATGAGGAACTCTATAGGTGGGATTAGGGTCGGGGAAGGTGGGCCGTGTGTGTTCCCGGGAGCTGGGATCAGGCGCTGTCCTCTGTTAGGGCACGAACATAGGGAGTGCCATTCAAATGTATCCCACTGTGGTTTGGGGGCCACTTTCTTTGCCTTCTACAAGCCCAACCGGCATAGGTGATCCAAGTGGAAATAATCCATGACTGTTTTGAGTACTAACTTTGATGAGTGTGGTAAGTGGCTCCTGGCAGTCCCACCAAGGACCCCCACCTCCTAGAATTCATACCTTTGATTAATCCCCTCCCCTTGAAAGTGGGCTACATTGAGAGACTCACTTCTAATGCCTAGAACACAGAAAAGTTGCTGGGAGGTTGCTTCTGGATAGGGTTATGAAAGACCATGGTTCTCATCTTACTCACATTTCTCTCTTGTCCTCTCACTTGCATGCTGGATGAAGCCAGCTGCCCCACGGGAAGGACTACACAGCAAGGCAGCCTCTAGCTAATGACCAGTAAGGAGGTGAGGCTCTCAGTCCAACAGCCCTTGAAAAATTGAATCTTGACAATAACCATGGGAGTCCGTCCTTTTCTTAGCAAGCGTTGAGATGAGTCCAGTCCACAGTTCCCTTGATTTCAGTCTGTGCAAGGCTGTGAAGGAGAGGGCCCAGCTAAACTATGATGTGTTCCTGAGCTACAGGAAATGTGAGATAATAAATGTGGTTTCTGCAGCAAGAGATAATAATACATGGAGGTATTTTGCCTCACCAATCGGCTTCTCCCTGACTGTGTACATCCACCTGGTTGCAAAGTCCTGTAGGGATTTTATCTTTCTTTAAAAATTTTACCCCTTCCCTTGTCTCTAGTTTTATAGCCGCAGCCTATTCTAAAGAAAGATTTAAAGTTCTTGGGAGAATTATAGGAAAATAAATTAAGGGCCCTGACATTAGCAGATTTTCCTCCAGTCACTTGTCCTCATTACCCGCCCCCCCCCCCATTACTCTCCCTCGGTTCTTCCAGTTCATCAAGTCTCATTTAGCTCCACACCAATGAGATTGCCTTCAGCCGCAAGAGACATAAAATATGAAAAAAAAAATAGTGGATTATATCAGCAAAGGATTTATTTTTCTCACATAACACAAAGTTTGCAGTTAGGTGGTCAAGGACGTTCTCCGAACAGGGGTTGGCAAAACTTGGAAAAGCCCAGAGAGTATTTAGGCTTTGTAGGTTGTACAGACTCTGTCGTAGCCACTCCAGTCTGCCCTTGTAATGTGAAAACAGCCATAGACAAGAGGCAAATAAATAATAGAGAAATAAATGATAGCCATAGATAATGTAAACAAGTGAGCATGGCTGTCAACTATAAAACTTTATTTGTGGGCAGTAAAATGGAATTTCATATCATTTTATGTTTCATGAAATATTCTTCTTTTGATCTTTTTCCATCCACTTAAAATTGTAAAAACCATTCTTCTCACAGGCTGTATCAAAACAAGCAGCAAGTCGGATTTACTGACTTTTATATTAGCCTCCTTCTATCTTCCTGAACTCACATTCTTACTGCATGGTTTGGTCTTCATGGATCCATGACGACTGCTGCTGTTCCAGTCATTGTGACTGCATTCCAGACAAAAATAAAGAGGAAGGGGAAGAAAGAAGGAATGGTACCTAGGTCAGCTTATCAGAAACCTTCCAGAATCTTGCAGCTTATGTCTCAATGGGCAGAACAGTATCACCTTTTTATAGCTGGGCACACTGAAAACCTGATCAAACTTGGGGTTCTGTCAGTAAGAAAGAAGAGAAAGAATGGATATTAGAAGGGCAAACAGCAGAGTGTGCCAGGGCTGAGTTCTTGCTTTACCCTCTCATATGTGATCCAGAGGCAAGATCCAAATGCACATTGTCTATAATAGCATAGATCTCTTGAAGCCCCATTATGCAAAATACTATTTCCCAATTTTTCAGCGGTAATTCATGTTACACCAGGGCATACTGGTGAGCTTCAGAAATTTTAATGAGCACGTGTTTCCCAAATTTGGGTCCTGATTTTTATTATTGCCCACCCAATTAGATGTATCTAATAGATGTATTGCCAGAATTGAGTTAATGTGCAGACTTTTAAAGTATAGATGCAGCGTAGGCTGGTGTAATCAGGATGCTTCTTGCCTTGGACAGCTTCGTAGGGCTCATTTTATCAATGTAGCAACCAAAATGCTTGCTGCTGGACTTTGTAGCTCTTTCCTATTTTGAGTCCTTAACTGTAACAGGTTCCCTTGACATGGATTGCAAGTTGGGAATTGAAATTATTCGTTTTTGTTGTTAGATTTTATACAAGTTCCACAGAAGCATCTGTTTTGGGAAACCTCTGGAGACACTGACTAACTCCACGAGAGAGGGGGCAGTTAGCCTCGCGCTCACTCTGTGGATGGCCAGACAGAAATCACGGGGTCTCCCCCTGTTGGCGTGGTCTGTATGCAAACAGAACACCGGATTCTGTGGTCTGCCACTAGGACACTTTCTAGAAAGGAGAGACTTTAGGTGGCATATTAAAAGAGATAGCTCTAGTACATTTACTAGGATTGGGACATTTAAAAACAAAACCTATGAGTGGAGTAGCACGACGAATGTGATGATCATTGCTATACAGCCGTCGCCTTCCAGCCCTCTGACTAGCTGTGAACTCAAACAAGTCGCTCATTCCTTTATGTCTTGGTTTCCACTTCTCCTGCTCCCATGTTGCCTTCAAATGATACAAAATAATGTATAAGAGCACAGGTTTTGTATCAGACAGACTTGGGTTCAAGTTTTGGCTCTGCCACTTTCAATCTGGGGGAGTTTAGACAAATTGCTTGATCACCAGGAGCCTGAAGTTCTCCTACTATAAAGTCACTAACATGATCAGTTTCCTACTTTGTTTTCAGGATAAAATGGGAAAATATATGTAATACTCTAAGCATAGTACTTGGCAGCTAGTAAGCACTGAAAATTTGTCATCTTCTAGGAGTCTTTTTGTAGAATCATATCATTTTTTTCACTTAATATTTCTTAAGTTCCTTTATGTAATGCACTCTGTATATAAAAATCTGTATTGAAGTCCTTGCTCTGAGAGTTCACTTCATTAGACAAGCCCAATCACACTGTGTGATATTCTGGAATTCCCTTTCCAAAGAATAGCTACCATTTATTGCATGCTTTATGATGAGGCAGGCACAGTTTTAAGTAGTTTACCTGTATTATTTTTTTAAATCCTCACAATTACCACATAAAGAAAGGAGTTTTATTATTATTTTAAAGATTTACTTATTTACTTGAGAGAGAGAGAGAGAGAGCAACAAGTGGGAGGGGCAGGGAGAGGGACAGAAAATCTCAAGCAGACATTGCCCTGAGCACGGAGCAGACATGGGGTTCAATGTCACGACCCTGGGTTCATGACCTGAGCTGAAACCAAGAGTCAGACACTTAGCCGACTGCATCACCTAGGTGCCCTAAGAATGTATTATTAATTCCAACTTTAGGAAGGAGGGACTGAGGCCTCCTGAGGTCACCTTGTCTGAGGTTATTTGACTGCTAAGTGGTAGAATGAGCAGAACTAGAAGGCGGGTGGTTCACAACTGGCAGGGGGCAGTGATCCCCATCATGACCCTCCCCATGGAATATTTAGCCACATTTTCACAGGCGTCCCAACAGGCAGGACGGTGCTACCGGCTCCCAAACAAGGAATTATCCAGCACAAATGTCAATAGTGCCGAGATCGAGAAACATTTCCTGGGCTGTCTGGTTCTTAAGCTCATGTTCCCAGCTATTTCTTAATCCCATGGATTATGGACCATGGTCCATATTAATATATGGACCCATGTCCATATATTGTCTACGGATCTACAGATCAAACAGAGGCTATTTAAAGACAAAGTGATAACTCATGGGTCTCCTCAGGGGTTGGATGGCATTCTGAAAAACTTCAAGAGTGAGTATGTTTCTCACTCAGTTCATTGTAGAATGAAGACCATTAGTGACCCAAATGTAACAAGAGTACAAGAAACGAACAAAAAACGTCCGCCACTTCAATTCAGAAAGAGCAAGTTTCTGTGAGCGCAGGTTGAAAAGCATTGCTGAAGTGATGCTTCAGTGAATTCACAAAGTATGCAGGGGGGTGGCCCGGTAGGTGGTGACAGTGACACGAAGCAGAGGCTTCCCTTCTCCAGAAGCCTGAAGAGTGAGGCAACAGGTCACAGAATTAGGGACAGCCCTGGAAAAAAGCCCAAAGCACCTTTGAGGTAGAGACATGGGAGCCGAAGAGCGGGAAGGAGAGAGCTAAGTAAGGCTAGGAAGAGGATTATAGCAGAGGAAGGTGTTGTGGAATGCAGGGCTGGTACCATGTTAGGCAGGGTCTTTGGGAAGCTCTTTCTGGGAAGGTGGCATTTGAGTGGAAACCCAAATAAAGTGAAGGAAATGAGCCACACAACATGTGTTCCAACAGGTGTTCCTGAAAGTGATGGAGTCTGGGGACAGGAGAGACTATCTTTTTTTCCCTCCAGGAAGAACAAGAAGCCTTGTGTGGTAAAGAGAAGTTAGCAAGGAGAGCCTGATGGGGGGAGGTCAAGGACCAGGCCAGCAGGGCCTGCAGGTGGTGGCGAGAGCTGAGGCCTTATTCTGGGTGAGGGAGTAGGAATGAAGGGTGGTGAGCAGGGGGGTGAACAAATGTGCAATTTTGCAAAAGAATCACCTGGCTGCTCTGTGGAGAACCAGCAGGAGGGGCCAATAGTGGAAGCACGATGATGAGTAAAGGGTGTTGTTTGGTTACCGTTATCATATTGGATCCTTCTTTCCTCGTTAGAGGAAAAATCATGATGAAGATGGACTGTGGTTGCCCCTCAATCCTGGGTCTGAGTCTTGGCTCTACCCCCCCCACCCTGCCGACTACCACCTCTGAGACATATTTCCCTCATGCAATGAGGACGTGAATAGTCAACCACATGACTATTCAGAGAATCGATGGGGAACTGTTATGTCGAGCACGTACCATGGCTCCTGACATTAAATGTCATAGGTGTTTATGAAACGTTCATTCCATTTCTGCAATGGGTTGAATGTTCGTGTCTCCCCTCAAAATCCATATGTTGACCCCCGATGCTATGGGATTTGGAGAAGGGGCCTTGGGAGGTGAGTAGGTCATGAATGAGACTAGTGCCTTTATAAAAGAGACTCCGAGACCCCTTGCCCTTTCCCCCTTGTGAGGACGCAGCGAGAAGACTGCTGTCTATGAAACAGGATGCAGCCCCTCACCAGGCACTCAGTCTGCCTTCATCTTGGACTTCCAGCCTTCAGAACTGTGAGAAATAAGTTTGCTGCTTAAGCCACCCACTCCATGGTATTTTTGTAATAGCAGCCTAAAATACTAAGATAGTCATTTTGGTCAGAGAGGACATCTCTCACCACTATATAAAATGGCAACATCCACCCCTCACCAGGCACCCCAAAGCTTCCTCACCTGACTCTGTTTGTCTCTAAGCCCCATCAGGAATGGGAGCACCATGAAGGCAACGACTTGTTTCCTCGGTCGCTGCTTTCCTACCACCTACATTGGTGTTTGGCATAAATACTTATGTCTCAACCGATACCTGATGAATGAAAAAAATATGAATACATTTGAGTATCTATTAAAATGAGGACCTTGAACTTGAATCCTTAGCAGCTCCAACCGTTGACCACGTCAAAATCTCCCAACTACCACCCAGTCAGTAGTCAGGGTTGATGGCCAATGCGCATGATTCAGCAAGAGGCTTTCTTATTCATTGCTCCAGTTATATCCTCCCCAGATCTGAATGGACCAGCAGGGTGGGTGATCTTGCCTACAGATTCTTCCTCAAACTAGAATAGACAAGATTCGCTCTCTTTTTAGAATCTCTGAAAATGTTTTGAAGAGCTATTTTGGAAGAGGAAAAAACAACCCTCCATCATGTATTGTCTGGTATGTAAATTTTGGCTCAGAAATGGATACTTGGAAGCAATTTCTGCCAATCAACCTGACAAGAGAAAGTTCAAGAAAAGGGAGACAGGAAAATGCTGGAAGTGACATTCTTACAGGACTTTATAACGTCACATTTCCCGGGATTCCCCCTATTCGCTGATAGTGATAGAAAGCAATATTTCTTGGCGTGAATTGGCAAATAAGATGACGTTGGCCTGCCTGAAAAAGAGGGTATTAATAGCCTTGAGGACTGAGGTTATCACATGGTTAATGATGCTCCTTCCTCCTCCCCAATCTTCCTTTTTTTCCCCCCAATCTTCTTGATAGGTCATCTTTGCCATTAGTAACTAGAACAAGAGTTAAAATGCATGTGGCATTTCTAAATGCCATTTCTTGCTGAAAGGTTAGCACCATAATGAAGTTTCAGGGAAAATATGAGTTATTTTCCTGTAAGTATGTTAGAAAAAGCCTTGTTGTCAGCCAAGCCAAAGATTGTATGATCCCAATATTAGTAAAAGCTTGGTTTCTAAACCTTCAGTGAGCTGATATCATGAATGGCTAGGGTGTTGGAAGGATGAGTTATTCTTTTTGCCCATGCATTCTGACTGTAGGGAGCCTCTTATTTACGATCCTATAGAGTGGTTTCATGGTGATTGACATAGTTCTCCTTAATCTCAGATGGATGTCAAAATACATAAAGTCCAACACCTGTGGCATGTAATAAAAATAAACTGTTCTCATCATGAAAAATTTTGCATGGAATAAGGGGGAAATTCCCTGAAAATATTTCCTTTGACTATGAAGAGCTCATCACAGAAACTAGGTCTACCTGAAACCGGAAGAGGATGAAATTGGATTTGAAGCATCACAAAGTGGCTGATAGGACCAGCCACCTGTCATACCTGAATCAAAGTTAGAGGTAATTGCCACTTTATTTTAATGGCACACCTTCACCAACAATTGTTATAAAGAATGAAGAATTCCCAGGTATCATATGGTTCTTGGTGCTATAGTAAATGGAATCAATTCTCTAATTTCCCTTTCTATATTTTCATTGTTAGTGTATAAGAAAGCAACTGATTTCTGTACATTGATTTTGTATCCTGCCACAATACTGAATTGCTGTATAGAGCTACCCTATGACCCTGCAATTGCACTACTGGGTATTTACCCCAAAGATACAGATGTAGTGAAAAGAAGGGCCATGTATATATACCCCAATGTTCATAGCAGCAATGGCCACAATCACCAAACTGTGGAAAGAGCCAAGATGCCCTTCAACAGACGAATGGATAGAGAAGATATGGTCCATATATACAATGGGATATTACGCCTCCATCAGAAAGGATGAATCCCCAACTTTTGTATCAACATGGATGGGACTGGAGGAGATTATGCTGAGTGAAATAAGTCAAGCGGAGACAGTCAATTATCATATGGTTTCACTTACATGTGGAGCATAAGGAAAAACATGGAGGACATTAGGAGAAGGAAAGGAAAAGTGAATTTGGGGGAAATTGAAGGAGGTGATGAACCATGAGAGACGGTGGACTCAGAGCAACAAACTGAGGGATTTGGAGGGGAAGGGGGTGGGGGGTTAGGTGAGCCTGGTGGTTGGTGTTGAGGAGGGCAGGAATTGCATGGAGCACTGGGTGTGGTGCATAAACAATGACTCTTGGAACACTGGAAAAAATTAAATTAAAAAAAGAATGAAGAAGGAATAAAATGTATAGAATTTATGAAGCACTGAGCAATGACACATGAAACACAGATGCTTAGCATTTTTTACTTACAAAATCCTTCATATCTTTTAGCTTATTGAACCCTCCAAACAACCCTCAGAGTTGACATTTCTCTTCTGCTCATTTTACAGGAGCTCAGGGCTAATATTTAGGAAAGTATTCCAAACATTACTCCTAAGTGGCAGAGCCTGGAATCTCTGTGGTTTTTTTTCTACCATGTCGTGCTGCATATTTAAGTCTGGCAAGCTCTTTGCTTTGCATAAATGTCAGCTGTTTAAAGCTACGTATTGCAGATGTGTAAAAGAGGATGGCAGAAAACACTCACCTTATTGCAAGAATGTGATAAAATAAATGTTTTAAAAATCATTTGGAAGCCACGAGAGGGAATGAGTCCTGTCCCAAATGCTGAAGAGCAATTGGGATATAATCCTGTGTCATTTACGTGAACTCCTTTCTTGGCGGAAGTGAGTGTATTTTACCTACATTAAAAAAATCAGTTATTCTGAAGGCAGCTAAAAAAACAAGAGGCTATAAAGGGCTTGTCATGAAAAGTAGTAGTTCCTGATCACAGTTTTCTCTATGTTCTCCTCCTGCCTTTACCTCCTGATTTTTTGGAGCTCTGCATTGTCTTGAATATTGCCAACTTGTTGACATTCACAGTCTGGGTTTTAACAGTGGTTAAGACTTCTGTGCTTTGGATACAGAATGATTAAAAACAAGAAACTGCAGTAGCTTCCTAATTGGTCTCCCTGTTTCCACCTCTGCCCCTTCTGGTCTGTTCTTGCTGTCACAGCCCGAATGATCTTGTTACAGATCGTCGGGTCTCATGCCCTGCCATGGCCCCTATTCCCTGGGGGTGAAAGCCAGAGTCCTTCTAAGGGCCTAGAAAGCCAGATACAATTGCCACCTCCCGCTTCCCGACTCCCTGCCCACCTTCCAGTGCTTTCTTTCTTCCCCTCATTTGCTCAGATTCAGCCACCCTGGCCTCTTTGCTGGGGAAGAAAGCATAGGCATCAGAGGCTTTCTCCTCACCAGATTCAGATCTTTCTTCAAATGACATCTTCTCACCCAATCTTAATCTACAGTTGGCTTCATGATCCACACCCTATCCCTCGTGACCTGTTCTTTTCTTTCCCCAGTGCATGTACCCCTACATAATTTCTTCCGTGGCGACCTATAAGGCATTACCCGTCTCCTGTAGGATGTAAACCATATGGATATCGCTCACAATGGGCAGCCTCATTTGTTTTGTCTTCTGTCTTGTTTACTGGTCTAGTCCGGGTGCCTAGACAATGCCTGGTGTTTAGCAGACACTCCACATACGTTGGTTGAATGAGTAAGTAGAACTTCTCTTATTATGATCACATAAACGTGGTTTATTGAGAATTGAGGATCTTCTGATTACATTTCCTTCTCTATAGTTCCAATGTCATTGTCTCCATGCAACTTAAGGAAAAACATCCAAATTGATTCTGCTTTCCTGTTGTCTTCTGGAGCAAACAAATAGCATAGAAGGAGGCATGGTCCAAATAGGAGGTAATTCGAAGGTGACATGATTTCAAGCAATTGTACTTTCTTTCATAATGTCTCTTCTCTATTGTAAAATGTCTTTATTCCAAACTATTTTCTAACAGAGCTTGGGTACATTCCTATAGACCGTTCCATTCTGAACAGTGTCATGAAGGCTCTCATGACATTCTGGAGACAAGAAGTAGATGATAAGAATATTAGCTCTCTGTTTTTGGGTACCTACTCTGGACAAGATTCTCTGTGTATGTAAACCAGTGTTCCCTTCCCCTTCCATTTACTATGTGGCAGTCAAGTGCGAACTCCTGTCCCAAATGCTTGGGAAGTCACCCTCTCTCCCTATGCTCTTTGGAGGGTCCTCAGGCCTGACTTGTATTTTGCCAGCTCCCAATACCCAACCTGTCCAGCTCCTGGTTCTCTCTGCTTACCAGCAACTTTCTCACCATGCCCAGGGATCACTCGAGGGCGGCGTAAAGAAATCAGAAATGGAAAAGAAAAGGAAGCTCTCAGTAACATGTATCACTGCATCTCAAGTCCAGAGACCATATTCCCACATGCATTTTATTTTGCTAGTTCTGGCCGAACCTCTTGCTGGGGCCCACGCCTGCTGAATGGACCTCTTCTCCTCATGCCCTCCCTTAGGGGGACCTGGACACTCCAGCTGTTATCTCCCTGTCTCCATGAAGTGCCTATTTCAGTCTTTTGTCCAATTTTCCATTAGTTATCTGTCTTTTTCTTTGTAAGGAAGAGAGGGGTAAGTTATGGGGCCCCCTAATCTCCAATCTAAGACAGTCAACATTTATCCTCAAGTAATAGAAGAAATTAGAGGCAATAAAGCAGGTATTCAAAGTAACTATGTTTGACGTTAGTTTGCACTGAAGCACAACTGACAAGCTGCATTTCTCCGACTCTGTTCTGCACACCCTCCAGGTCATTATGACTCCTAATGTTAACTTCTGGGGAGGTGAGACAGTATAGCAGTTTAGAGTTAATTGCATCATGTTGTATGAATAAAGCTAATTTAATTCTTTTTCACAAGACGGACTAGTTTTTGGCTTCATAGTACAGCTTAAAATGGAACTGTCTAGAGGAATATATACAAGATCTATCAGAAAATCGCTTTGCTTAACAGTAGCCTATGATATAGAAGTGATGTCTACTTCTATTTTCTATTTCCCCCTGAAATCGATATGAATATCATTAGTCTGCAGTTGCAGGAATCTACCTTGCTTTAAATATGGAAAATGCATTCTTTTTTTCCCCCAATACTACTTTTCTTTTTTTCTTTTATTTTTTTATTATGTTACGTTAGTTACCATGCAGTATGTCATTAGTTTTTGATGTAGTGTTCCAAGATTCAGTGTTTGCATATAACACCCAGTGCTCCATGCAATACATGCCCTCCTTAATACCCATCACTGGGCTAACCCATCCCCCCACTCCCTTGCTCTCTAAAACCCTCAGTTTGTTTCTCAGAGTCCACAGTCTTTCTTGGTTCGTCTCCCCCTCAAATCTCCCCGTCTTCATTTTTCCCTTCCTTCTCCTAATGTTCTCCATGCTATTCCTTATGTTCCACAAGTAAATGAAACTATATGATAATTGACTTTCCCTGCTTGACTTATTTCACTCAGCATATATCTCCTCCAGTCCTGTCCATGGTGATGTGAAACCTGGGTATTCATCCTTTCTGGTGGCTGAGTAATATTCCATTGTATATATACGGACCACATCTTTATCCATTCGTCTGTTGAAAGGCATCTCTATTTTTTTCCACAGTTTGTCTATTTGGACATTGATGCTATGAATATTGGGGTGCATATGGCTCTTCTTTTTACTACCTCTGTATCTTTGGAGTAAATACCGAGTAGTGCAATTGCTGGGCCATAGGGTAGCTCTATTTTTAATTTTTTGAGTAAGCTCCACACTGTTTCCCAAAGTGGTTATACCAACTTGTATTCCCACCAACAGTGTAAGAGGGTTCCCCTTTCTCCACATCCTCTCCAACAGTTGTTGTTTCTTGCCTTGTCAATTTTTTGCCATTCTAACTACTATAATGTGGTATCTCAACGTGGTTTTGATTTGAATTTCCCTGAGGGCCAATGATGATGAACAACTTTTCACATGGCTATTAGCCATTTGTATGTCTTCTTTGGAGAAGTGTCTGCTCATGTCTTCCACCCATTTCTTGACTTGATTATTTGTTTTTTAGGTGTTCAGTTTGAGAAGTTCTTTATAGATCTTAGATACCAGCCTTTGTCTGTAGTGTTATTTGCAAATATCTTCTCCCATTCTGTGGGTTACCTCTTTGTTTTGTTGAATGTTTCCTTTGCTGTGCAGAAGGTTTTTATCTTGATGGAGTCCAAAAAGTTCATTTTTGCTTTTGTTTCCTTTGCCTTTGGAGATGTGTCTTGAAAGAAGTTGCTGTGGTCGATATCAAAGTTACTGCCTATGTTCTCCTCAAGGATTTTGATAGATTCCTATCTCACATTGAGGTCTTTCATCCATTTTGAGTTTATCTTTGTGTATGGTGTAAAAGAATGGTCGAGTTTCATCGATCAATGTGATAGAACAAGTTAATAAGAGAAGAGGGAAGAACCACATGGTCCTCTCAATTGATGCAGAAAAAGTATTTGACAAAATAAAGCATCTGTTCCTGATTAAAACTCCTCAGAGTATAGGGATAAAAGAAACATTCCCCAATTTCATAAAATCTATCTATGAAAAACCCACAGCAAATATCATTCTCAATGGGGAAAAGCTGAGAGCCTTTCCCTTAAGATCAGGAACATGACAAGGACCCACTCTCACCACTATTGTTCAACATAATACTAGAAGTCCTAGCAACAGCAATCAGGCAACAAAAAGAAATAAAAGGTATTTAAATTGACAAAGAAGTCAAACTCTCTCTCTTAGCAGATGACATGATGCTTTATGTAGAAAACCCAAAAGACTCCACCCCCAAATTACTGGAACTCATACAGAAATTCAGTTATGTGGCAGGATACAAAATCAATGTACAGAAATCAGTTGCTTTCTTATACACTAACAATGAAATTGTAGAAAGAGAAATTAGAGAATCAATTCCATTTACAATAGCACCAAAACCCATAAGATAACTTGGAATAAACCTAACCAAAGAAGTAATTGATCTATACTCTAGGAACTATAGAACACTCATGAAAGAAATTGAAGAAGACACAAAAAGATGGAAAAACATTCCATGCTCGTGGATCAGAAGAATAAACATTCTTGGATGGGACTGGAGGAGATTATGCTGAATGAAATAAGGCAAGCAGAGAAAGTCAATTATCATACGGTTTCAATTACTTGTGGAGCATAAGGAATAACATGGAGGAATTATGACAAGGAAAGGAAAAGTGAAGGGGGGAAATAAGAGGGGGAGACGAACCATGAGAGACTATGAGGGTTTTAGAGGGGAGCGGGTGGAGGGATGAGTGAGCCTGGTGGTGGATATTAAGGAGGGCATGTATTGCATGGAGCACTGGGTGTTGTATATAAAGAATGAATCTTGGAACACTACATCAAAAACTAATGATGTATGGTGACTAACATCACACACACACACACACACACACACACACACACACACACACACAAGTCTATGCTGCCCAGAACAATCTATACTTTCAATGCCATTCCAATCAAAATACCATCGACATTTTTCAACGTGCTGGAACAAACAATCCTAAAATTTGTGTGTCACCAGAAAAGACCCCGAATCGCCAAGGAAATGTTGAAAAAGAAAAAACAAAGCTGGGGGCATCACGTTGCCTAATTTCAAGCTGTATTACAAAGCTGTGATCACCAAGATGGCATGATACTGGCACAAAAACAGACACATGGACCAGTGGAACAGACTAGAGAGCCCAGATATGGACCCTGAACTCTGTGGTCAAATAATCTTCAACAAAGCAGGAAAAATATCCAATGGAAAAAAGACAGTCTCTTCAATAAAAGGTGCTGGGATAATTGGACAGCTATATACAGAAGCCATGCATTCTTTTTTAAAATAAATGTTTTATTTGAAGTACAGTATACATATGGAAAAGTCTCCATGCTATAAGCACTTAGTTTCATGTGTTTTCATAACACATTTGTGTGTCCACAATTTATATAAAGAGGTAGAACATTAGCAATCAGAAGGTCTCTTCATGCTTCCTTTTAATTATTATTTTCCCAAAAGTAATCTCTATCCTGACTTCTAACACCAAAGATAATTTTGCTTGTCTTTACACTTGATATATGGATTCCTATAGTATGCGATTTTTGTGTGCATGTCTACTTATTTTCTTGAGATTATCAATATAGTTAAATGCAGCATGTTTTCATTACCACTCTATACCACTCACTCTGTTGAATAACTGACTGTACCACAATTTAAAAATGACTGACTGTACCACAATTTAAGAATTTAAAAATTCATTCTAATATGGATGAAAATGTCTTTTGTTGCACTTGAATACATTTCTGTTGAGCAAATGTACACATGAAGCTTTAGAAGGTATTACCTAAGAGCTTACGGAAGTTTTTGTATTATAGCACTTGTATTAAAGCACTTGTATTATAGACTACCAGCATGAAATGATAGTTTTAATTGCTCTTTAGTCTTGCTAACATTTGTTATTCTTTTTTTTTAACATTTGTTATTCTTAGTCTTATAAAATTTTACTCATTCTAACAAGTGTGTAGTGGTACCTCATTGTAGTTTTAATTTTCATTTTCCTGATGATTAATGAGGTTGAGGACCTTTCCCTATTTATTGCCAATGTTTAGATGTTTTCTTTTGTGAAGTGCCTATTTAAGTCTTAAGTGCAATGTTCTATTATTTGTCTGTCTTTGTAAGAATACTTTAAATAGGTAGGGTTTATGTCTTTTGTCAATTTACATGTATTACAAATATCTCCTCCCACTTGTATTTTGTCTTTTCATATACCTAATGTTGATTTTTTTACATACAGTAGTTCCTAATATTAATAAAGTCAAATTTATCAATATTTTCCTTTAGAGTTAGTGGTTTAAGCACTTGTTAAGAACTTCTGGCTACTCCAACATCATAAATATATTCTCTTATGATATAATAGGAATTGATTTTTGCTCATGGTATGAGGTAGGGGTCAAAATTAATGTTTTCTTCCATGTGGATATCCAACTGTTTACTTAGCATAGTTTTCCTGACTAATAACAGTGGATTGATAACATTTATGATGAAAGATGAGAATTTGCAGGATAATGCTCAGAAAACTATATCACAATAAAAACAAACTACACTAAAATAAAAAGCAAAGACTGGGTGGTTGGCCATGAATGAACGCCATATTGGGGTATATAATAACATACCTTCAAAATTATTCCCTATGTGGCTGGGAAATGAACATAGAACCTCCTTTTGAAAAATAACCTGACTTCTGAATTCATCATACCTGGTATCCCTGTGAACATGACATTTACACAGGTATTCAGAATTCTTAACCATATATAGCCTCATTCCTTCCTTGCATCATGTTCTTTTACATTATATGATATCTTCTACATTTATGTGATATTAATTCTCTATTTCCCATCATTCCTTGTATCCTATGATGGGAGGTGAAGAAAAAAAAAACTTATATAAAAATACACAAAGAAAAAAAACCTTTAAATTCTATTTTGTTGATTAGTTCCACACAGTGTATCTACTTTTATTTTGTATTGAATTTGGAATTGCTACTATGTAGTTCAGTGGCCCCCTTTAACCACAAGGGATACCTTCCAAGATCCCCAGTGGATTCCAGAACCCATGGATATTACTGAACCTTATAAATTCTGTTTTTTCTTATAAGTACATACCTATGATAAAGCTTACTTTGTAAATTAGGCACAGTAAGAGGTTACCAGTAATAACTAATAATAAAATAGAATAATTATAACAATATGCTGTAATAAAAGTTGTGTGAATGTGGCCTTTCTCGTATCTTATTGTGCTGTACTCACCCTTCTTTTTGTGATGTTGTAAGATTATAAAATGCCCATGTGATGAGATGAATGACATAGGCATCATGATGTAGCATTAGGCTACTACTGATCTTTTTTTTTAAAGATTTTATTTATTTATTTATTTATTTGACAGAGAGATAGAGAGCACAAGTAGGCAAAGCAGCAGGCAGAGGGAGAGGGAGAAGCAGACTCCCTACCGAGCAAGGAGCCTGATGTAGGGCTCAATCCCAGGACCCCGGGATCATGACCTGAGTTGGAGGCAGCTGCTTAACCCACTGAGCCACCCTAGTGGCTACTACTGATCTTAGTAGCCCTAGGCTACTACTGATCCCTAGGCTACTACTGATCTTATGATGATTCACCAAAAGGTTCTTCGACTTCTGGGCCACAGTTTACCATGGGCAGCGGAAACCTTGGTAAATGAAACCACGTGAAATTGGGGGACTACTGTGCTATTAAATCCCCCAGCATATTATTAGAACAGTTTATTAAATTATGCTTCTACGAGATGTATCCATCTTTTTGCATATGAATATTATGTAAAACTATGGTCATGCATTTCATTTGCTCACCACAGTGTGACTTGTGGGGGTACAGTTTGCCTCTGAACATTTAAAAACTAGTTACAGGCTAGTGGATCAGATCGGAGAACAAAACATTTGATCACTTGGTACTTTTTATTAAGGATAATAAATGTAAATGCACGTTTCAGAAGTATTAAAGATGGCTATCTTCATGGCTTCGATTTATCAAGGGACTAGAGGAAGCTAACATAGAATTGAAAATGAGAACTATTTGTTGACTGTTTATAGGAGGTGTCCTTCAGGACAGGGGACTGATATGTGGTTGTGTGGTACTCTGTGATGGAGGGAGAGGGCTGGAAGCCCCAGGGTGAGGGGATGGAGTTTTAGCCCCACTTTTAAGTTAAGCTGAGCTATTCATGATTTAAAAAAAAGTTAGCTTTTCCCAACCAGTGATTTTTCAGTGACCTTAGGAAACCTGCCCACTGGACGGAATTCAGGCATGAATTAACAAAAAGACCAAAGAATGAGCTTGTAAAGGAGATGCCAGAATTAAATAGGAGGGAGGGTCTTGTTTCTCGAGAGATTTGAGGAGATGCGTCTCTGTAGAATGGCATGTACTGAATTTAATTCAGTTTTTCTGCTGTCTTTGCTGGAGCAGACATCAACACGGAGTCTAAAAGTGGGGATGACATTGGTCTTGGACTTGGCTCATAGACACAGCAACCATAAACTCTACTGCCTACCACAAACAGATCTCCAACTAAAAGCAAATAAAAAATTAACTCTGTCCTGCAAGTCTTTTCTATAATCCATGGCCTGTAGTTTTATCCTGCTAATGAAATATTTGAGTATTTCGTTCTTTTAAAGTCCTATTTTGTGTTTGAATTTCCTTTTACTTTCTTAAAATTCTTACCTTGATCACACTTCTCTTCGCATTTGTGACTCTTTCCCCAGTTGACTTTCCAATTCATTAAAAAAATGAAACAAACAACTCCCCCAAGAGTCCTGTATATTTCCCGAATGTGCCTTTGCTTTCTTTTTGCTTAATTTAAATTTGTCCTACTTTTCAGCAGGACCTTCAACTCTAGGTGTGGCTAGAGTTCTATTTTCATGTAGAATTGTGATTTGACAGATGTTTACCATAGTATTAAATTTTGCAATTGCTTTTTCAACTGTTTCTTCGTTATATAGTGGCCTCATATGAAGCCCTGAATTCTTCTGCTAACATTTCACAAATAATTGTTTTAGTTGTCTTTGAAATACTATGCATGGAGTGAGCATCCCTTAGCCTCTTGGAATATTTATACAAATCTATTTTTTGAGGTCCATGCCTAATAAATCTGCAGCTGTCTCTCTCTTTCTTAGGAGAAGAAAGGGACAACAGCTCTTGAGTAAGAAATATTATCAGTCAGGAATAAAAATACCAAAACAACTTTATTACCTGCATTCAAAATGTGGTTATGCTGACAGAGCCTTTAGACAATGTTTGCAGGGTAAAGAAGCTCTTTTCCTGAGAAATGAAGAGCATAAAAAAATCAGGAAAGCAGGGGCTTTCTACTGCTTTCTCCCTGAATGAGACCTCTGAAGACATGAAAGCACTTTGCAAAGACACAAACTCTGCTTTTGAGTTTCACTGGAGAGCCACGAATCAACCACCAGTGGGGAGATATGTCCTGATATAAATCCAAGAAGCTGCCATCTTGATATCTCTCCTGGAGAAGATTTGAATCAGACAATTAAAACAGAGCTTCTGTAAGTTTTTCTGTGTTTTTTTTTTTTTTAAGGGAAAGAGATATTTATGTCGTATTGTGTCTTTTTTTTTAATGTTCTTTGTTATTGAGACCAAAACTATGGTCCCAAATCAGTTGATCCCCCCACCCCATCTCTAATAATATAGGGTACAGCTGTGGCTGAAACCCAATGCTATTTCCCAAATGGATTTCATATTGTCCATCCAGCAACAACTAAGTGACAAGAAGCTAGCTTGCTGATGGAGATCTTAGAATATTCAAAGAATATTCAAAGAATATTCCTTGTTCTCAAGGGCAGTTGGGGGTGGGGAAGAGAATTAGTGAAACAACAACAAAAAGCTGCTGACCTTTGTCACCCCTTTGCAACTAACTTCTCAAACTCTGATGAGGCCTCAGTGATCTCCATTATGAAATTAAGGTAGAGGCCCTGCCCTTGAGCTTGACTTCCCAGAGCCTCTGTGTGGGCTGCATCTTGCTGTCCCACTGGCCACTAGCAAGAGGGAATTAGATGTTCCTCTCCTCTTGGGCTGGATGGTAAGAAATGGATGAAGACGCTGGGTCCTGGCACCTAAAAGAGGCAATGATAGCTAAAAAACAAAATAGTCTAACAGATGACAAGTGGCATAGAGCAGTGACATATCATCGTGGTAAGGAATTTGTTCATTAGTGCAATGGACATCCTAGGTGAGGGCTGGAAAATTGCTCTTGAAGATGGAGATGGAGGTGAGATGGAGGTCCCCAAGGGAGGTGGCCATGTTCCACCAGGGAACCAACTGCGCAGCACTGTGGGGCGACTGGGATTGGCTTAGGGCAAAGGAGGTGGAGGATGTCAGCTTGCCCAAGGAAGCTTAAACCTTGTGGAAGTTGGAATAACGTACCAAGCACCAGGAGGAGCAACTATTGAGGACTGTCTTGCAACAGAAATGAGTGCTGGCTGCATCCTTTTAGATATCTTATTGTTTCGTCTAGAACATTATGCATTGTCTCTCCAGATTTTTCAATTGTGTTCTATCTTCAGATAAAAAGGACAAAATGCTTCCCAGAGTCCAGAGGGACCACTGTGACCACAGGATCTCTTTGGCCCACAGAAAGGGTCCACTCAGACAGCATCAGATTGGAAGAGGAAGACTTCTAACTGGAACAACATGTCACTACTGTGTCCCGGAAGGTCCAACTCTCTCCGCTTACAAGGATCTTACACATCTCGATAAGGTTTGGTAAGATGCCCACAATACCTACATTGTTTTCTTCTCGCTGTGAGAATTAGGAAGTTTTGCTGTGTGAACCTAAAGGCTTGTCTAAGCTTCAAAGCTTCCAGAGGTTTAGAAACCTCTAAGTTTCATTCCCAAGCAGTTATGAGGAAGCCTGTTATCCCTACTGCTCGATATTGAAGGACGAAGGCCATGCTTCTTGGAGCAGCACGAAGACATTACCTACCATTGTGAGATGTAGTGAAGTTCAGCGGAGGAATAAGGAACATTCAGAAATCGGATCAATAAGAAGTAGTTACCAATAATACAAAATAGAGGAAAGAATCAAAGGTGATGTGGAGATTTCTAGCTTGTTAAAGGGAGTAAATAAATGATGGTGTTTCTTTCCCATCAGAGGAAGATAGAGATAGAGTGTGGACTACCTTTAGTTGCTCAGTTGCAAGGGACCAAGCCGGCTAATGGCCAGCTGGTTTGAGTGAGATGGCTGTAGAGGTTGTGGAAATACTAAAATATTTCCATGGTAAAGAGTTTCCATTAAACATCCCCATTCCATTCAATGTCATTGAAGCTGCCCAACCACTGTCATCTCCTCCAGGGTCCCTTGACTTACTTTCCATTTGTTAATAGTGGTGGCCGCTGCTATAATTGAAATCTGTGCTCACGTTCTAACACTTTTTAAATATTTTGGATATCACCCTTGGTCCCAAGGGATGAGGGCATTGTGGGGAGGGTGTCCATGGCTGGTGTAGGAGAAGAAAAGAAAAAGAAATAGAAATTTATGTCTTAGAAGGGTGTCAAGGTGTGTTAGTTGCTTGGGCTGCCATAACACAGGTCCACAGACACAGTAGCTTAAACAGCAAAGTTTTATTTGTTCATAGTTTTGGAAACTAGAAGCCCCAAATCAAGACATTGGCAAGGGTTGGCTTCATGCTGAGGTCTCTTTCTTTGGCTTGTAGATGGCCGTCTTCTCCCTGTATCTTCTCATGGTCTTCCCTCTGTATGTGTCTGTGTCCTAATCTTTTCTTCCTGTAAGGCCATGTCATGTTGGAGTAGGGTCCACTTTAATGACCTCACTGAATCTTAATTACCTCTAAAATAAAGTCACATTCTGAGGTCCTGGGGGTTAGGACTTCAACATATAAATTTAGGGGGGACAGAATGCAGCCCATAACACAAAGCAAAAGACTAGAATGTAAATTGAGACCACAATGAAATGCAGCATCAGAAAAGAGGAGAAGGTGAGTAGGGGGCATGAGAGGGTGGCTAGGAGGAGTGTAGGAGCTAGAGTGCCAGGTGGAGGGCTTTAGCAAACCCAAAATAATTTCCTTGATTGTGGTAATCAAGACCTATTTGAACATAGGACAACTGAGAAACCAGGCTTGATGGCTCTGGATTCTGTTAAGGGAAAGGTATCTTTAGGATTTGCAATTGGAAAGTTCTAGAAAGCTGTTGGAGGTCAGAGCTGGAGCTGAGAAGGGTGATCTTCTCTAGAGTGCAGATTTAGAATCTAGCCACACTCCGATGTTGAGGGATCCTACTCCTGCCTCCAGCAGTGTCGGGGTCTGTCTCAGGGAAGTGGCCCGCTTCTGGCTTGCTTTGTGGGCTCTCCTCAGCTGCCATAAATATTATGCTTATTGGGGGCCCATTGTCAGTCAGTTGGTGTCACCTTGAAATAACAAGCTGGGCTTCCCGTGAATCAGCCGTAGCCACTTGACTCAGAGATGCTGCCAGAAGGGTCTAAACTCAGAACCATTAATTAATTCCTTCCCAGTGTCCAGGGCATGGGGAGCTCAAGCCCTCCCATTTCCCCTTATTGCTGCTGGCTGGGTAATGTCATGCAGGTCTCCCTTTTAATTTAGCAAGTCTTATTTGACAAGCCTCTAGATCGCCCTTACTCACCCTGTTTTCTTGAGCGAAAGAAGAAAATAAGAGATCAAGGCACCAATGCAACCGCCCTGCAGAAAAATGGCAAAGATTACGATATGTTATATTTAGATTCACAACGTACCTAAGGAAGATAATTGGGAAATTAAGTTGCCTGACTGGGAAGTCAGCAGTCCTTCTGTTATCATCTGGCTGTGTAGTCTTGTTCAGAGCTTCAGTACCTTCGGGCCCTTATAATTAATTTTAAAAATCGGAAGATTCTGTGTATAAACTGCCTGATTTAATGAGATAAGTCAAAAGGGGAAATGGGGAGGGGGTTCTTGCAGTAATTGGTTGTTACATTTTCCACATTCTAATCCATTCTGTTGCAAAAAGTTAGGTTTTCAGATTGCAGAAATAAGTGCTACTTAAGATAAAGGGGTAGCTAAAGACGGGGAAGTCTCCACCGTAGCAGGGAGGTTCCTGGGAGGTCAGTCAGCACCCTCTCAGGCTGCCCCATCCCTCAGGGGAGAGAGTCTGCCTTCCTGAAGAGAGTTCCTGATGGCAGACCTGGAGTTGTGGGGTCGGGACCAGGGAGGGAAGTCTTAACTGAAAGTTGCAATATTAGATTTTTCTGGGGACTCCATTCAGCCAACCCTTCCACAGGGAAGCCAATCCTTTCCATACACAGACTAGAAAAGAAACGTCCTCTCAAATAAGGTCATCTCTGAATTTGAGAAACCCTAAGAGGAAGTGTGGTGTCAGTTTGCCAGGGCGGTCCGCACAGTGTCCCCCAGGCTGGGGGCTTAACCAGCAGAAAGGCGTTTTCTCACAGTGCTGGAGGCTGGCTGTCTGAGGTCAGGGTGTGGGCAGAGTTAGTTTCCTATGAGGCCTCCTGCCTTGGCTTGTAGATGGCCATTTTCTCCCTGTGTCCTTACACGGTCTTTCCTCCACGCGGGTCTGTGTCCTAATCTCTAATCTCTCCTTGTTGGGATTAGAGCCCACCCTTGTGATCTTATTTGACCTTAATGACCTCTTTAAAGACCCTGTCTCTAAATACAGTCACATTCTGATGTACTGGGGGTTAGGACTTCAATATGAATTTTGGAGGACACCATTCATCCTGTAAGAGATGAGTATCTTATTTTCAAAAATAAAATTAGAGGTTTTCCCTCTTATTCCTTATTTCCTTTTTCACCATCTCTTCATTTCCTGTGTCAGCTTCGATAATGATTCAAATTATCAGCTCTCTCTCTTCCTCCATTTCCTACACACACACACACACACACACACACACAGAGTCTTTCCTCTCTCCAAGCCATTTTCTGAGTATTGAAAGCAAAAATGCATTCTTCTTTCGTATACACCTTCCTGCCATTTCTTCTTGGCTCTTGGGATCCAAGGTGAGCCAGACAACTCTATTAGTTCATGCCTGCATAAAGCAAAATCCCTAAGTTCCATAAAAGATCCCTTTTGTTACCTCCCTTAGGATATTTCACAGGGAGAGGCCCTGTGGGAAGCTGTGGCCCCCCCACCAATGCTAGAGGCAGCCTGGTCACCGGTTACTGCAAAGGGCGAGTGACGATTCGGTGAGATGCTCCGGTTCCTCTTGCTTCAGGGGCTGTAGGAAGCCCAGGCTATTTATCCAGAACCTCCTATAGCCGGGGGATTAGCCACCATCACTGGCAAGGGAGTGGAAAGCTTTATAGAGAATAAAAAGAAAGCTTCAGGGTGCCTGATTAGAGCTTGGGGAAGCCATAGGTAAGCTAGATAGAAGCAGGGCATCCTGTGTGATTGGATAGGGGGGCATTTGGCTTTCTCTTGTGGTTCCTGACTTGGCAACGGGGGCAACAATCAAGGAAGCTGCGGGCTCTTCAACAAGCGTTGCGTGTCTTGGGCTCATTGCCACCCGGGTCACGGTTTGGCTTCCCGCGCTGGTTGCTGCGGAGGCCGGCGTCCCGGCTGCTGTGAGTCAAACAACAGCCTCTGGTTAAGCCAGTTTGTTAGAGCACAAGAGATTCCTGCAGGTTGTGGGTGACTGGACGTGGGCAACTGTCTGGGTGCAAGGACAACTGTAAGGATCCCAGAGGAAGCTGGGTTTCGTTAACCTCACTGAAGCCTTAATAAAAGAGAACGATACCCGCGTCTCAGCCTCAGGCCTCTCGGACGGGCTCCGGGGCCCCGGGGTCTCTCAGCCAGGGGCGGACGGCCGATCTCCGAACGCTGGCCCGGAGCCAGCGCTTCTCAGGGTGCTGCCCACCCTCCTGACCTGCCTCCTGCTGTCACCGGCAGACCCCCGACCAGGAGCAGGTCCCAGAGCGCCGCAAGCCCAGGGCCAGAGGAGATCCTGGTCGCCATTCAGTTCGGGGCTCGGCACTCTTGAAGCCGGCGGGGGCCACGACTGCAAAGCAGCTGGAATTCTGCCTTTTCTTTCACGAAAAGTCATTCTTATAGCAGGGAGAAGTGATTTTTTTCTGTAGTGGACCAGATAGTAAATCTTCTCATCTTTGCAGGACCTTGGAGCGTGGTTGCCCCTCCTCTGCCACTGAGTCAACACTGCCTGCTGGGTGTGGCTGGCTTCTAATAAAACTCCAAACAGGAATTAGCCAGATTTGGCTTTGGTGCGGTGTGTCAGCCTCTGTCTCAGGTAATCTTTCAGTCTCTCGGATTTCATTTCTACACGGAGAGAATGAGAGTCTTGATCCCGGGCAATACTTCGCACACTTAAGCAAACACTAGAATCATCTGGAAAGCTAGTGAAAGCAGATTCTTTTTTTTTTTTTTTTCTTCCTTAAGATTTTATTTATTTATTTGACAGAGAGAGATCACAAGTAGGTAGAGGTAGAGGGAGAAACAGGCTCCCTGCTGAGCAGAAAGCCTGATGTGGGGCCCAGTTCCAAGGCCCTGAGATCATGACCTGAGCCGAAGGCAGAGGCTTTAACCCACTGAGCCCACCAGGCGCCCCATTTGTGCAAGCACAGATTCTAGCACACTACTCCCAGAGATTCTGATTCAAAGAGTCTGGCGAGGGGGCTGGGGACTTGCATAGCCAACATACTTCCAGACGAAGCTGATGCTGCTGGTCCAGGGACCATGGTTTGGATAGTGAAGGTCTGAGACCATACTTATCATCCCTGGCTGCTGAGGAGATTTTCTAGAAGGACTGATGCCTCTGCTCTACCTGAGACCAATGCTATTAGGAGTAAGATCAAACTTCTGACCATTTTAGAATCCCCCAGAAGATTTCAATGTGTAGTCAGGGTTGAGGTCCACTGGTTGAATGAGGTGCCAAAGCTCCCCACTCCTCATACGGCTCCCCAACTAGCAACATCAGCATCACCTGGAGTTTGTTAGAAATGCAGGACCCCAGGCCTCTGCTTTACCAACTGAATCAGAGTTTGCATTTTCACGAGATCCCTTGCTGATTCACGTACACATTAAAGTTTGAGAAATGGTGCTCTAAAGAAAAGGATGAGCTTAACATTTACAAGTTCCTTTTATTTCCCTGCTTTGTGCCAGGCCCTGGGCAGGCTCCTTACCGCAGTTTCTCCTAAACTTGTCTGTATTAGTTTTCTACTGCTGCCCTAACAAGTTACATGGACTTAAAGCTGAAGCCCCTACCCCCGGATTATCTCACAGTTCTGTAGACCAGAAGTCTGGCAGAGGCAGCTGAGCTCTGGTCTGAGAATCTCCCAGGCCCCAAGTAGGGTGTTGGTGGGCCGGCCCTGGGGAAGAAGCCATTTCCAAGCTCATCCCAGCTGTTGGCAGAATCTAGTTCCTTGTGAATATAGGTTGGGGGACCCTACTCCCTTGTGGACTATTGGCCAGGGGTTATTCTCAGCTTCTTGAGACCACTCTGAAACCCCTTTTATGTTGTCCCCTTCCTTTTCCAAGATAGCAACCATGCAGCCAGTTCCTTCTCATGCTTCCAGTTTCTCTGATTTCCCCTTTGGCTACCCGCTAAAGAAAACTCCCAGGTTAAATTTAACGAGTTCCCATGATCAAATTAAGTTCACCTGGATAATCTCCATTTTTCACAAACTCAAAGTCAACTGATTAGTAAGCTTAACAACATCTCCAAAATCCCTTTGGCCTTGGGTGTGATCTCCCATCACAGTCCCAGTCCTGGGGGCTAGGGCTGAAGATCTGGGGCCATTGAACAATTCTGCCTCCCACACTGCCCAGACCACATGGCTTACAAGTGAGTCTTAGAGCCAGAGTTTGAATCAGTTTTGTCTGACCTTCAAACTCACCATAAGACTATTTTGTAACTCGTCTCTCAGTGGGGAAGACAAATGTGTTATAGAGAACTTTACAGTTATCAACGAGCATTCCCATCTATTGTATGGTTTAGCCATATAAAAAACTCCTTATAAGGCACTGCTATTCCTTTTTGTGGATGATGAGACCAGGGATTGAGAATGCCTATTTGTTCAAGATGCTCAAGGCAGAAAATACAAATTAAGGACTGAAGAACAGCTCTTGATTCCAAATCCCCTACTTTTCCCTTTAAATCATCACAATCCCTTAATATCTTGTTTAGATCATTCTCATTATCTAATTGGGAAACAAATTTACTGGGACAGAATAAAGAAAGTAGCTGAACACTTCCCAATTGGATGTAATTGTAATGTTTGAATGCTACAATGAATCTTGTGTAGAAAAATGGGCCCACCTGTTATGCTAATTGAAGATGAATTCTTCTTCATTCCCAAATGCAGAACCCGAATGCAGAGCAATACTCCATTTAAGTCCTAAAACTTATTGTTCTTAAAGAAGATAGTCAACGAATTCACAAACCTAATTTAGAAAACAACCAATTCAGGAAACAAAACCTTTTTACTGAAATTGCAAGTCAATCAAGCAATTGTTTCTGAGAAACGACAGGATTTTAGATATATCTTCTTTGTGATTAGGGAGTTAGCCCCTTCACAGAAAAAGCTTAGGAGGAGATCATGGAAACATCCTATTGCCAGAGACTCTCTTCCATTCATTCCCTTGTTTCTAACGCAGAGAAAACAATGTAGCCTGAAAGAATGTACCTACAATTAAAAAGCTAGGATTCTTTGGAGGTCAGAACGATGGCTACATGTTAAGCTTTCCTGGGCATGGCCAACTAGGATGCGGGCCTACAGAGCGTCTCTCACCTGAGCCCCATACACTTTAATTGCTTTTTCATCTTCTCTTGGGGTGACAGTTGTATCTAGTGGGAAACTATCCTTACACTGCCAGTTCAGAAGTTATTTTATGTTTAAAGAATGGCGATCATTTGTTCAAATTAAAAAGGCTAGAAATTCAATCGTATCCCGGGCCGGTTTCCTTGTCATCATTTATAGATGCAAGGAGCTCTGTCACCATTGGGATGCAGTCTATGAGTTAGACAAATTATGGAAAGAATTAGGCCTCAGTCAGGTCCATTTTGTTAAAAGCCTTCAGATCTTGGACGATCAATGAGTGTAAGAGAAAGGTTAACCCCAAGGGCTCCTGGTTGGTGAACAAACACATCAAAGAGAAATCTCATTGTTCCCTTGGCCAACTTCTGATGTTGCTATTACCAGTTGATTTCAAGAGACTTGGAATGATAAACATGAACAGCTTACAAACATGGGACTCCTTCGTTATCTCCGTTTAGCTGGGGCTTTTATCCCTTTATTTCTCATGAGGTGGGTTATTTTAATAATAGATGCGGTAACAACAGTCAACACCCAATCTGTCATTTCCAATACGGTCTTTCCTAAGAGGATATTTCTAGCATATTCGACAGAAAGCTCGATTTGTTCATCATTTCCATAGACTGCTGTGGGCTCCCAGGCAGAAAAATAAGCTGGATCTAAGGAAGAGCTGGGGGAGTAAGTCATTTTTGGTTCTTTATGTTGGTTTGAGAGCATCTGGTCTTTTCCAACCATTTTTTGGAGGGAGCATTGGTTGTGAGAACAATGTGGATGTTGATGGAGACATAGAAGGTGGGCCAGAGTGGTCAGTAGTCTAGGTGACAAATGGCGATAAAGATGTCATTATCTGAGAATGTGTATATTCATGCCCAGTAGTGCACATGCAAAGATAATTAGGACATGGTCCCCTCCATCAGTAATATAATACTGATGGATTAACATTCTAGAATTAATATTTTAGATTTGGTCATTTAGGGAAGGTCATAGGTACCTCCAGCACAGTCATTTAAACAAATGCATAAAATGGACCTTCTCTGTAGGATATTTCTGATGAAATTGCTTCTGAAGTTTGCAAATCGGGGCTCAAGACCCTCCTGAAAAACAACCGTGGACATTTCATTCAGGAAATCAAATGCAAAGACTGTCATAGTTATTTGGGCTTTATTTATAGCAGGGAGATGAAGTAATAAACTGACATTGCATTTGTTCCAAATCTAAACTCGATGTCCCATTTTTGGAAGATCTGTGTTAGCTCCACTCTGACAATTCAGAAAAAACAGAGACAAACACAAAACCAGATACCAGAAGTACCCCATGAACCAGTGGCCAGTCAATACAAGAATCAGCTGGTTCCTCCTCTTCTTGGGTCAAACTTCCCCTTTCCAACCAGAGGTTTTTAGGTTTCAATCTCTTGACTCCATTGCTCTGAGAGGTGGGGATCTTCAAACTCCATTTCGTATCATTCACTTCCCTTTTGTATAGATTTTTCTCTTCTCTCCCTTCCAGGGACATTGATTTTCTTCCTTGGGTTTCTGAGAAAGCTCTGTTCCCCAGACATCTTTATCCAGCTTGCTGACCGAAGCATTGTTCACACTTCTCCCGAGGCCATGAGGATATGACACCTCCTTCCTCTGAAGGCCAGTGGTCTGAGCTTCTGACAGGGGCCACGAGAAACCTTTGAGGGAAAGTGATTTAAGAGCTCTGATCTCTGAGGAAGTAAAGTCTCTCACAAGTGTTTGCTTTACTTACCCCTGCCCTTTAGATGGCATCTTCCATGAAGTTCTAAATTCCTCATAATTCTTTGCAGACTGGGAATGAGCTCAGAGGGGAAGTTGTACCCCCATTGTGAGGTATACCAAGAAGCCCTCAGCTCACCCCACCACGGCCTCCCACGAAGCAAACTCATTACCTCTGTGGGGATGCTATGTGTCGTGACTCTGAAACTCATCGTGAGCACGGAGCCGAACGGCCATTATCAGAGATCACAATAGCGGGCATTATTCATATGGGCTTTACCGGCTCTGAAACACTCCGCAACACAGCTCACCGGGTTCTCACACTCTCCATGAGAGGCAGGTAAGGCATAGATCATTCTAATCTCATTTTACAGAAAAGAGCAGCCCTGGGGAGGTAAAGCAGGCAGGGGGAGACCAGCCCTGTGCTCCTGGAAGACTCACCCTCTGGCGTTCTGGAAAATAGCTTACCGAGAAAAGCCATCCTTCCCCTGTGACTTACACATGACTCACAGGGGTCTCCTTGTTTCCCCACGAAGGGGCCAGACACAGACCCTCCAGTTCCCTGTCTTTGCCCCAGAAGGGATTAGCTATTTGACCAGTTGAGACAAAACCCCTGCTAACCTGACTTGGTCAAACTCTTACCAGACTTCTCTCCTTCCTGGGTTTGCCCTTTGCCCTTTGACTCGCCTGAGGTTGAGCCAGCACCGGGTTGTAGACCAGCTGCTCCCTGTGAGAACGGGCTGCCTCAGGGAAGACATTTCCCGGTCGCCTATCCGCTCAAGCTTTCCAGTCATCCCGCCCCCCGTTCCTGGTTCTTGCAGCCTAGCTTACCCTTCCCAGAAAAAATAATTCCCTTTTGCCTGAACTTTGAGAGGATCTCAGGTTAGAGTGTTCTTCGGCTGCAATGGTCACGTGGAGTGAAGTTTCTCCCCACCTACGGCCTTGTAGGTGATGGGGTGCAGGCTACGTAAGGCTCAAAGGTGGCTTCCCATCACCCAGCCTTGGCCGCCCCCATGGTCCGCTTGCTGGGGCGGGGGTTGGCCCTGACTGCAGGCCGCACCGATTCCAGGCTTGGTTCTCCGGGCTCAATCGGGGCCCTTGCGGCCCCGTGCCTTGCAGGGGCCTCTGGAATAAAGCTCTTGCACGGGAAATGGAGAGCAATCTCCAAGGACACTGGTGCTCCGGGGAAGCCTTGTGCTGCCGTGTTTACACTGCTGTCTTACCTGAACCTGAGAACAGGTTGTCTGTGTCCCACAAAGAAGTGAGTTAAAAGGAGCCCTGGACAGGAATTCGGGATGGCAAAATGAGTCATCTTCCCAGTAGTTCGGTTTTGTTTGGGAATGAATGCCAGCGACGCCAGACATTCTTATTTGGAGGTGAGTTTAAAAACAATCCAGAGCAGCAACATTCTGTTCAGCGCAGAGCAGAGCTGAGAACCTCACGTGTGCTAGCGTGCCATTTAGAGATGCTGGAGGCCCAGGGACGGACGGGTCATCCTGCCCCTGAAAGGCTTTATGGTCTCGTGGAGGATCCATGTACGTGACCCGGCTTCGAGAAACAAGTGCAGAATTCCCTGCAAAGTGGGCTGCCAGCGTTCTGGTTCTTGGCTAATCGTCTTTTAGCTGTGTAGCCTGTTGACCCACTTCATACACTTTTCTTTTCCACAATGCCGACCACAGTGGAAGGAGTTGATGGAGAAGTTCTGAATTTTATTATTGTATCGCTTTATAAGGCGGCTAATCGATGGACTTGGCTGCCAGGATTTCTGTAGCTTGTTGATTCCCGTGTGTGGCGGCAGGTCCCCACTCGCTCCGTGCTCCCAAGGGCGCTCTTGTCTATGAGCCACTTGCAACATTACCTGCTTTTGGGGCTGGACTCCTTAAAATCCAATATATTCTGAAGGACGTGATCAATAAGCAGATGGTTCAGGCCCATGCACATGCCAAGAAATGAGGCATCTAATTAGCAGTTAGACCAGGGTGTGAGGCAGTTGCAGAAGGGGAGTGGAACCCCTGCCTGGGCGGGGAGACCCCCGGATAAGACAATCAGGGCTGCTGGTGTGACGTGTCGACACAAGGTAGTTGTTCGAAGTGAGAACACAGCCTGGACCTTCAGGCTGTGCTCATTAGGGCTTCGCAGAATCCCCAATTATCTTTTGACCTGGCCCCGAGCTAGACCCTTTTTCATTGCCCTGAAAAAGGAGTCCACGGATCAAAAAGAACACCCGATTTGAAATTCTGCATGAGTCTGGCTCTGAAGCTAAGTTGGTAGAACCCAGAACAGGGGCATTCTGTGCAGCCAGTGATGGCCTCGGGAAGGAGGAGAGGCGAGAAGGAGGCAGAGGCGGGCTTCTATGGTTTGGTGCCCTGCACACCCCTCCCCGGAGAGGGGGGGCATTTGGGGGGAAGAGGCCAATATACCGCCTGCAGTGAATCCCAGAGGGATGTTTCAGTCAATCTAAGAGTCCCACTAAACATGTCAAGAGAGTAGGGACTCCTTCCCATTCCCGTCCCCCTGTCTCTGGGCTCAGACAAGAACAGAAGGGGGCTTTTCTCCCCTCTGCGCCTGGGAGAACCCACTGCTGAGTGTCTCCAGGCACCGGAGGAGAGAACTGAGCTCACCCCGACAGTGCCTCCTGTGACAGGTGGAAAATGCTGTTGACCCATTGGCAGCCTGAGGTTCCCTAGGGGACTGTTTGGTTGTGCCTCCAGGGTTTTCCTGGTTTAGGCCCCACATGATGCCTCTGACATGAAATGCGGACCGTGAAAGAGAAGACAGTGTCTGGAGTCTGGTTTAATCCAAGACAACTGTCCTACTGCTCCTGGGGCCAATTAAGACAGAGGATGCCAAGGCTGTACCTGTGGGAAGTGACACACCTCTCAAGTCCATCGACGCAGCTTTGTGGATTAGGGTTAGCACCTTGACAACAAGTAAACGTATTAGAAAAAAATGTCAGTGAGACGTTCCTCTTTCTCAGTCTGTTTTCCCTCCTTCCTTGTCACGCAAGAAGCTGAGAGAATAAAATCAACATTCTTTGCTTCTTGTTCTGGGGGAGAAAAAGACAATTGGTCGGATTCTGTAGGCAGATGAGTGTCTGTATCTAGGGTTGTACTAACCAACGGCAGTAAAGTGATATTCATTATCATGTTTAAATTTATGTGTGTTGGCGTGGCAAGGCTATAGTGCCCAGTTGTTTGGTCAAACACTAGTTTAGATGTTGCCACGAAGACATTTTTTAAAGACGCGATTAACATCTAAATCTCTAGGCTTTGACTAAAGCCAGTTACCCTTCATAACGTGAGTGGACCTCATCTGATCAGTTGAAGGCCTTAAGAGCAAAGACTGAGGTTTCCAGACGAAGGAATTCTGCCTCAAGACCGTAAACATAGAAATCTTGCCAGAGTTTTTGTTTGTAGATTTTGGAATCAATATTACATTACAACATTACAAATCTTGCCTGAATTTCTAGTCTGCGAGCCTGTCATATAGATTTTGGACTTGTTATCATCCCACAAAATCACATGAGCCAATTCCTTAAAATAAATCCCCCGTCTCTCTCTATATGTATCCTATGTACGTGTGTATATATATATAAAATATCCTATTGTCTCTATTTCTCTGGAAAACTCTAATACACTCATTCTGTCTATTCCAGAGGAAGTGCTCTCCCTGGCCAGACCGACTGGCTAACATTCTGGTCTAGTTGTCTGCAAACATGACATAATATGTTCTATTTCCAAGAATGGAGGGCTGGAGTAGAGGCTACATTCCCCCCAATCTCCCTGTTCCCCTAGTTTCTGTCCTTATTTTAATCTTTCCAACCTACTCCTCTGCTCCAAGAGTGTTACCTACATTTCGCTCTTATCTCTCCAAAATTAAACGGCCTCAAGTGGCTGTCCCAGCTTGCATTCCCACCGACAGTCTAAGAGGATTCTTCTTTCTCCACATCAGGTATCTACCCCCAAGATACAGATAAGGTGAAAAGAAAGGACACCTGCACCCCAATGTTCATAGCAGCAATGTCCGCAATCACCAAACTGTGGAAGGAGCCGAGATGTCCTTCAGCAGATGAACGGATAATGAAGATGGGGTCTATATACACAATGGAATATTAGCCATCAGAAAGGATGAATACCCACCTTTCCCATCGACATGGATGGAACTGGAGGGGATTATACTAAGTCAAATAAGTCAAGCAGAGAAAGACAATTATCATATGGTTTCACTCAGATGCGGAACATAAAGACTAGCATGGAAGACCATAGGGGAAGGGAGGGAAAACTGAAGAGGGAGAAATTAGGGTTTCAGAGGGGATGTGGGTGGGGGATGGGGTAGCCAGGTGGAGGGCTCGTGTTGTGATGAGCACTGGGTGTTAGAGGCAAATAATGAATCATGGAACACTGCACGAAAAACTATTGGTGTACTATATGGTGACTAACTGAACATAATAAAAAAAAAAAAGACCGTCTAAGAATATGCAGATAATTCAAATCAAAAGGCTAACTTTTTGGCTATAATTTATGGGTACAACTCTCTTCTTTGTGATCTTCACTACAGAAGACTTTTCTGGGAAATGTTACTCTGCTATTCCTGGCAGCCCTTGGTCAAGGGGCTGATTTATTATTTTAGATGGTTTTGACACGACTCGGAATGTGAATTTACGTCTTTTTATATGTATTTATTTGCAGAGAACCCATGGGCCTTAGCCCACTTCCGTCCCTACAGCTGGGTTTACTCTGACTGAAATGCTGAACGTCTCAGTGGCCGTCAGGCATTGGGCGTGCGGTAAGGGATGACGCCTCAAAGAAAGCGTGATCTGGGGGTCACTGTCCACATTGTAGAGGAAATGGAGTGGTTGATACCCATTTGTGAAAGGAACACAATGAAGCTACATACTTCCTCTTGTAGGTTGGTTGGTTCTGGAACCAGGCCTTAAAATTGACATTGACATTGAATCACTGCCCACAAAAGAAGAATGAGAAACCACCTCAAAGGTGCCTCTAACGAATCATTCATTGCTTAATTCAGTGGCCAGTGAGGCCGGTCCTCTGAATGTTCAAACGGGATTCAGGTATTTACTGGGCATGTTGGAGGCAGACTTTTTTTTTAATTGAATGATTTACATGCAGCATTGGGAATATAAATTTAATATAAAATATTAAACTTAAACCAAGCATACTGCTCAAATACAGAAAGCAAGCAGATATAGAGAGGCATAAGTGTGGCATTGACATTGTTTTGCTATTTCAATTTGGTCACTGAGCTTTTGGGATCAGATGGCAGGATATCTTAAAAATTTTGTCTAATTTTTTGTCTGATAAAATGCATATAACATAAAATCTACCATTTTAACCATTTTTAAGTGTACATTTCAATAGTGTTAAGTATATTCACACTGCTATGTAAACCATCTCCAGACCTTTTTCATCCTGCAAAACTGCAATTCTGTACCCATTGCACAACAATTTCCCTCCCCCCCAGTCCCTGGCAATCACCATTCTACTTTCTGTTTGAGTTTTACTACCCTTGATACCTCATATAAGGGGAATCTTACACTACTTGTCTTTTTGTGATTGTCTTACTTCACTTAGCGTAATGTCCTCAAGGTGTATCCTATTGTTTCCTATAGTAGAATTCCCTCCCTTTTTAAGACTCAGTAATATTAAAAAAAAATACCGAATAATATTCCATTGTATGCATGTAAATTTTTTTAAATCCATCCACCCAAAGATGGATATTTGGGTGCTTTCTCTCTTGGCTACTGTGAACAATGTTGCCATAACAGGGATGTAAAAAAATATCTCTTTGAGACTCTGCATTCCTTTCGTTTGGATATGTACCCAGGAGTGGTAATGCTGGAATCATCCGGTGATTCTATTTTTAAGAGAATAAATTCACGTCTCCTGCCTTGTTTTTAAAAATCATTTTTTAAAAAGATTTTTATTTATTTGTGAGAGAGGGAGAGAGAGGGAGAGCGAGCACAAGCAGGGGGAGCGGCAAGCGGAGGGAGCGAGAGAAGCAGGCTCCCCGATGAGCAGGGAGCCTGAGGCGGGGCTGGGTCCCAGGACCCTGAGATCATGACCTGAGCTTAAGGCAGCTGCTTAACCAACTGAGCCACCCAGGCGGCCCTCTCCTGCCTTTTTTTTTTTTTTTTTAAAGCAAGAAGCTAAATTTTGGCCCAGATAGCGGAGTAACCAGTAAATCCAGAACTTGAAACATCTGTTGAACTACAGACTCAGACTCTTTGATCTGTGCTAGTGTTTTTCCTACTAGGTTCTTCGGAGCACCGGGCTGGTTCCGGCCACCTTTGGGGTCTGGAGTGGGTTTGGGGGTGTATTACTTTTCTAAGGCTGCTGTAGCAAAATGCTACAAACTGCGTGGCTTACCACGACAAAAACTTATCATCTCAGTTCCAGTTCTGGGGGCTAGAAATCCAAAATCAAGGTGTTGGCAGGGCCACGCTCCCCCTAACGCCTCTAGGGGAGGACACTTTGTCGCCTCTTGCAGCTTCTTGCAGCCCTAGACGTTCCTTGGCTTGTGTCAGCATCACTCCAATCTCTGCCTCTGTCTTCACATGGCATTCTCCTCCCTGTGTGACTTTCTCTTCTTCTAAGGATGCCAGTTGTATTGGATGGCTGGCCCACCTCCTCTAGGATGGCCTCACCCTAACTCATTACCTCTGCAGACTCTTTCCCCTCAAAGAGCACATTCACAGGTACTGGGTGTTAGGGTTTCAATGGCTCTTTTTGCGGGGGCGGGGGGCAGGGGGCACAATTCAATCAATATCAGGAGGTGAAAAGAGACCACGTGAATGGGGTTCTCATCTTCATCCCAAATTCAATTAGCGATGCCCTGCTTTTGCTTGGTTAAGATTTTAGGAACTTTTTCGTTTAATGATTTTATTTATTTGACAGAGAGAGAGAGCACAAGTGGGCAGAGCAGCAGGCAGAGGGAGAGGGGGAAGCAGGCTCCCCGCCAAGCAGGGAGCCTCGTGTGGGGCTCGATCCCAGGACCCTGGGATCAGGACCTGAGCTGAAGGCAGAGGCTTAAAGACTGAGCCCCCCAGGTGCCCAATGTTTGAGGAACTTTTGAAGGACTCTGAGGAGAGAGCACCACTGCCAAGCAACCAACTGAAAGCCACTTATCTATAGTCTGCCTCTTCCTACAAAGAAGCAGGCAACAAAATCACTCAGATGGCTTTGAAAATGCTTTTGCTTAAGGCTTTATATCTGGTTTTTCTTCTACGTGCCCTTATCTTACTCAGCTTGGACGGGCACACATGGCCAGTCGCTTTAAGACGGGTGCTGCTCTCAGCCGACTACTGAGCATAGAGTGAATAGCATCGGTCCGGCCATTCTCTCCGTCCCTGTCCCCTTTGAGTCCCCTTGAATCGCCCTATGTGCAATGCACGTGTGGCCTGTTTCCGTCAGGGGCTCTACGTCAACTATTCTGGCCCTCATGCTTTCTGGTGTGCTTGGAACCAACAGCGGCCTTTAATTAAAGGCAGCGGGTGGCATGATGACAGGATTAGTAGCGATGTCTGGCTCCCTAAGGACCAGGGAACGTTGTGGCTGAAGTTCTCCCATCTGCATAACTGGACTGTTCATACGTTGATGAAAAAGCCAAGAGGCGTAGTAGCATTTAGCTTCTCGGATGGCTGTCCGCGCCCCTGGCTTCTGGACACAGTAGAGCTGAGTCCCACAGGAGCTGCTGGACTGTCTCACTTAATTGAAAATGTAGGGTGCTATGACTCCAAATGCATTGCTAACAGGCCCTTTGCTTCGCTGCAGAATGAACAGCAACGACGTTCGGCGGAACACCAGTTAACAGCCGTTGTAGGAAAGGCTCAGCAGTTTTGTGGGACTGCAGCCGTATTACTCAAGTGCAATGAGCCAAAAAATAAAATCTTATTTTCATGCAGCACGAGGACAGGCTCATGCCCGGGCCATGTAAGACCCTTTCCTGTTTTATTGTGGGTTTGGTAGGTATTCACTCAGCCTTCTGGGCACGTGAAAGAACATTCTGGCTTAGGAACTGAACTGAAATGAATATCAGGGACCGAGGTTTTGCCAACTAATTATAGACAGAATATTCAAATACGGAGTTTGCAAAGCGCCCGATTCCTAATGATCCCGCCCCCCCAAGCCCCTTTCCCTCCTCCCACACGTGAGAAAGGGTTTAGAAATGACCAGCAACTCAGAGTAAATTCTTTTACAAAGGTAATATTTATTTGATTTGCTTATGTACAAAAAGTAAACTCCAATGAACATAAAACCAGATAAAATCCTTTTGGCCGCACTGACATTAATTACCCATTATCCTAGAGTCACAATTAATCCTTTAAACAACAGATGGCACCACAATGTTACATTTGTTATACAGAAAGGATGTGGCTATTTTAAGAACGTTAAATAGAGAAAAAGAAATCATAAAGCCACCTAGGGTGTCAAAGGACTCGGAGATCATTGCTCCATTAAAAGAAATCATCGAAACAGCAAGATCTCCAATGAAAAATCACATAGTTAAAGGCCCAGATGCACTTCTACGTGTTGACCCAGCATAAGAGGCCCAGGTACTTGGTAATCGCATCGCATTTTAATTTTCCCAGAGCACATGGTGTGTGAAACAAATTCAGCTGAGTTGTGGGGTCCCTGACTGTGAGTTCCAAGCAGGAGTTTTACAAAGTCGCCATTATTTCCATAGAAGAGTCTGGGATCCGGTAGCAGGGAGTCATTTTACCTTGAACATGGCACTGGTGTGTTGGGATCAACTCACAATGTCTTTGCCGACTTTCTGGCAAAACGGACACACATACTCTGGGTAGGAAATGAAGCCAGTGACAACATCATACGCCTAAAGATCTCCTTACCAGCCTGAATCCTGTAGTTTTACTCTTTTTGCTAAACTTAGTCATTGGAAGACTTTGAAAGAAACTCAACATCTTTATGAAAGCTCGTCCCTCCAGCGATCTGTGTACGTGTTTATTCTGAACCACCTGGCTCCTTGGGCCAGTTTCTTTGCCTGGTGTCTGCACTCACAGTTCTCTAGGAAGCAGGCAACCTTTTGTTTCATTGGAGTGACCGAGGCCAGAAATGGACTTGGTCTGACCTCTAAGTAGTTTGTGCATATTTTTAAGAATAACGTGAGAAAAAGAAGAGCCTTTTAAAAATTCAGAATCTGTAGTTTGTAAAACTAATATCATTTTAGTATGAGCTCAATGCTGACCTTTTCAGATCAATCATAAATAATAAATTTTCCCAAGGGAAGTATTTCTAATGGAAGTGGGAAAAACAGGAACTAAAGCTATAGCTTCCGTACCATAAATATTAGCCGCTTTGGGCTTAGCACTCTTTCCGGGGGGTGATAATACTGCATAAGAGCTTATATGAATATACACCTTAGTTTACACAGACAGGATATACGAGATGTCTGAATGATCTACATCTGGGTTTGGGTAATACTACAAATACTCCCATGACGCGAATTTTCTGGAACACACCGTAACAACCGCTCATAGGCACAACTGGGACAGACCAGGGTTTACGCCCTCCCAGGGCAGGACAAAAATCCACTTAAAAGAAAAAAAAGTCCCGTGACAAGGTAGAATGAAGACGTCTCTAGTCCGGGCTGCCCGCTAGCGGATGTAGGAGGAACAAGTCAAGAGAACGGGGTTCCCGGTGAGACCCTGCTCTGCGCCGAGGCCCGCGCCTAAATATCCAGAAGGTCGTCGCCACTTTCGTCGCTCTCCACCGTCAGCTGCCGGGTCCACCACTTCTTAACCTCCGAGCCGCACGACGCCGAGTCGGTCATGGGGTTCATTTTGCACACTACGGATTTCATAGTTGTGCGTCCTGCAAACCGTAGGTTGACCGAAGACACCGAGTGGCTGATGGGTTTGGGTGCTGTGGAATTGACGAGAGTCCCGTGAGCAACGCGGAGCTGTTCACCCCGGTGCAAGCCCTTCCCGGAAAGCTGTGGGATCCCCAGCAGTGACAACTACACCAGTGTGCTCACCACGCCCCCACAGAACGGCAAGTATGAACCCCTTCCCGCTCTTGGTTCCTTATATGCATGCACGGACTTTAAAACGATGTTCATGGGCAACTAGTAATACCATTCGAAAACACGCTACCTGCCCCTCATCGCACTTCGAGATAATCACAAAAAACTTAACCCGAAAAAAAAAAAAATCACGTAATGTTCCAATCAGGGCAAATACAAGGGTCATAGAAATACGGGTGAGTAGCTGTTCGTAAGTATATGCGAAGGAAAAAAAAAATAACCCAAGGAAAAGGGCAGATCGTGTAAGCACTAGGGAGGGGAGTCTAAATAACTTGAGAGGCAGACCGGAATTTGAAATCCGAGACCCCAAACCCACAGTGTAGACACGTCTACAGGCCTGAATCGGTGGAGAAAGGGCGCGGAGCACACACCTGAGGGCAGCCGCCACTGCCCGAACTTCCTTTGGGGTTTCCCGGGGTCCGCGGCGTCCTGCCGGCTGCCCCCTCGGTCCGACAGCGTGGGGCTCAGGAGCTGCTGCTGGCTGCTGGTCTGCACGGGCCAGGAGTGAGGCAGTTAGGGCCCTGACTGCTGGGCTCCCCTGCCGCCCTCTGCACTGGTCTGGACCCTCATTTTATTGTAAGAAAGGCAGAAAGCACCACAGGAAAACAGTGAGAGAAATAGTACCCGAGCCACAGAGTCCACAAAGGGGAAGGGAGAAGAGAAAAATGGGTTCAGAGAGTCCAGGAAAGTGAGAGTCACCGCTGCACGTGAAGAGAGAGGGTGCAATTCTCCAGGTAGCGCCTCCTCCTGGTGTCCCTCCGGGATTCTTCCACTCCGCCGGCTCCGCTCCACCCCACCCCCACACCTGCCATGTAGCCACCGACCAGGAAGGAAGGGGGCCACAGGGGCTGCCCTGTTTGGCTCAAGTATATTCTTGCCAACCTGGAGGTCAATCCTACTGCTCCAGGAAGAGAATTCTCAGCAGGTAAAACTCTCCGACAGCCCCGAGGAGAACGAAGCTGATACCAGTTAAGACTAATGTCAGAGAGAAAGGCTGAGACCTTGCACACATTTTGCCCTCTCTAGTGCCCCGTCCCCTCCCCCTTTCCTATCACTGTCTTGGTCTTCACATCACTTCAGTAGCTCCTCTTGGTTTTTGGGTTAGCTCAGCAATCCTCGCTTTGCTAGCCTCATCAGCCCCGCCTGGCTGGCTGTCCTCATCCTACCCCTGTTCTCCCTCAGACAGGTGGCAGGGCCACTGTAGAAGCCCCTAGGACTCCTCTCCCCCTCGCCGCTCCCCCTCCCCTCTGCCTTTGCCGACTGTCCCTGCACGCATCCCTGTTGTCCATGGCAGATGATTCCTACATGTTGGGGAGCCAACAACATGAAATCCACTCCAAACTGGGCTGTGGGACAAGAGGGCCCCTTGGAGCATCGGCCTGGCTGTGGAGCCTCAGGCTTCAGTATTTACCGCGGAGCCCCGGCAGGGCCACTACACACCATAAAGCCTGACGCTGCCAAGGGCTCCTCCCGGGATGCTGGATCAACTCCAGCCGGTTGGCAAAGTGCCCTCATAAAGGGCAGGACCTCCTGCCAGCTGCTGGTCACCGCTCCGGGCTCTCCAGGGTGCCCGCGCCCCTCTGCACATTTGTATGGGCGCGGACACTGCGTCCTGGGATGCACATAAGGTGCGCCCTAATAAAAAGAAGGTCCTCGTGCTAATCCTCATGAATCCCTTACGCTCTTCCGATGCCCAACTAAAGAAGGGCAAATCCTCGATGCGTCTATTTAAGGAGGTTGGCGGCCAATTACAGACATTTTCACTGATTCTACTGCAAGTTCCTGTGCCTTGGTAGAAGAACGCATTTAGGGCTGAGTTTCAGGCAAACCATGTTCTTCACATAATATCACCGGACTCCAATTAAGCCAATAGAAACACAGTGTTAACTCTTCGGACAAAAATCGACAGAACTAGTGAGTTCTGGGCATTCACTTTTTTTTTTTTTTTAAAGTATTCATACAATTCAGAATCAGAATCTTTTGAAATAACCCCAAACAATTCAGGGTGGTAGAGAGCCAAACATAATCTGGATCAACATGTTCCAACTGTTTTTAACTTGAAAACTTCCCATTGGAAATACTGTCACCTTGTTTGAAACGGCTATGTGGACAGCACCAATTTATTATTTATTTTTACAAATGCACCTAATAGCCTCGGAGGAAGGACGCCTCCTACCCGTACCTCAGGTTGTGTATTATTATCCTGACTGTTGGCGTTCACGTCCTCACTGGGCTGGGTGGTCTCGATACTGGGAGGATTCAGGAAGCGGCTCAGCTCCTGCTGTTGGCTCTCTCTCAGGCTGTGGATGATGCTGCAGGACTGTTGCTGTTTCTATGGAAACGGGATTATTCTCTCAGTAACAGAAAAATCAGTCCGACGTCCCCCATCCCCCACCACTCCAATCACATTTTCGTCTCTCCTTTCCAAAGAACCTGTACACTTGGTGACCTCTTAGGAACTTCCAAATAAGGATGCTTAACTAATTTCCCTATCACGCTGCTATGAAGGAAGGCTTGGAGACAGCCCGACCCAGGCTCATTTGCATAACAATTGGAATAAGTGTGTCCATTGATACAGCTTGTGTTGCCCGTAAAATGGAATTTTTGAATAGCTAATGTAGGTGTTATATTTTTTCCCCTTCTTATTTTGCTTGGTGCTCATTAAGCCAGTAGCGACTGCCCTTTTCCTCTGGGTTGTTAGTGGCAGAAGCCTTGGGGAGATGAGTGAAACCCTTGGTCTTGCCTTGGTTCTTGGATGGAAGCGGGCCGGTCTGTTTTAGACCACACTGGGAGCCCAGGCTGGTGCTGGTCCAGCTCCCTGTGTGCTCCTGGGGCCTTTGGGGGGTTTTGTTTCTCTGGGGACCTTTTCTCTCATCCAATAGAAAGATATGTTTCCTGCAGCTGATGTCGTTCTGAGACACAGGATTTTAAAAATCTGTTAAATATAAATATTTAGTGATTAATTTTTTTTCCTCTGTGAAGGGTAAGTCAAAAACATTCATAAAAGTCATCGTCTATTAGAAATGCCTATTGCAAACACAACGTATGTCAACATAGAATGGGTTCATTGACTTATGAGGCAGAGAATCTTAAAAGCTTGTAATTCTGAAGGCAGGAGACAAATCATGAAACTCCCAGGAGAGGTGGCCTTTGTTAAAGACCAAACAATGTTAACAATGGTATGGTGGAATTTTTTAGAAACAATTTAAAAGTAGTTTTGTACATTCAGTGGCCATTCAACATGTAGAGATTTGGGGGCATTCCGAACAGTTGAGTTTGAGAAGTAAGATCACAAATATTTTAATATCAATAAACTTTTTTTTCCCTTAGGGAGAGAGCTGTGGGAAGGGGGGCGGTACGAAGAGGGAGAGAGACAGGAGACTGTGTGGCTCGATCTCGTGACCCTGAGATTGTGACCTGAGCCAAAATCAAGAGTCAGACGCTTAACCGACTGAGCCACCCACGTGCTCCTCAATAAACTGTTTTTTAAACATTTATGTTCCGTTATAAAAATGTGATTCAATGGGAACGTCTTAGAGACTCTGCTGAAGAGGGCGCAGCTGGGTCTGGACTGGAGTGAAGGTGCGACCGGTACTGTAGCCGAAGCAAGGGCGTGAGGCCGACGTAGCTGAAGGGCCACCGAGCTAATCACAGGAGGACCTCATCCTATTGCTAATGAAACTCTTTTCCCTTCGTTTTAAAAGATTTTATTTACTTATTTGAGAGCGAGAAAGAGAGCATGGGGCAGGGAAGAGCAGAGGGAGAGAGAGAATCTCAAGCAGACTCCCCCCGAGCAGGGAGCCCGATGCGGGGCTCGATGCCAGGACCCTGAGATCATGACCTGAGCCAAAGGCAGACGCTTAACCGATGGAGCCACCCGGGTGCACCCTGCTGCCCCCCTCCCCCCGACCAGAGCTCTTTTCTTTTCTCCCTCTTCTTCCTCCTTTGAGAGGAGGAAACACCAACCCAGACATTCCCTGTCCACTCACAGCTCTGATGCGCTTTAAGCACTTTTTCAGCCACATGCGGATGGTCTGCTTGGCCACCTCCTCCTCGATAGTGTACTCCAGCTGCTCCCGGGCCAGCAGCTCCTCCAGCTGCAGACTCTTCCGGATGTCAACCGACCGGTAGGACAGCATGCTGGCGGGGGGGACAGGAGAGCAGGCCGGGTCTGATTCCCCTGGGATTCTGACCGGTAGTTATCTCAGACTCCAGAGAGCACATCACTCAGTCCAACCAAGGGACTGTCCCTGTGCCCCAGGGCTAGCTGGGGGTCACCCCCAGGGGACCGGGGCTAGTCATGTCACCTGCTCGGTAAGATGGGGGTAGTCACTTCGTAAGGGACTGAGTTAATACTTGTGAAGCGCTTACAACAGTGAATGCCGTAAGTGTAAACGAAACACCCAGCCTGGGCCCTCACCTACATTCTCAGCTTCTCAAGGCTCTGGAACATTCCCTGTAGAAAGAAGAGTGCTCTCTCTATACTTTGGTCACATTCAGGTCCAGTTGGGGATGGTTAACAGGCTTGGCCAGAGGTCATGCTTCTGGCTCCTTCCCCTCCTCCCATTTCCCTCTCTATTGATCTCATTGTGCCCCTGGATCTTCCTCATTCATTTTGGTGGATGCACATCAAGGTGGAGTATTCGCCCCCGTTCTGACCGTGGCCCAACAGGACCAGGCAGTGCCTCCTCGGGGCCCCGTCTGCGAGCTCAGTGCCACCTCTGCAGCCCGCGTCACAGCGTGGAGCTGCTCAGGAGGGCTCCCCGGGCAGCGCCGGTCCCCTGACCTCTTTGCTAAGGCTCTTCCCACCACTGTTTGCTCTTCCTCTTGTCCCTGCTTCATCCAGAATCTCATCACTGCCATCACTGTCAAACTGTTTTCATCATTTACTGAGCTAAAGGACAGGGAGGGGCAACCAATGTCCCCATCGGCTTCGCCCGGGTCCACTTTATCAGATGCCTCACTGGGTTCCACGGAGGCTGAACGATAATTGCTAATGACAGTGGTGCGTGTCTGTGCTTCGCTTTCAGCCCAGCAATATTGGTCCCCAGGAGGAGCGACGTGGTAAACCTTCCGAGAGGGACAGAGTCCTTTGCTAACCACACGCGTTCTGTGCCTCTTTTTCTGCCCTTTAGCTTGCTCCCGTCAGCAGTGACTAGTGAGAAATAAAAAATGAACTTGCGAGAACTTCCCCCAGGTTCTTTCTGTCCTGATCTTTTGTTCAAGTTTCAGTCACAAGCGTATTTCCGTGTATCCGAGAGCGGCTGACCACGCGCCCGCACGCCCAACACTTCGCCGTCAAGCACGTGCAACAGGGTGAAAACGGCTACTGCTGGAGGACAGCCTCGGCTTTTCCTGTGGCGGGACCTCTTTTATGGGACTCCCCATAGAAGGACGTTTTAAATGCACAAAATAAAATTCATATGATTACAAAGGAAACCCACTGTATTGAAATACAGTTCTATTTTCTTTGAAAAGATGATGATAGAATGGATAAAGAAGATGCGGCATAGATACACTGGAATAGTTCTCAGCCATAAAAAAAAAAAAAAAGAATGAGATCTTGCTATTTGTGACAGCACGAATGGACCTAGAGGGTATTATGCTCAGTGAGATAAGCCGGACAGAGACAGACAGATGCCCTGTGATTTCACTTACATGTGGAATCTAAAAAATAAAACAAACAAAGCAGAGACAGATCCATAAATATAGAGAGCAAACTGGTGGTCGCCAGAGGGGAGGGGGCTGGGGGGCTGGACAAAAAGGAGGAAGGGGAGTGGGAGGTACAGGCTTCCAGTGTTGGAATGGATAAGTGCAGGGATGAACAGTATAGCGTAGGGAATAGGGCCGATGATGCTGTAATCGTGTTGTCTGGTGACTAGTGTTAGCCCCTCTTGCCATGAGCACAGCATAACATACAGAGTTGTTGAGTCGCCGTGTTGTACACCGGAAACCAATGTAGTATTGTGTGTCAACTCTACTTCAATAGAAAAAGAAGCAAAATTAATTCTAGAATGTTTAAAAAAATTTAAACATTCTAGAATTTTTAACAAGATGGTGATACAGTAACATAAGTGCTTCTTTATTATTGCATTAAATGCTAACATCTAGCAGAGGTCAAATGCTAACATCTAGCAGAGGGTGTAAAGGGTATTTAAGCTACCAGCCACATCAGTGATGTGCTCCAAGAATATCTGTGATTTCTGCTGGGGACAAAGACGCACGTATTGTTAATACGGCGGTGGTTTGTTGCCTGCGTTCATCACTGAAGGAAATGCTGCATTTCAGGGAGTGATGCATGAAAATAAAGATGTGATTGTTTCCAAGCCCATGGAGTTCTGGATTTTATCCATGGATTCCTGTTTAAAAAGCAGTTATGGACTGAATTGTTTTCCCCCTTAAAAAATAGATGTTGGAGTCATAAGCCCCAGGACCTCAAGATGTGATCTTATTCGGACAGGTCACTGCAGAGGTAATTAGTTAAGATGAGGTAATATTGGAATGGGATGGGCGCCTCATCTAATCTGAAAAGTGTCCTTATAAAAGGGAAGATTTGGACACACACACACACACACACAAATGCGCATGTGCATAGGGAGAACCACACATGAAGATGGAGGCAGAGATCGGGGTGAGGTTTCTACAAAGATGGCCGGCAAAACCCCAGAAGCTGGAGCAGATTCCCCCTCGCAGTCTCAGAAGGAACCCCTTGAATTCAAACTTCCAGCCTCAGGGACTATGAGACAATACACTTGTCTAAACCCCTGAGTTGACAGTATTTTGTTCCCTTTGTCCTGTCTGGATACTCATGGAATGGAAAATGTGGTTGGCCATCCAAGTGGGGGCAACCAGCACCGACCGGCCCCGCGAGACAGAAGATCTGCACTTCAGTCCCGGTTTGACCACCGAGGCTGCGTCACTGAACAAGTCACATGACTCCCCGGACCAGCTCCTTCCTCACAAAACGAAGGGCGGCCATGTTCCTGGAGGCCCCATCTCTCTCCCTACCTTTCCCCATCAAGAGCTCCCCAGTCAGTAACGGGGGCACTTCCGGGGACATCAGGCCATGGCTTCTCCCCGCTCCTGTGTGAGACACTCACTCAGACAGGGTCCTTACAGGACAGTGACAAGGCCCCTTGGAGCCTGAGCCAAGCAGCCTCGCCTTTATCCCCTCAGCGGATGTGGCACCTTGGCTTGTGAACCTCCTCATTGGCTGGGTTTCACAAGGCCTTGAACGGCCACAGCTTCAGGCTCTGGGCTCGGGTTGGCTCTGTGACACGCAGCTGGGAAGACCCCCTCGTACCTGAGGACATCGTGGAAAGTGACGTCACCACCATTATGCAGCCTCTCCATTTCGTAGCACATGTGCTTAAACAGCAGCTTGTCTTTGTCCAGATCCACCTCCAGCCTCCCCCGCAGCAGCCTCAGCAGGAACTTGACCCGGAAAGTTGGAATCACCCCCTGGCGGGCAGAACGCAGTGACCCGTAAATCATCTTAAGGCCATGATGATTCGCTTGGGATTCTGTTTTCACAGAAAAAAACCAAAAACCCCAAAAAAACCCCACCCAGAACGCCACCTCTTTTCCTCAGAAGATGGGCAGCGAGGAAGTTGTTGGCCTCCCTGGAGGCTGCGTGAGGGGGTGTGCCGGAAAGGTGGGCACTTGGGTTTTCTGCTGGTGCTTCTCCGGTTCTGTGGGATCTCGGAACCCGGCAGCCCTGCGAGCCTAGGAGGGGACAAAGCAGGCCCTCTGCCTCCCGGGCCTTTGCCGGGCTCCTCTTCTCCCCGCCCTGTTTCACTGACTCAGCCCCCGCTCATCGGTTTCTCTAAAACACATGCTGAGTGGGTTGGTAACGCGTTATCACAAAAAAGAAGAACATTCCCACGTTCACGATCCTCCTCTTCCCTTCGCCTGGGTGCCACAAACTTCTAAACATTCATTCGAAGAGGTTCTTCTAGGGAATGATCTCCCCCGTCCGGGTCTTCTCCGTTATTCGAACAATTACAAGAGAACCTGGTCAGAGCAGGTTTTGTTTGAAAATCGAACACGTGTCGCTCCCTCAAAGGCAACACCACCTAGCGTCTGTGAATTCAGGCCCTGGGCAAGAGGCAGGGGCAGGGGTGACCCATAAATTCCTGTCAGTTACTGATACCTTAACCTGTGGTCGGTGGGGCTCTTACAGACGTGTATGTCCAAGGAAGTCAGGCTCCTGCAGGCAGCCATCTTGGAGCTGCAGGGGGATCGAGGGGAGGTGGGAGAGCTAGGCCAGATGGCCACACACGCGGGCCACTGTCTCAGAGAAAGCCCCCTGAGCCCGGTGCCTGGGGAAGTGGGGGGCGTCCGGGAGAGGGGGACTGAGGGGGAAGGGAAAGCCAGGCATTACCGTGCAGGCCTAGCTCGGTATGCCCCTTTCCCCAGCCCGTTCTGGCTCTGTGGTCTGCATGCCCCGGGTGAGCTCTTCCTGCAACGATTTTTGGATCTTTCCCACAGATCTTCCCACAGCAGAGCTTTCCTCGGTTCTCAGAGGTCAGGTCTAAGAGCAGCTCCCCAGCCAGACCGACACGGCCACCCCACTAGAGTGGCCTGCCCCCCAGGCCAACCCGTCTCTACTCTGGCACCTTTGGCAAAATACTTCAAGCTTCTCGAGATAATAATAATAATGATAATTATTGCTTCACTTATGATTAGAACAGAAGCTCTGCGAGCGTGGGAGCCTTTCCATTGTGCTCATCGCTGTACCCCCAGCACCTGAGTGTTCGCTGAGATGAAGGAGGAGGGAGGGAAGGCACAGCAGGAGAAGGTGCTGCTGCTTTGGCTAATTCTAAGAAATCTCGGGTAAGCTTTATGATTAAAGAATTCAAATGATAAGTCCCAAATAATTAAAAATAATAACCTTCAGAAACCACTCAATAAGCCCTTTGCAATTCTAATCAAGATTGCTGTCGGGGGCTGCGTGGGGCTGCCTGGGGCTCTGTTTTACACCATCGCCCTGGTGATTTGAACTTCACCCCTTCTCCTGCTCCCAGCCCAGGGCTGGTTTTTCCAGAGCATCCCTAGTTTCCTTTCCTTGGTGACTTTCTGAATGTCCAAAGAAAAGGACATCCATGGTTGGACAGGACATGAGGGGGACCATTCTGTCCCTCTCCCCTCCCAGGATATTCTGCTGAACGGTCAATGGCGGCTTTCTACAATTCGCCAATGGCCATTCCAAATTCAACAGATGTCCACTGGTGACAAAAAGACCAGTTAAATCGAGGAAAGGCAATGAGTCCCTTTGGGGTGGGCATGAAGCAGCAGCCCCCTTTTCTTACCTCTCGTTTATCATCCACCATATTCCATATGATTTGAAAGTGGCGAAGATCGTTATAACTTAGAAGCTGGTCCTCCTCCGTGGAATAAAACAAGGAGAAATTCTCCACAATGATGGCTAAGAAAAGAAAAAAAAAAAAGTGAAGAAGTTAGATAATTATGCTAATCTGTCGTTTTTTAGGAAAAGTAAAAACATCTATTATAAATAATGGATTTTATCACCTACGTTATAAGCCAAATTTTTAAAGTGCTTTTAGTGTGTTTTCCAAGTTGGCATATCTTACACTTGGACTGAGCTATTTATCCAGCTCCTGGCTTTCCAAAACATGAGGGTCATGAGCATAAACAGACATTCTGTGTGTAGGGATATCCAGGCCAGTTGGCTTTCACTCTTAGCTGACGGTTCCAGGGCAGTTTTTAAAGGTCAGGTTGGGTTCTGGGGGGCCCCACACCTGGGTGAACACCATGTATCTTTCAAAATCGTAACTGTGATCTTTCGAGGCCATAAAGGAAGCTCTCCCTGAGATCTGTTCAACTCAACGTGTGAGAAGAGCTCTTTTGAAATTAATGATTATAATTAATAGGACAACTCTTGAAATCGCAATCAACTGTCATTTACATGCCTTTCAAAGGTCTTTTCAGCTTCTGGACCGAGAGGCAACAATTTATAATTAATGCCGTGAAACACCCACCCCAAGCAATCTGGGATAATTACTTGCAAATTGTACATAATTATCTAAGTACCTGAGCTTCAGGATATTAAGACATATTCAACGAACATCACTTACCTACAAGCAGATTTAGCATGATGTAGGCAATGATGACATAAAATGAACAGAAATACATAAGCGCCCCGGCATAATTTCCACAGTCTGTTGCCCAGTATGTGAATTCATCGGGAGTGCAAAAGGGAGGCTGGACCTACAGGGCCAAGGGGGACAAGAAGGGGGGTGGGGTGAGCGTGAAGAATACAAATTTCTGTGCACCCTCTGTTGTGAGGGAACTATTCCTCCTCACAGAAAATATAATTAATGCCAAAGTTAGTCTCTCAGAAGCTACATACATTGAGTACATCATCCATGGCAAAAATCAAAAAGAATATTTCATTTATTCTCCACGTCCAGTCTTGGAGAATCCCAAGTTCATTGCCATTTCAGAAGCACGATGAAAATGAACCGGTTTCTTCCAAGAGACATTCTTTCTGCCACCTCCACTAGTCCTGAATGGTAAGTAGTCACTGGGATGGGGACTACAGAAAGTCAAATAAAAAGGCATTTAAAAAACTTCTCTGCCCTAACTAATGGGTTAAGATTTATGAAGACTCGTTACACGTAACAGACACACATTCAAATTGTGTAAGAAGAAACCAGGCATCCTCATTCCTGGAGTACCTCTCTGGGACAGTACAGAAGAGTACAAGGCTCAGGTTATCAAAAGCCTCCCCGTCCTTAGTGGCCCAATAACAAGGTAGCCCCCCTGTGTGTAGGGACACCCCCTGGTTTCCTTCAGCCGGAGAAACCACACTCCTCGAGCACTCTGCTTGTTCTCTATTTAGAACTTATTTAATTCTGCCTTACATCTGATTTGGTAGCTTCTGTCCCCCCTCATTCATGCATAGAGGTCTTTAGCTCCTACCATGTGCTAGATTTCTACCCAGGGTTGGAGACAGACAAGTCTAAGCACGACACAGACTTGGTCCCTCCTTCCTGTTGCTGACAGTAGAGGCTCTTTGGGAGCCACGGAGAGCAAGTGTTTATTAAAACGTAAATGTATGTTAACGAAGATCAAATACCCTTAGATAAAACTTGGAATTCAGTTGCTGGGGGCCCTGGTCACATTTCAAGCGCTCAGAAACCACAGAGGGCTGCTGAGTGGGACAGAGCCGACTGCCAGCCGCACTGCAGAAATTTGTTTGGAACAGCGTTGTTGTCGAGGTTGTGGGAGAGGAAACAGACGTGAAATAATCAAGCCAGTAACTCACTACAGTCGGGATACACGCTACAAAGGAGAAACACGGGGCGCTGTAGGAACCTATCCCCGCAGTCTCAGCGTGGGGCGGGACTCCTGATGGAGCCCAAGTTGGGTGGGAGAGACGGGAGGGACAGCGAGGAGGAGACAGGAACCAAAGAGAGGGTGCGACGCTGGCTGGGCGCTCCTGGAGCTGCCCTGGAATCAGGGGAGACCCAGCACCCAGCACGTGGCTCAGGATAAACCAGGCGCTTGGTGGATATCTGTTGAGTAAACTCAGTTAAAGGAGCGGAACTCCCCTGGTTGTACTTTACTGCCAAAATGCTAACGGTGGGAGGGCAGGAACAATGGCCACATAACGCGGATCTGCCAAGTGAACTTCGACGGCTCAAGCTGGCTTCCCTGGATATTCTTCCTGCATCTGGCCAGACACCCTAATGGAAAATAATCCACTTTTATGAACTAAATGGCCAGGCTGTGTGTTTTGTACACAAAGTCTTGATGCTAACGGGGATTATGCTTGCATGGTCACATAGCAAAGGGTTTCATTTGGTTCTAAGTTGAGCCACTGTGAGGGATAAAGCGACATTTACCATACAGTCATGCATAATCTTATTCCAGTCTTCGCCTGTGACGATTCGGAACAGCACGGTGATGGCTTTGCCCGCTGAAGAAAAGTTGGCGTGCCTAATTAAGGAAGAAAAACCAGAAAATGGGTAATATAGTTTGTCATGAAGTCGTAAAGTGTCACCACTAAAACAGGTAGATATTGGAGCAAATTTGGTTGCTAAGTTGCCATGTCTAAAGGCTGTACCCTCTTAATGTGTTTGTTATTCATTCTCGCCCTCAAGGATAGCTGTCTGAAAAACCCAACCCCAGCACGGCGCCACCAATTTTGGCCACGCATCTTGAATGACTGAGGGGCCCAGCTTTGACAAGTAAAAGTGATTCCTTCTTTCACATGGAGTTCGCTATAAAAAGTGAAGCTGCTGTGGATCTAGTCAGTAATCTCTGCAACAAGGCACATTGGTATTTAATTTGTTGTATAATTACTTTAAAAAAATTCTAGGAGGCGCTTCCACAAAATTTAAGATAATCTTGAAAAATGCTTTTCCTACATAGTAACCATTTTGGGAGTTATGACTTCCCATGTTGTGCTTTTAAAAAAAAAAAAAAGAAAGAAAAAGGAAAAACCCAGAGTCATCTTAAAGTGTAATTAAAAATATATATATTGTTTTTTGGCAGTCAATGGATAGAAATTTGCCAGGATATTTGAAATGGTTATTCCAGCATGGTGGTAGATGTGGAATTATGGATTCGTGTTACATTATGGGACCTTCACGGCAATAAGATTTCTAAAGTCAATATGTAGGCTGTTTTTAATTAGAAAAATGTCCTTCAAAATTTGGCCATTTTATTTCGCTTTCGTTTCCAAGTGATCGCTTCCCCCTTCCCTTTCGTCTTTAATAAACAAAAGCCATTCGGATTGTTTTTTATGATTTCATGACTCAAAAAGTTTCCTTGATAAATGAATAGGAAAAAAAATATACACCCACCTGTTGATGTTCTCTCCGTATTTGACAGTACCGAATAAAACAACTCCGGCAAAAGCGTAGCACAAGAGCAGCAGGAACATCCCCACTATGATGAAGAAGCTTTTATACATGCTAACAACCACCGTTAGGAGGAGCATCTTCAGCGTTACCTGTGTGGGGATGAAGGTGGGGGGAGAAAATGAATATTTAATTCACTCAGTAGAGCAAATCTGGAAGTGAATGACAGGTGCGCAGATTGGCACAAGAGTGACCCTTATTTCACAACTGCTTTGAATTAATTCTTATTGAAGGGTATTAAATCTGAATGTCATTCAAAAAACTGGTCAGCCTTTTCAGCCAAATTCATAAAAGCTCCTCCCCTAAGATTCCCAGGTTTCCGTTTTCTCTCCTCTCACTGCCTAAGTCTCTATGAGGAGGGCTGTCCATTTTCGGCCTATCCCACCGAGTTGACTCAGGATTCTTCCACAAACAGATGTTCACGGAAACAAGCCTAAACAATGACAAAATGCTAAATACCATCAAACATCGAATGTCCTGAATATGTGCATTTGTGGAATGTATATGAAATAATGTCAGTAGTGAACAAGGAAGCAACTTTAAAAAAATGAAAAACAGATGCTGCGTGTATGCCTGAGCAAGAAAAAGGATATAAAGCAATCTGGGATCACAGAATCGTGAAGCTTCACTAAAGACTATTTTGCTTTGCAGTAGAGTAACTTTATTACAAATAAAAACAATAAAATTAAAGAAGTGTTAAGAAAGACCGTGGGTTTTTGCTTTCATGCCCAATATGTTATCTTCAGTTGATGCCCGAGTTCACCTCGCAAATATGAAGAATAAATAAAACAACATAAATGTCAGGAAACATATCACAAGATAACTAAGCTACTGATTCATTTTCAAATTTAATATTTGCTCATCTGGACTTGGGATGACCAGCATCCCAAGTTAACTTCCACCCTGAAGACCCAGAAGGACAGCAGAAGTCAATTAGGATTCACTCCTTTTTCTGTGCATATGTAACCTTTGATAGTATCTTTTACAACATACTCACATGCTTTCCACAGATAGAGAAAAACCGGAAGACAATCACGCAGGCCCCCATCATGTAGGTATACGCGTTCTGAAATTTAAACAGAAGGGAGCCGCTCATAATGTCCGCAGAAGATCTTGTTACAGTTCTAGTTTTCATTTTAAGTCTTCTGTGAAGTCTACTGAGTAATTAGTTTAATAAAATGTGAAAATTCTTATGAGAAATTTATCTTTAAAAGGTGCTGAAAAGGTCACTGCCAAAATCCATGAATAAATATTAGCTATAAAGTCAAATCTTAAATGAAACTTCGCTCCCTGTTTTGCTCAGCTGAATTCTGTATTTTGAAACTTATCTTACATAAAATAGTGACCAGCTCCTTTGAGAAGCAAGAAAAACTTAGGTTAACAATGCAACACGAGGAAGCCAAGTGAGACCGGAAGTACAGGAATCCTGGCAAAGGAGGAGGTGCGGTGTTGGAAAAGATGGCGGGAGGTCTCTCAAGACTGGAGACCAGCCGGCCACATTCCTGTAAGCTGATTTCAGAGATGTCTACCCTGTCCAGAAACACGTCCAGCTCATTCTTCAAATGTGTGATCGGCAGCAAGAGATGACTGGGTGTTCTTTATGACTAAGAAAGCTTCATCTTGGAAACAAAGATCCTATCAGCTAGAACTGCAGTAACAACTGTGGCATTAAACTCATGCCAAGGCATGATTTTTCTCAAGGAGCCTTGCCTCGCCAAGTGACAACAGTCCCATATGGGCCCCCAGGAAGGGAGTCCGGTGATATCCTTGAGGTAGAAGGAAATGAACGTGTCTGCACAGAAATAACTTTGGATGGAAACAAGGACTGCATCTTCCTTCACAATAGATCACAGCAAAGTAGAGTGAAGGATGAGCATCCTTCCAGAACTGGAGGTTCTTGGAGGAGAACAAAAGCATTCAGGGAGAACAGGCAAGTTGGTCTTTTTGGTGTGAGATGTCCTCTCTGGGACAACCGGAATTAGGAAGCCTGTTCTACTCTTTTGCTTGGACCAAGTAGATTTTGACTCCATTTGTCTAGGGAAACATAAAAACATGGACCTTGCTGCCCCTTTCCACATTAGTTCCAAATCCATTATAGATGGCTTCTCACTTTGCATTCTGGAAGTGACAACACCCAATGGCTTCCAGGAGGATGACCCCCATCCTTTGGCTGGTCCTGAGAGGTGCCATCCAGATCTTGTGCCGTGTTCCCCTTGCTCCTCCTACTCCAGGCACTATTTCCCTCCCACAGCATTCCATCATACGGACAGCTGCCAACATGCCCCTCGTCCTACAGACTAAAGCCAGCCATCACTTCTACAGGGACATTTTCCAGGATCTCTCTGACGAAGCCACTTCCTACTGCTTTGTGTCATCCCAGGAATGTGTGTCTCTCCTCCATCTGCCTCACTATGGCTGGAACTCTCATTGACTTGGGAGCATTCCCATGAATGCCTACCTGCAGCTGTCCCAAAGTCCTCCCAGCCTCTTGGATCGTGACTAAATATTCTGGCTTAAAACTTTAAAATAAAACAAAACACCAACTTCCCAAGCTGTGATGTCCACAAGGGCAGCAGATGCCATTGTTTGTTCACTGCATTCTTCTCCATCCCCAGCAAGGTGACTTGCACATCTTTAGTGCTCAAAACCATTTGTCATTGGAGGAAATGGATCAGGGTGACTGAGAGCCCATGAAGGCGTGGCACAGCCCCGACATTGAAGGTGATTGTTGTTTTAAGAAGGATTCTCAATACCTACTTGCCTGAATAGAGCAACTTCATATGAAAGCATGCCCTCTGTAATGTGTAATTGGATTGTGTGTGTGATGGATGGTTTGTGGCGTGACTCTGACATTGGAGAGGATCGAAGAATGGATAGAAGAGAGCAGGGAAATCTGATAATATTACTTTTGTCTGGGGTCAAAGAAGACTAACAAAAAAGAAGGTACTTGTAATAATGCGTTAGGTGTTTGGATACTCCTTACAGTTAGAAGAACTTCATGTGCGTGATCTCTATAGTGCCCAAATGGAATGGATAAATTATAAAGTTATATTCCCAAGTTCAGAGCAGGGAACAAAGGATCACTGAAGACAAATAACCCTATCAGGGCTGGAAAATGGTGGAGCCCAGAGAAGGGGCTTCTAGAGCTCTGCTGTCCAGTATGGCAGCCACCAGCCACATGTGGTTACTGAACACTTGAAATGCAGTGAATCTCAATGAAGATGTACTGTGAGTGTGAAATACACATGCGAACAAATGATGTAATAATGATTTTTATATTGCTGCCATGTTAAAATGATAATATCTTGGATATGGTAGGTTAACATACCTTATTAAGTTAACATCATCTATATATTTTTTAATTTTTCGAATGTGGCTCCTAGAAAATTTGAAATTATATCTGTGGCCACATTTTGTTCTTCCTGGACAACACAGTTCTAGATCTCAGTCAAGTACACCCACGGGTATAGATTTTGGGCTGGACCTCAGACGACATGGAAGGTGGAGGCATTTTAGGCAAACTAGTGAGAACTCAGATATAGACACTGGGAATGAGAGGCTTTAGAGGAATGGCAGCTGGGTGTCAGTAGGAAATAAGGCAGCAAAAGTGCCTGAGAATCCCACTGTGAAATACTGAGTAGAACATAGCGGCACGGATGCTATACTTCAGCTCAGAAAACCGGGTTTGAGCCTTCTGATACCAGCTTGTATATGAATTTAGGCAGGTCTCACAGTCTCTGTTTCCACTGTCCTCTCTCTATATTTTCTTTTGGGAAAATGAGAGTTAAACCAGAGATCTTTAAGGTTCTGATTCACACACTCTAGGACTCTGAGGGGCCATATTTTGTCTGGGTGAAGAGTGGGGGGGTGGTGGTTGTGTGCACGAGCTCGGCCAAGGACCTGTCACGGTCAAGGATGGATGTAGGGAGGTTAATCTGCCACGGACTGAAACGAGACCGGAAACAGGGCTACCCGAACCCAAGTTATCAACTAAAATAAACTTGAATTACATGCATACCAGGAGGGCAAAGTGAAGTACCACCCAGACCACACCAAGTGACGTCACCAGCAGGTCGTATCGGTTTCTTCTGCTTTGCCAGAAGCCGGCAGGTGACATTGCTATGATCTTCATTGTAACCTGGGGGAAGATAAGGAAGACAGTAAACAGAGGCTGAGTGTTCAGCAAATATATAAATGTGTGAACTTGAGGCATATTTTTTTTAAAAGGATGTAGGAACCAAAGAGGAGAATTTATTACCAAGAGATAGATACATACATAGATAAAGATACAGAGATATAGAAATAGATCTATCTATCTAAATTTTAAAGCTGGGTAGGTTACATATCTATATTCTCCAGGCTCTTCTCTCCTTGTTTTATGGCTAGTTCTGATAGCAGGACGTTTTTCTTCCTCAAGTAAAAGACCGTAGATTTTGGGAAACATCAACCAGTACAGGGTGAAATAAGAATATGGTTGTATTTCAAAGAAGATTGCACTGGAAAGTGACATTATATGGGCCATATATTAAAATAATGCTGTCTGGGCCGACTCCCTTGGCCGCCACATTGCGATCTGAGTCCCTGAGTTACGGTGGTTTGTGCACTTCGCTACAGATATTTGAACTCCTGTAACCAGATGGGCCAACGTTCAGACGCAACAATCAACAGCAGTTAGCAATTTCTGCTGTTAGACAAATCTGGAATACAAAATGAAATCTATGTTCAAGCGAAGCACCACAGCCCCAAAAGGAAAATATCCTACGAGCATGCCACCGCCTCCCAAAAAAAAAGATCTCAAACAAAAACAATGGGACACAGAGCTGACCGTGGGTGTTATCAAAGGAGGACACTGCTCTACCTTCAATGCCCACTGCAGCCCCCAGAGCCCGCAGGCTCATTACCATACCTCCAGAACGAAGATGAAGGTGAAAACAACCGACATGGTTGCCAAAGGGACGGTCACTGGGTCCTCCACGTCCCACTGTAAGAGAAACAGAACACTGGTCTTTGTCTGCAGCCATCGGACCCATCAAGACCTTCCCCTCTTTCTCTCATTAGAACATGACTGAATTTTCATTTTTCTCCACTAAAAAACGTAGACTGTGAACGGATATGGCTCCTTGCGAGATGCTTGGACGCGCCAAGGAACGAACCCGTCCTTCCCGGAGTTTCGGGGTGAAGGGAAAGTACCTTGACGGACAGCAGCACCGACTGGGCCAGGACAAGCAGTGCGATTGTCCTCTTAAAGAACGGATGCTGGGTAATGTCGTACATTTTAGCTCTAAAGCCATCATTATCTGCAAAAGAGAGGTGGAGGCGAGGGCATTTCAGACCTAGGTCACATTTACTTTCTTGTCCTTCATTTCCTTTAATGCTCATTTTAAAACTCATTACTTTTTTTTTTTTTCCTCCTATAGTTCAACCTATCGTGTGGTGTTTTGCAGGAAGGGCCGGTTCTGAATATTTAAAACGACAGTGCATGACGCCGTCTGTATTGGAAGGAGAACCGCATCATTCAATTTCTGTCAGTTTAATACATTTCACTCATCTGTTTAAAAGGCAAGCACAAATATATTTTATTTAAAAATTCATTTTTTCATTAGGGCTTATCCCGAGAGCACTGAAGCACAGCCTTTGGGTGGCTGATTTTAATAGCCTATGGAGAGATCTGTAGTTTGGAGCCTGTTTCTATATTAACTTATGCACAACCGCCTAGTGGCCTCACGATTATTATTTTAATTGAAATCTTAGACTCCTGGGGAATCATGAACACTGGTGCCCAACATGAATAAAATCAGAGCATCTTTGATACCCGGGCGAGGTGGGAGATGAAGAGGCTGTGCTATCTTCAGTCGGCTTTTCAGATCTTCCCATCTTCTCTGATCTACAGTCAGCAGAGCTGTCCCCTTAATAAACAAAGGAAAGCAGAAAAAGGCCTTATGTCTTCTACTCCACACCAAGGACATCGCAAACGGGGTGGTGATGCCAACAGCACTAACTTGGGGGTGTGAAATATATTCTTCAAATACCCTGACGGTTCGATAGGCCGGGTCAGAATTCTCAGATTTGGTCTTGGGAGGAGTCCCCAAAAGGGTGGCCTTCAACGGGCATCTTTGAACATGTATAATATTCAGGTTTGGGAAAATCTAAAGAAGGTTCTCTACACAATCAAATTTTCAAAAAGGGATACCCACTGTAATAGTGGTTAGTTTCCTTTCGTTTTGTTGCAGGAAATGCTGCAGCAAAATTGTAACTTGCCAGTCTGCTACTTCTGGTTAAGGGAATTGTGTCTTTTTCTTTCTTTTTTGAATTATTCTGATATATAAAATCACAAAACTATTTTCAAGTGGTATGAAGTCACAGAATTTGAATCTTGAAAAATTAATGCTGTGACAAATGGCTAAATGAGATGAAATATTCTTTATATGTGTGTGTGCATATATGTATTAGGGTATGTCATTAAAATGCATATATATATATACATATATAACATGATATTTCATTACATTATATTATAAAGGCAGAACTGGGGGAAAAAACCCATCCCCCACACCAATTTTTCTTTTCTTTCTACAGAGCTAATTACTATCCGTCAAGGGTATGTCTTCCTCATCATGTTTTCAGACTTTTGCTCTTTGTGTATCTATCAATACATAAGAACATATTTGTTTTGAATTTGAAAAATTTATATAAATGGTATCCAATCTGTGCTTATCTATGCAGCTTGTTTTTATCTTCACTGAACACTATGTTTTGCACAGTTTAGCACAACTAGACACTAGACCTGGTTGGTTTAACTGCTCACAGTATCCCACCATACAAATAAATCAGAATTTAGGTTTATGTACTATGAAAATGTGGCAATAAGCACACAGGTACTCTCTCGTGGTGAACATTTATGAGACTTTCTTGATAGCAAATCTCTAGGAGAGGAATTACTGGGGTTAAGAATTTATGCATCTTTTCATTTGTCAGATATTGTGGAGTTGCTGCCCAAAGAGGAAGAACCAAGAAAATTTGCTGCTAGCAATCTCCAAGTGTTCATGTCCTAATATTCTTGCCAATACTTGACATTATGAGACATTTAAATTTGGCCATGATGGGTGAGAAATATATCTAATTTAGTTTTAATGTCAGTGAGATGAAACATTTTTTACATGTGTAAATGGGGAAGTGATTCCTGTATCTTCCTATGTGAACTGCCTGTTCATATTCTTTGCTCATTTTTGTATTTGGATATTTACTTTTACGTGTTTTGTAGAAATTCTTGATATGTTCTGGATATTAATCTTTTGTCAATTATATGAGTTGCAAATATTTCTTCTTAGCCTTGGCTTGCATTTTTTAAAAAAATTTGCTTATCATGTCTCTTATTTCTGAGAAACTTTGGATTTTAATGTAATATGATCTATAAATTTCTTTTTTTTTTAAAGATTTTATCTATTTATTTGACAGAGAGAGAGAGATCACAAGTAGGCAGAGAGGCAGGCAGAGAGAGAGGGGGAAGCAGGCTCCCTGCTGAGCAGAGAGCCCGATGCGGGGTTCGATCCCAGGACCCTGAGATCATGACCCGAGCCGAAGGCAGAGGCTTCAACCCACTGAGCCACCCAGGTGCCCCTATAAATTTCTTTCTTTATGGATTCCACTTTGTGGTTAAAGTCAAGAAATCCATTACTACTGCAGGGTCAAAAATAAATTCTAAATGGTTGAAAATGATTTTCATAGCTAAGTCTTTCATTCTTCTGGGATTCATTTCTGATTATGCTGTGAGGTAGAGATCTCTGTTTAGTTTCTTCTATCTAGACATTCAATGACCTCAGTGTCACTTATTGATAGTCTCATCTTCTCCACTGATTTGTTGTGCTACTTTTGTTTTATATATACCTGTCCTTCCTGGGGCTTTTGGTTTTGTTCTGTAAGTTTAACTTTCTGTCCCTGTATCATTACTTATCCTGTTTGACTCATACAGCTTGTTTATTTTCCTTTTCCACTTTTTGTTCATGCTGAACCTTGAGAAAGGTTTATCAATTTGATTTTTTTAAAGAATCTGTTTTTGTCATTCTTGAATTTTTTATAGTATTTTTGTTTTCTATATTATTAATTTTTGTCCTTATCTTTGTTACTTTCTTCCATTTTACTTTGTTGTTGTTATAATTTATTGATTTGGATAGTTGACATATTACTAATTAATTAATCTTTGATTTTTTTGAATGTACACTTATAGTCATAAATTTCCCTCTAATTACTGATTTATTTGTATCTTGTGAGCTTTCATCTATGATTTTTATAAATAATTTATCTAAATATCTTATGCTTTTCTATTCTGATTTCTTCAATGACTCATAAATTATTTAGAATGTTGTCTTAACATCTTTAATTTATGAGGGAATTTTGTTATCTTTTTTTATTATTATAGAGAACACATTCTGTACACTATCAATATTTTGGTACCTATTAATTTAGACCTTGTAGAGGGTACATTTTTATATTTGAAAATTATTAGGTTCAGGGTTCTTTTGTGTCCAGTAGATCAAATATTTTTATTGTATCAAATCTCATTTTTTTTTTCCTGTCTATGAGTTTCTTAGAGAAACATGTTAATATCTTTTACTATGACTTTGGATTTGTTAGCTTTTTAAAATAACTTGGTTTGTTTTTCTTCATATATTTTATGGTTCAGGAGTTCTACACTTTTCTAGTAATTCGTTTCTTTTGCAATTATTTAATTACACTGTTTAATCCTAATAATGATAATTGTTTTAAATTAATTTTTCTGATATTAGTATTGCTAAACTATTTTTCTCACTAACTGCAAACAAACCTTTGGGCTTTCTGGGTGCTATACATTCATATTATTCCTTTATTATACAAAACAAATTATTTTAGAAAATTGAACTCTGAAGTGATCTAAAAGAATAATAAGCATGGTGGTATCATCTGATCATTAATATCTGAAAACCTCTGAAAGTTTATTATTGTGAAATTAAGTTTATTAATCAAACTGTCATCTTTTATCAAGAAGTTAAAAATGCATATATTACTAGTACAGACTTTGAACTTTTTAGACAGGGTTCCATTTTCTAGGAAAGACATAATTTTGCATAATTCCGAATTGTGAAAACAACACCCCGAAAGCTTGCCTTATTTCTCATATCTTTATATTTCCCCAGTGCCTATATATTTGGAAATCTGCTTACATACTTTTGGTTTATGACCATTAGAATGTGAGCTCCATGAGGGCAGAAATCTTCACGTGTTTAGTGTTTAGTTTGTGCATTTAGCTCCTTGTGGTCTTAAGGTCAAGAGTGTGTCTGGCACCAGTAGGTGCTCAAAGAAATCCATCAATGACTGAATGATAAATGAATAAATGCTGTTATAGGGCAGCTCCTATGCTACCCTCTGAAAAGCTGACAGAAAAAAAAATCTCTTCTGAATGGTTCATATAATTTCAAAATTTGGATCTCCAATTGAATAATCAAGTTTGCGACATCTGTTACCACGATTTCTTCTACTTTTCCTTTCTCTAAGCACCCACTTGAGCTTGTGTCCACGTTCCATTTACCCAAGCCAAGGTGCTTCTTTCTTCCCTCAGAACAGAAATACCACCAGTACTATGAGTAAACCTCCTGGCACTCTGCTTACTTCAGTCACTCCTCTATGTTCAAGGACTGTGATTGATTATATATTTGTCTCGATGTTGAACATCTCTTGCTGTTGCATTTATGTCACTGGTTTGATTCTCCTGAAATCAGGACCTGATTCTCCTGAAACTAGGTGTCGGCTCAGAGGGGCTAGCATGGTGTTCTGGGCGAGCAGAGCCTAAGCTCTCTGTTAACTGACTGACTGGCTTCTGATTTTGTTCAGGAGTCCCCGGTGTCTGCTTCAGTGCAAGGCTCAAAGACATCTAAAGAGACCTATCTTCCTCCTTTTGCTTCGTATTAAATTGGACACACTGTAGGGCTTAATGACACTCATTTATGAGTGTGTTGTAGTGAAATAGGGGGCTGGGCAATATGATCTCTCTCTATCCTTCTTTCTTACTCTAAAATCCCAGGTTTCTGTGGATGGAAGTAGTGTTGGGGCCCAAAGGGGGGATTTTTAAGTCACCCCCTTTGAAAGCCGGGATGAAATGAAGTCTTCATTAGGCTCACGTCAAAGGTGGCAATTGACTGAGTATCTGGAACCACACATGTGGAGCTTGGGGGGCCGTGAATGACACAGCCCCAGGGGCGGCTGCCCTCGCCAGCGGGCTCTCATGTGTCTGTGTGCGATGCGGTCCCAGCCCGGAATCCCTGGAGCAGCACGGGGCTGTGAGCACATCTAGCTTTCGTTCACTGCAGAGCAACGGTCGCCATTTTTATCCTCTGGAATTGGAAGGCTCTCAGACTCTGCAGAGTAAGCACCACTTCTGAATTCTGGCCCGGGGTTTTCTACACCTGAAAAGCCCCAGACAAGTTATGTCACCTGTGTAAGCTGTTTTCTCCTTACTGTAGGTTTCAGAGTCGAGAGAATTGAAAGCATCGTATGTAAACTTGAGTGCAGAGTAAGTGCTCAAAATCTGTATGCACCTCAATTACTAGGATTCCAGAAGATGGACCCTTACATAATAGGGGGCATGTCAGCCATGTCCAGAAGAACGACGTCGAACGTTCTCCCCCAAACTCACTTTTTGGCAGGGAACTATGCTTGCTGCTTTCCCATTTGGGACCTCCTGTACTGATCATTAGAGCTGCTATGATCTCAGCATGCTTCCCGAGCTCATAAAGTATGTTAAGTTCTTCTGTGAAATTAGAAAATCTCCTTTTTATTCAATGAATTAGGATGGAACATTTTCTACTGTACCCCAGCCCCATCAAAATGCCAAGTTCACCTCTGGAGTTACAAAGAAGCATCCAATTTACATTGTGTGAAATTAATATTACCTGCAATCAGCACGTGCCTTAGTTTAGCCGTTGTATTTTCCTAACTTGTTGCACCTCCTTTCCTTTTGAACAATAGGAGATGTGCCTTTCAGTTGCCATCAAATTAATGACACCATTACCAAAAGGGGAAATTTAGCAAGAGAACCGTGCCCTTCGGTAATGTGCCTGGAGGGCAGCAATGAGGTAGCTTGTAAAATGGATATAGAGATTATTTACACCAGTCACATTATGGTTGAATGCGACTTCACGCCGTGGGAGAAAAAGAGAGCTCAAAGCAAGTGGCTAGAACAGAATAAACTCTGCGGTATTCAAACCAAGAATGCTTACCTTGTTTTCATTGAAATTAGCGATAACTACTCCAACAAAAAGGGTCAGTCCAATCATGCAACCCAGGAATACAAAAACATGAATATAGATCCCATGCATCTGTATAAATGAAAAATACGGGTATTCATCAAAGCCAAGGAAAGCAGCTGTTGAGCATTCAAAGAATTCCATGTGCTTGCTTACCGGCCCCACACGATGAATAATAACATCCCTCACTTCCACCCAGCCTTTCAGGGAGAGCACTTCAAACAACGCCAGCATAGCATTTCCCACATTGTCAAAATTAAAATTCCGAGGATTTGCCCTGCAAGTCAGAGAGAGGAATGCTCTGTGAAATTCACAGGAGAAGCACCCTGGGGCAAACATCCTGTAGCTCTTTCCGGTCCTGGGTGGGGGGTATGGTTACCATTTGGAAGGTGGGCTAGAGGGCATTCGTTTGCTCAATCGTAACAATGCGTGAATGTCTTAACAAGTTCTTAAAATGTACTTAATTATTAAGTAATAATGGGGCCGTTCTTAGCGGGAGACAACAAAAGGCAACGGAACTCAACTTCTAGCTGCAGACATTCTGCGAGGTTCCTGGCTCCTCCTGATTATACCGAGGGCTGGCAACACCCTTTCTAGCTACAAACTGAGTGGGAGATTCTCACAAAGGGCCACTGGAGTCTGGGTGTGATTTTTTTTTTTTTTTAATTTACTTATTTTAGAGAAAGAGAGACTGGGGGTTGGGCAGAGGGAGAGAGGGAGTGAGAATCTCAGGCAGACTTCTCACGGAGCGTGGGGCCCGACGTGGGGCTGCATCTCAAGACCCTGATGAGATCAAGATCGGAGCCGAAACCCAGAGCCTGAGACTGAACTGACGGAGCCACCCAGGCACCCCTGGGTGTGAATTTTGCAATAGTTTTGTAAATGAAAACTGTTCTAAAGGTATAAATTATAATTCCTGATATTAATACAGAAAGTATAAAGAGGAGACTCTGGCCACTTTCTTTAATTCTTGACATCATGGGAATATCGCACTGTAAAGTAGCGATGCATTTAGAGGTCACTGAATGGCAAGAGGTGTTTGCTCACAGCCTAGCCTAGATGTTTCCAGAACATTCTCTCCCGGTGGGATTTTTTTCTCTAATTACCTCTGGGGGTTCTCAACAGAGACTTCTTGTAGACTCCAGTGCTGCAGTATGCTGTCTACACCCACAATTGATTCCTGATTTCTAAAACACTCTGTCTCCACTATTAATTTTTTTGGAGGGGGGATGGCTCATTTCTTGTGTTTCTGACATTTTATTTTTTTCTTCCCATGAACAACAGTGACCTTTTCTATACATTACATTTCCCTTAGTCATTATGGGTCTTAGCTAACATTTTTGTCATCAGTAGAAAGATTTCAGTGTTTTTCTCTTTTCCTCCTTATCAGACTACTGAAAATAATTACAAGATCTAGACAGCTACGCACTGGAAAGTCATGACTATCACTGTATTTTCTGAATTTGATGGAGAATTGGGCCTGGCACTACTTAGAAGAGTAAGCCTACAGAAGTCTAGCCAAATTATAGTTTGATCATTTCTTTTCCCTGCTAGTTCACTTATCAAAATTTAACCTTCACAAAAGGCAACACTCTAGGGAAAACCTGGGTTAGTATTTTTCTACTACCTTTTATATACATTTTTAAAATCATAGAAACAATCATGCAATGCACCTTTATAAGTTTTTAAAAATATTTTTAAATACTAAATAAATAAAACCATACAACTAAACTGACTTGCTCCTAAATTTTAAGGCTGATTGGTAGAACCGTTTTCCATATATTGCAAAAGTCCCACTCAGAAATTCCCATTTTGGGATTCTGATTTATATTTTTTAAGTATGAAAGTACAAGCATATTCTCTTGGATTTTTCCAACCTCCTTTCCTTTGAGGGTTTCAATTAAATTTAATATATTTTACAGCAGAGAGAAGCCCTAAGAATTCTGCAGATGCCACAGTTTTCTTGAGTAAGGATTTTTTTTAAACCAAGCAAGTCAGCTCTCAGATCTGATGTTGAACTTTCTTACCCATCCATTTTCTTTATGTAAAAGTGCTTTTTTAGCTGAATTTTCAGTAACCCAAAGTACTTTCATGTTCCACATCTTATAGAAGTTAGAATATGTTGAAAATACACTTTAAAAAAAAAAAAATACACTTTAAGGCTAAACCAAGAAAAATAAAATGGAGGCTCATAGACTTAAATTGTTGGAAGAATACTTCATATTAAAAACTTAAGAATCCGTTTTAATCATCTAAGATGTTTGTGTATGCCATGTTCATGTTACTAAAATTGGAAAGCTTAAAACTTTATCTATAACTACAGAGGACTTCAGTAAATCCCAAACACAATCCATTGTTGTCAGTTTTCCTGTTGTCCTTCCTTGATGTGGAAGCCCGCTTAAATATAATCTTTACTGGTTAATTTAAAAAATATCATAATCTTGTCTATCCAATTCAGAAAACTAAGACATGGGTTCTAACCTCACAATTTCATTAATCTTCTACCTCCCACTGAAAAGGTCCCAAGGTCCCAAGGTCGTGAGAAGGAGGGTTGCTCCTCCGCTGGGAAGAACTGGATCCCAGGAGGAGAGGAGATCCACGTTGAGTGGAGAAATGCAGGGGATGACATCATCCAAAATGGCCCTTGTAAGATCCCGGAAGTATCATATTTCCGTTAAAAAAGTAAGGAAGAGGTGCCTGGGTGGCTCAGTCGGTGTAGCGTCCCACTTTCAATTTCCGCTCAGGTCATGGTCTCATGGGTCATGAGACTGAGCCCCACACTGGGCTTCGCTTGGGGAGTCTGCTTGTCTCCCTTCCCCTCTGCCTCTCCCCCTGCTCATGCACTCTCTCTCTCTCTCTCTCTTAAATGAGGGGTAAATCTTTAAAATCAAAAACAAAAACAAAAAACAAAAGTAAGATAGATTTATATTCTTTTCCTTAAGGAACATACTCAAATTGTTTGAGCTGTAGCCTCTACAAAAATCTGACCTTCTTCTGCCTAGAATGAATCATGGTATGACTTAAAATTACCAAGGGGTAAACTCCAGGTAAGCTTCCAGTGAGCTCAGGGGCTTACTTATGTAGCATCAAAGCCTTTAGCATATTGTATTACATTATTTGTAATATCAATTTCTGTTCTCCACTATACTTCAAGCTCCTAGGGGCTGGGGGCCATAGCTTGTCCACCGTGACAGAGTAATGTCTGGAGATCAGTAAGCACTCAATAATTACATTTACTGAAACTGAGGACTGGGGGCGTCTGGATGGCTCAGATGGTTAAGTGTCTGCCTTTGGCTCAGGTCATGATCTCAGGGTCCTGGGATCGAGCCCCGCATCGGGCTCCCTGCTCAGCGGGGAGTCTGCTTCCCCCTCTCTCTCTGCCCCTCCCCCTGCTTGTGCTCTCTCGCCCTGTCAAGTAAATAAATAAAATCTTAAAAAAAAAAAAAAGAAACTGAGTACTTATTTTTGATATTGCTCTCATGCATTCCATTTTCCTAGGTCCTAGACTTCTGCTTAAAACAAAACACACAATATTTATAACATACATACATTTTATACTTTTTACCAAGGTAATTTTTATCTCATCAAGTCTGAGTGATTCAGAAGAAAATGAATGTATTCATCCGAGCAGAGAATATAGAAGCTTGACTGTCTCCTGAATTAGATAGTGCATATTTGTGTCCTTCTTAATTATAATTATCAAAGAATTCCCCAATGCCAAGTCCCCAGACAGAAGTTATTTTCTTAATCATAAATTTGCCAATATAAAATTATAACATTTCAGCTGCTCACTCCTGATGAGCTTACTAAAGGAGGAAAATGTGAAAATTAGCGTAGTTATACTTGACATTCATTTGACAGAAGATTTTTATTTCCCTAAAACTAACCCAAGTCACAATATTCTGAATAGATGGACAAGCCCCATTGTAATAGTGTTCAAGTGATGCCCCTCTATCAGCTTATGCGTCCGACTCAAAACCCCTAGTAATAACTTACAGGAAACAAGGCACGTCAGTTCATTCGAATCTTTAAAATCAAAGGTAGCTGGTTTTATGGAACAGGCTGAATGCCCGAGGGTACGGTTGGAAACACGTTTACTTTTCTCCCAACACTGCCTTCTAGAGGGTTCTAGCTCCCTTCCTGACATCGTGGAGATCCCAAAGCTTTTTGGTCACTTTCAGTTATAGATGAGTTTCATTCTAGAAAACCCATCCGGATCTGTATCAAGCCTTTGTTCTCATGACCTGTACAGGAACGCCTTCCTTAGCCGCTCGGCCTGATCCTTGGCTTGAGGAGGGAAGAGGAGCTCTGGCCGCTCTGTTCCCTCCTCCCCTTCAGGACCCCATCTGATTCTTACAAGACAAGGGGGTGTGATAACTTAGAAAAGGAGTTCAAGCCCATGTACCTCACACGGGTGAATGCCGGCCACTGCTGCTCTAGTCCCAACAGCTGTTTTTCTCGTGAGGCGCATTGTCGGCCATTTTTCTGCCTTCTGTAACTTGATATTTTAACATCTCTTCTACACGCCTATGACACTTTGCTCTGGACAACTCGATAAAATGCCCGAATCACCCTGCCTTGGCCTCCAGCCTCCTCATCACCCTCCCACCTCCTTGGGAGGAGGAGTTGTTTTTCGGGCTTGCTTTTCAAATTCAGACCAACCAACCCAGGATCCACAGACCCAACTATCTCCTTTATCAGGCTTCCACACTCTAGCCCACCATCCACATGCCCTAACCACCAGGTACCAGACCACTGGGGACAGCCCTCGTGTTCCAGAGCCCACTGAAGGTCCTCAATGAGCCAGTCCCAAGCCTGCTTGCCCTGGCTCACCCATTCCAACTCAGAGAAACCACGATAAAGCCTCCCGTCCATGATTCCCCTGTGCCTCATGACTAACCCTGGTGCTTGCTTCCTTGTGGGGCTCCCTCCACTGCCCCCACCGCCCCCACTCTCATCCTCTTAGGAACTATGAATAACAAACTAGCTCTTCAATGGTAATTGTCTCTTGATCTGTTGGCTCTACTATACCTAAATTTTCTATTAATATGCTATATTTTGAAACATTTCCCAGCATGAGGGTGCCCCATTGTATCATTCCTGCTGAGGGTCACCTTTGGGTAATTCCTCAGTTCTCGCATTCCTGGAAACTTCCCCAAAGCCCCTCCAATAGGAACACATAATCTTTTGTGGCAGAGCCCCATCAAGATGGCGCAGATCAGGTGGCCCCAGGCAGTGATGCCTCAGAGCCTCCTGAAACTCCCAATAACCCTGCCCTGCCAGATGGTGAAGGGCAGCTTGCCTATGTGAGTGTCTCCCCTCACCTCTGACATGAAGCAGTCTCCGTGGGGGGAGGTCTCACTTGGTTGGGGAGACAAGCACCCCTGACCTCCTCCCACACTGAAGGGAGAGAAGCCACAGCACTGTCTATTGAATTCATTCGCTTCCACGACCCTGTCTTTGAGCGTAGTGTTTCATTTTATAGGAGCTGGTGAGGGAAGTGGACAATCTTTTAGTCAGTGTTGCTGGGACTGGCATGTTGCTCTCTTCGGAATGTAATCAAACTTCATCTCCTAGTGACCTCCGCTTTGAGGCTTTTGTCAAAATTCCAAAACAGTAGGGGAAAAAAAAATCTCATTTGATGTCTTGATATGAATAAATTATTTATGGTGTAATAAGGCAATTTCACCTCACAAAAAATAAACTGTTTATGCTTCTTTAATATTTTATTTTAATGTAAATTAGACTGCGTTTCTAGTAAGCACTGGAATAAGGATATCTCCATGTGTTATGTACTTCCCTCTCCAGTTCAAACCACACAACCAAATTCATCTTTTCTTTTTTTCATAATTCTTCGGTATTTAAAAAAATTAAAACCCAGTATAAATTGTACTGAATTGTTTATAAAAGTGAATTTCACATTAGAGAAATGCCAAAGCTGGTAACAGTGAGTCCTAAGGGTACAATTTGGTGAAATGCAATTTCTTTGAGAGAGTTTTGACATTTAGTAAAGCACATCAATTGTGACAAAAAGAGTCAACGCTGTGGTTCACTTGTTATTCAAAGAGGTACAATGAAATAAAAAGAAAACAGATGACTCCTTAAAAGGACAAATGAAATTAATAGGACATTCAGTTCATCAACAAAGCCTACTGAGAGATTTCATTCATGGTCATTAGTAAACTGGAAGAGAAAGAAGGTACTAGGCACTTCTAGCTTTGATGTAAATGCTTTGAAAACTCATTTTCAAGAAAAATGAATTTTAAAGAGAAAGTTAGATATAATCATTTGTGTTCCTGATTATTCCTTTCCAGTGTTTCCATAATGGAAATCCTTCAATGTAAATGGATTTTGAAATTGAAACAGCTTCAGGATCTGGGCTTCTCTACAACTATTATGATGATATCAGATTCTCCCTTAAAGACATAAACTTGGGATGAGTTTAGTTTTAATTTGACAGAAAATCTTTGTCTTTTAAGCCTCACTAATTTCTAATGCCATGTGAATCGAGATACGTACTTCAAAGTATTAGAAAAATACTGGGCTGATAATCCATTAGTTTCATGAAGCAACAGGGGACTCAGTGGACCACTTGCTTGCTCATTTACTGTATTTTTGCATCTTGTAGTGATTCAGTGCTTTGCCTTGTATTCCCTAAAATCATCTTGGCACCTCTAAGAAAATTACTTTTCATGCCATATTATATTGATTCAAAACCTTATATTGACAAATACAGCATTCCTCAAGATCTTTTTCTGATATGCTTACCAAACACGGGGCACCCAAAATCCAGGCTTTTTCTCTCCAGGTCTTAATTTCAAATTTAAGTTCTTAGACACACTTACATTAATTCTGAATATGCCATTACAATCTTCCTAAAATAGGGGAAAAAAAAAAAAAAGAGAGGGGGAGCCTGGTCAGACAATGAACTCCTAAAAGATCAAAGATAAACACTTTTAAGCTAGAATAGCAAAGGTTTTTAGGTGACAACAGTGATGTGGATAGCCACCCAGCAAACAGGGACAAGGACTGCAGAGATGAGCAGTGAAAGTCTGCACTGGAAACATTTGCAAGTAGGCAAAGGATCCAAACAGACATTCCTCTCAGAAGACATACAAATGGCTGACAGGCACATTAAAAGATGCTCCGTGTCATTAGTCAGCCAGGAAATGCAAATCAAAACCTCAATGGGATACCACTTCCCATCCACTAAGAAGGCTATAATCAAAAAGTCAGATAATGAGCTTTGACAAGGATGTGCAGAGATTGGAATCCTCTCTTTCCCCTTATCCCCATGACCCCTCCCCCCATGCCCCCCCTGCTGGGGGGACGGGAAAATGGTACAGCCATTTCAGAAAATAGCGTGACAGGCCCTCAAATGACTAAACAAAGCATTATGGAAGGACCCAGCAATTCCACCCCTAGGATTTTACCCAAGAGAAATGAACACAGATATCTTCATGGAAACCTGTTCACGAATGTTTATGTCATTGTTATTGTAAATAGCTTAATCAGAATGGTCAAAAGGTGGAAAGGATCCAAGTGTTCATCAATGGATGAATCCATAAACAAAATGTGGTGTAGCCATGTGATGGAATATTATTCAGCTCTAGAAAGGAATAAAGGGCTGACACCGGCCAAAGTGGGAGGTACCTTGAAGTCACTGTGCTAAATGAAAGAAGCCCGCCGCTGACGACCTCATGTTATGTGACTGCATTCATATAAGAGTCCAAAACAAGGAGCTCCATAGGGACAGGAAGACGCATGGTTGTTTGGGGTTGGGGGTATCAGGGGGATAAGGGTAAAGAGGGGGAAAGTTCAAAGACAATGTTTCCTTTTGAGTTGATAAAAATGTTCTAAGACTGACTATTATACAGCTCTGACTACACTAGAAACTATCGAATTGTACGACTCCCAGTGGGCAAATTGTGTAGTATGAGAGTTATATCTCCAATAGCATTTTTTAAAAAAGATTTTAAAACATGAATAAGAAGTTTTTCACCCATTTCCTGTCTTTATTCTTCTTTTTGTCTTATCTTTGCGTCTTTGGCTATGATTGTCCTGTTTTGAACCTAAACCCCTTTCCTGGTATAATGTGTATACACTTGGCTATTTCAGTGGAACTTCAAATTTTAACCTGGTTAAAATCACCTTTGACCTTGTTTCCTCCAACCTTCCCCATTTCTGTCCATGGACCGGCACCCTGTCAACCCCAGCATAAAGATCTCAGAATCGTCTATGGTTTTCCCCTGTCCTGCTTGGGCCTCCTCTCCGTTCTTATTTCCACTAGTTGAGTTAATGCCAACATTATTTCCCTTTGGATTACCAATGGCATCCCTTAAAACAACAGCCCTCTTACACAAATAATACCCCTTTAACTTCAAAGGCATGGAGAAACTCACCTACAATTACCCAAAGATAAACACGGTTGACCTCTGGGCATATATCCCTCCAGTCTTTTTTCCTGGGCAGGTATGACATGACACAGTTTTTACCCTTCCATAGGTCACTTTGTCAGTTAAAATGTATTGCAGTTATCTTCTCCTAGTAACTTGACACGTTCATCTACGACATTATTCCTATTGGCTGTGTCATGGTGGATCAGAGAGGCCCCCTGACGTATTTGGCCTTATGGATCCTTCCAGGTTGTCTTTGTGAGCCCATGGGAACCCACCTTTGACAGGGTAACCTTTAGGCCATGTCCCTTGTTATGTCTTCTCAGGCTTATCGAAGCTCCAGGAACCTCTGGTGATGCAGGCGGGGCCCCACCCAGTGTGTCTCTTCTGCCTTGCCCCTTCCTGAAAATCCTTGCTGTAACATCATCGTTAATGTATTTTGACTGGACAAAGATGTAACCTGTATCTTACAGCCATTAGAGAATGAATTATTTTTATAGTTGGTGACCCTGAAAATGTAGACACTTTCATACTACTGAGAAATCTCTAGGAGTTGGCCATAATTGTTGGAAATCGAGAAGTATGTATTATAGTTGGGCTCTATTCGGCCTGCAGGGTACGTGCACTTTAATGGACATAAGACATTCCTTTACCAGGATGAAAGAGGAAATGCTTTTGCTGTTTGTAGATAAGCAGTGCCTGGCTTGCTTTTTTAATCCACTTGTACCACAGGGCAGGGTCCTAAGAGAGAGGGCGCCGGAGAGTGTGGCAGTGACGGCTAATTATAACCACACGTGTCCCGTCTTTCTAAGACTACGTCACCGAGTTACCTCGGACATTCTCCCATCCGGCCTTGCAGGCCAGGGTCCCGCCAGTGACACTGGTAGGAGTGAGGCAGGTGTGCTGCCTCGGGGCTCGGCCCGTAACCCTCCACCATGGAAGCAGTTCGGGGCTCCTGCCTGCCAGCTAAATGGAGAAGACTCTGAAGAGAGCCAAGGATGGACAAAGAAGGAAGACACAAGGAGCTTGAGTCTCCGAGGGGGCATTTGGAGGAGACTGTCCACCTTGAGGGATTCTCAGAGTAGCCTCAGCACGTGCTGACCGAGAGGTGGCGAACCCTAATTTTAATCCCAAAAGACAGAGAGCAGTATCTTACCCTTCTTATAATGTTGGGATCATTGCACTTGGCCAGTTTCCCCGCAAAAAGCTGAACTCCAAAGCTTGCAAACACAAGCATTAATGTCAACAAAAGAATGGAGACCTGAAAAAAAAAAATTGGTGAGATGTCTCATCTCTGGGTAAGAAATTCAACAGCAGGCTTGATTCGAGCAGGGACGGGGACATGACTTTTCCGAGAACATGGTATAAAACCCTTGGATCTTTTCAAGGTATCGTCTAACTTTTCCACCTCAGGTCATTCAATTAGCCTCGCTGGAATGTTTAAAAGAAGGGAATTAACAGCAGTTTTGGGAATTTTGGAATAAAAACACGTGACTTTCAGGTAAGAAAATGGGCTAAGGTATTTTTGATATGATTTGGGTTTTTCTGATTTTGAAATCGACACTTTAATGCAACCAAAGAAAAATGTTTGAGTAATTATATTTCCCCCCGTTTTTTCCAAATGGATTTCCATCTCTGTCAGCAGAGCATAAATTGGAGAGAGACAGTGGTGCTTGCTTTCCTGTGAGCAGTGAGGGCACGGACAGGTGAGATCATTGGGTCCTAAACAGCAAGTCTGTCAATTGACTGGTGCTCCCTCGGCTGGACGGTGCATTGGTCTCCGCAGAGAAAAGGGGCGAAGGGGAAAACACTCAACGAAACCACTGATCTGGGCTGGGTGAATCAAATCACCTAAACATACACCTTAAATATACTAAAATCACACAGAAACATCCTCAGGAGAAAGGCACAAATAGTCTTTGCTAAATTCTATCGGGGCTCCAAGATGCCCACACATTAGCTGTCAGGTGATCCCCTTTTTTTCCTTCAGTTCCAGCTGGGTGAAAAGCCACCATGTTGTGGCTTTAACACAAAGAAAATATGGGATTTCAAATATGTCTTTAAAAAAATATTAGCGACTCTGGACCTGTCTTTAAAATACCCCAGAATCAACTGCAGCTGTTCTCTCCCCGTAGGTGTGTTTTTAGAAAGCAAGATGTAAAATAAGCTTATGTAAATTAATTCATGTTTTCCATGCACCCGCAGAACTCATCAATAATAAAAAGAATCCTTTGATCACTCCTTTGTAAGGCACGGATCCTTCTGTAAGGATCGGGAGCAATGAACTTCCAACTCATCGTTTTTTTCTGCAGCCCTGCTCTTGGAAGACCCTCAGTCAGGGTTGGCCAACTAAAAAGAATGTTTTCTCCCCATTTTCAAGTATTCATTACTGTATCCTGAGGCTACTTAAAGTGGGGTATACTTATATGTTACTTTTTTTTTAAGTTGTCTTATGTTAACACTCCAAAGATCAGAGACAAAGTCTATGCTGTAAGAACGTGGGGACGTACGCAATAAATAAGGAGGCCAAATGTTAACTGCTACTATGTGTGAAGTAGGTGGTGTTGAATCTTATCTTTAACTTCTAGATAAGGAAACTGAAACCCAGAATAAACATTAGGGTCACAAGTTAGGAATGGAAGCGTTAGCAAATCTGACCTCTTGGATTCTTCCTTTCATCATACTTTCACTAAAAATATTCATTGAATTAGATGTACCAGCAAGTCAGAGCATGCATGGATAAAGTTTCCGAATGTGTGCTGTGTTTCGTTAGTGCTTGTATAGTCCCCGGCGATAAATGAGATGGCAGACCTAGCCCCCAGCAAGCGAGACACCCTGTGCCCCATCGTTAGCTTCATTCCAGAGCGGGGCTGTGCGAACCGGAAGCAGAGGGCAAGTGTAACGTACCAGGAAAATTTCCTTGAAGCCGCTGAAAAGTTCTCGGACCACTTTCCTCATCTGGGGCACCAGTTTGAATATCCGCAGAGGTCTCAGGCACCGAAGAACCATTAAAAGCTGAGCTCCCGATTCAGCAGGCACATTTTGAGGCATCCAACAAAGAAATATCAAGCTCACCTAGCAAGGGAAAAAAAATCCCTAGAACTTACGCAATTTATCCTTCACTATCTACACTGAGAGCCGAGTGTATACGACTTGCCTTGAGCAGAGATTCCGCATGGCCCATGGGACAAGCATTCACTGGGTAGATATTCAATCTCTTAATTCTGATCTCTGAACCCAATCTGCACCTGCCAGAGGTGTCCAGAAATGGGCATGGCCACACTGTGTGTGTGTGTGTGTGTGTGTGTGTGCGTGTGTGTGTCTGTACCCCAGTGCCCTCCACTCCTTATTTTAACTTACACACTTGAAGCCCAGTTTGAAATTCCTTTGCTCATGGATACTAATCAGGTCAAGCTCATGCTTGACCTGATTCTCACTATTTTATTGATGATCTAAAGATATTGCATGTTAGTGGTCACGATTCTCCTTGTTATCTTGGAAAAGACATTGACTTTATGCCTTCTTGGAAATAGAGAAAAAATGAAATTTCTTTGAGTTCCTTTCTGGGGTTTCTCAATTTAGTTTAACTGAAGAGTTGAATGGTCACCTTATCTAGCCAGGTATTTCGTATATTGGAATTGAAAGAAAGGTCCAACCCCTCTCATGTCAGATTGCTTTTAGCAATGAGGAGCTCGTTAATCAATTATACGATGGAGAGGGGTTGTTTATTTTAGTATGGGAGCCACAGGATTGTGGGGTACAAATGAGATTTCTGTCTTAGGCCTTATTAACGTATGTCTTACATGTACAAGAATGTGATTGATGGGGTGCCTGGGTGGCTCAGTGGGTTAAAACCTCTGCCTTCAGCTCAGGTCATGATCTCAGGGTCCTGGGATTGAGCCCCGCATTGGGCTCTCTGCTAGGCAGGGAGTCTGCTTCCTCCTCTCTCTCTGCCTGCCTCTCTGCCTACTGGTGATCTCTCTCTCTCTCTGTCAAATAAATAAATCAAGTCTTTAAAAAAAAAAAGGTGTGTGGGGGGGTGCCTGGATGGCTCAGTGGGTTAAAGCCTCTGCCTTTGGCTCAGGTCATGATCTCAGGGTCCTGGGATCAAGCCCCACATTCAGCTCTCTGCTCGGTGGGGAGCCTGCTTCCCCCCCTCTCTCTGCCTGCCTCTCTGCCTACTTGTGATCTCTCTGTCAAATAAATAAATAAATGAAATCTTTAAAGAAAAAAAAGAATGTGATTGATGAATGTGAACGATATCCATGGAAATTTTTAATGCTTTCCATTTAGATTTTACATGCGTGCCCTCCCTTTGCCTGTGGTAGACTACTTGAGACTCAGTAATGACATCTAAACCCCTGGAACTCACGTATTTCTCTCTGTTGTACCGAGAAAGGCAGGAGAGGTCACGAAGCCACAACATCTTACATTTAGGAAATAGTCGGAGACTTACAAGATATATAAATATGTCCATGACTCCACCAAAGTCCCTGATGACAGCAGTTGGAGTGAAAAATAGGCCATCTGCCATAATCTTCAGATTAAGCTCGATGCTCATGAATATTACAAACACGTACTCGGCAATCTGAAATGGGGAAGAGGAAAGGGGGTCACCCAAAAGGGGAAAACCGCGGCCCCAAGTTTTCTGCTGGGCTGTGGGCTGAGTACCTGCAAAGTCGGGGCGTGCATGACTCTTCGGAAGGGGGACTCAAACGTCATGGAGATACAGGAGCAGATGGTCACGATGATCATGACCCAGTCCAGGTAGGTCACCAATCCCAGCAAGTCGCTGCCAAAGACCAAACACAGCTGAGGAACGGGCGTGCCGGGGAAGGCCGTGCTGGGCACAGAAGACCCTTCCGTGATTCTATAAATGTAACTGGCATTTTTTTTTTTTTTTAAATCCCCTATTGTCTATTTCCTAGCACCATACAGCAAGAAAACAACAGGAATCTTTACATTTTTATGCAGCATAAAATAGTACATGGAACTTGCAAATGCACATGGAAAACCGGCTTTGTGATGCTTACTAAAGTTGATGGTACTTTGTATTTTTCACAGCTCCTGTGACGGGATCTGTTTTGGATCTGTAAGAGAGAACACACACGAAATTGGGCAACATGGCAAGTGTGTTCTCACTCACTCGGTATTTACAAACATCTTATCTACCTAAAATCTCTTTTCTATCCTCTGTAAAATTGCATTTCCAGAAACGGTGTGACTTTTGAAGAAAGGGAACATGAGATGACAGAAAAACCAGAAGAGTTTGATGTTTGTGGAAGTAAAGTTTAAAATTTCTCAAAACACTTGATTCGAGAAGTCATGAAATCTAGTCAACAGTTTCTGACACGGTTTTGACAAAACTTTGACTTCCATTTAGAGGCACTCCGTTAAAATCTCTGCCTTAGGAGTGCAAGAACTTTCCTCAGGATTGTTCTAATGAAACCTCCAGCCATTAAATGGAGCTCTGTCCCCTGGGTTTAACCGTGATCTTGGGGAGTGATTTATGTAGAATTTCTTGGGCGCCCCACTTCTAAGTTTCACGTCCAGGGAGCCCGTGGCGGTGTGTGTGAGTGTGTGTGTGTGTGTGTGTGTGCGTGTGTGCGCCCAATTACCAGAGAGTCTCCCTCGGTCCATGTCAGCTGCAGAGCTGACAAAAGGAGAGTAAGTCCACACTAAATGAAGTGGAGAATTAGCAATTAGGTGTTAGCGTGGAGGCAGCCAACAGGATAATTCCAGATGAAACACTCACTTGAGGAACTGATCAAATCAGCTGTAAACTACCAGCTTCTTTCTTTACTATGTGAAAACTCAGGGAAGTTTTAAATCATTATGACTCAGGTGCTTTACATGGTGAGGGTCTTGCTAGAACAGCTGAGAGAACACTAGACTGCCAGTCAAAGGGAGTCAGGAGCTAGCTCGTGTCCCTGCGCAAAGCCCTTAACATCCGCTAACCTAAATGTCCCCCTTGTTAGAAGGGGATACAAATGACACCAAATGGTTCCCGAGGTGTCCGCCACCCCTGAAATATTACCACACTGTATTAGTTTCCTAGGGATGTTGTAACAAAGTAGCACAGAGAGAGCGGCTGAAACAGTGGAACATTTTTTCTCATTTCTGGAGGCAAGAAGTCTGAAAAGAAGGTATGGGCAGGGTTGGTTCCTTCTGGGGGCCGTGAGGGAAGGACCTGTTCTAGGTCTCCCTCCTTGGTTTATAGATGGCCATCTTCTCCTTCTCCCTATGTCTTTACATTGTCTCTCCTCTGTCAGTGTCTGTGTCCAAATGTCCCCTTCTTACAAGGACAACGGTCATATTGGATTAGGGCCCACCTTAATCACCTCATTTTATTTTAATTACCTCATTAAAGAGGTTATTTTCAAATAAAGTCACATTCTGAGGTACTAGCGGTTAAGGTTTCAATATGTGAATTTTTTGGGCAGGGAGACACACACAGTTCAGCCCATAATGCATAGTGATTATGATATGCTACTAATAACAGCATCAGGGAAGATCTAACAGTTTAGAAGGAAAGCTTTCACACTTCCTCCAGGACTCTTAAGGTCTTAAGGATATTTACTAAAGTTAAGCAGGGCAAAATTTCCATTTCATCCACTGGTTGCCTGCCGAGAGTGCCGTGGGTTGTCACTGATGCAGTGTCCTCCTGGTCGACCACACCGACGGCCTCTTAACTCGTCTCTTCCGTGTGGGCAGGGACGGAGACACCGGCCACTGGGTTTTCTTCTTATAACAATCGGTAATGGAAGCACTAGCCAACTTTATTTCTATTTTACATTATTCTAGAATAATCCAGTCAGGGTATTTTCACCACAAAGAAACACAAGTCTGAAAGAAGATGTGGGCAATGACCTTCCTTATGTCATTCAGTCTACTCTTGGTTCAGTATTTCCGAAAATGTGGAGTTGGTAACACCGACAGAAACGTATTGGGTGACTGTTAAAATCGGCACATAAAAATGGCTGTCCAGTGTTTTGTAAAGGTGAGTTTTATATAAATGTTAACGACTTGCAACCTTTGTTTTCCACCTAGTCGGCCGCTTGGCCAAGAGGAGCAGCATGATTAATTAGCCCGCAGTTTATTTTGTGACCCCATTAGGATTACATGTTTCCTTCTTCCTCCTGTGACACCCTCCCCTGCTGTTTGTACGACGCAGGTCAAACACCTGGCCGAAGGGGAGTGGACTTACGCATTGAAGCGTGCCCGGACCACCACCCGGCAGAAGTTTCTGAACCTGTGCTCCCGTCCAACGATGAACAGTGGCTTGTCGAAGTAGGGGTGATTCTCTCTCAGCTCCTCTTCCTGCACTTTCCTGGGAGGGGAAATTCACGGATAGGAGGGCTGAGGGAAAGGCTGTCATTCCAGAGCGAGAGCCCAGAAAGACTGTAGCGCCCCGTACCTTTTCATTTCCGCTTGTTCCTTTTTTTCCTGGATCATCTTGATTTCACTGTCTTCTCTTTGTGCGTTTCTATATCTCACCGTATTGGAATGCTAGAAATACAATAAAAGGGGGCACATCAAAATGGAAGATTTTTTTGGAAGGCCCAGAAAGATCGTTTTTAGAAAAGCTGAAATAAATATCTTTATTTATTAATTTAAGATAGTAAATAAATATATCTTAATGTATATATTCTTAATGACCATAGTCATCTTAGCAAAGGTATTTTTTTCCTTCTTTTTTTTCAAATAAAATATTTATTGAGGACCTATTATGTGCCAGGCACTGCTGGAGTGCTGGGGATATGAAAAAAGCAAAAAGAAAGGATAAAATCCGGCTCTTGTGGGGCCAACGATCTAGTCGGGGAGACAGATAGAAACTGGATGACAATACAGAAGGGTGTTAGAAGATGTTTAGGACTGTTGTAAAAAAACAAAGGGGACAGAGAGTGCTAGAAGGCTCCACATTTGACCGGTCACACAGCAGGCCTCAAAAAGAAGCTGTTATTTGAGTGAAGATGAGAGAAGGCTCTACAGGCCACGGGGCATCTGCAGAAATGTGCTTTTCCAGAGGAGAGGTCCTCATATGCAGGGAACAGCTGTGTATACATGGAACAGCCCAGATGCCCTGTGGGTAGAGTCAAGAGGACAAGCATCAGGGTAGGAGACACTGAGGTCAGAGGGCTGGGGGGGCCTGATCATGCAGTACCCCAACTCTGGTTCTCACTCCCCGGGGCATGGACAGCCGGTGCTCAAATAATCTGATAGATACTGTCACAAGTGTTCCTTAGATTTCCTTATTTGTATCTTCTATCATTTGGAACAAGTGAGACAGATGAAAGAAACTCTCTATTTTGTTTTATGAGCAGAGAGCCCGATTGTGGGGCTCGATCCCAGGACCCTGAGATCATGACCTGAGCCGAAGGCAGACGCTTTAACCCACTGAGCCACGCAGGTGCCCTGAAACTCTCTATTTTAAATGCTTCTGTTATGGAGGAAAAGACATCAGGAATTAATTTTTTAGGAAATCAGCAGAGTCTCATCACCTCTTGCCATGGAGAAGGTGGGGAATGTCTGTGTAATACGTAGAGGAAAAGATCTTTGACGAAGAACTAAGCCTCAGGAATTGAGACTATGCAGGTAGAACACTTTGTTGTGTATATTTAAACAGATATTTTCAAAATCATGGTTTAGTTTGGCTCCTTACACTACATATTTCTAGTGAATCACACTGAAGGAAAGTGCTTTGAACTAGTGTTGCCTCTCTGAATTTTCTGCTGGAAGTTTTCTCCATGCAACATGCCTGGCTCTCAAGTTACGCATACATAGGCCATATGTGGGATCTGATCACAATTCCATGTAAACAATATGGTAGATCTTACCAGACAGAACTCTGGCTTAAAAATCATGGCGCTAACAGATATGCACACCAGTCAGAACCTTGCAAAATGGGTGATGATAGTCCCAGGCGTTCTCATCACCAACTTCTCCTCTTGTCAGCTGCGCCTGGAACACTTAGTTGGGACAATCTAGGATAACAGTTTCTACCAATTGAAAGCAGTTAGATTATTCTGGAAACTCCAGAAACTAAAGAAATGAGAGGTAAAGCAGTGAAAAAGACAAACGAAACCCCAAAAACCCTGAGGCTTGCTACCTTTCTCCTGCTAGACCTCCTTTCTCCAATGCCATCCTTGGCTCTGAACATTCAGGACTCTGCTTTCTCAGCCAATTTAGCTAGACTCAACTTAAGACCTATATTTTAATGAAGGCATCGCCAATGAATATTATTCAATATGTACTTTGCAAGTCTCTTAGAAATCTCAGCATGATACAGCTGCTGGTGAGTCTAACCCAGAGTAACTTAGACTTCTGCCTCTGTGGGTTTCCCTGGGTTTTCGTGTGGCTTGTTTCTTCTCTTTGTTCAGGTCTCTGGTCTAGTACAGAGGTGTGAACACTGACCATCTTCTCGAACATTCCCTGCCCCTAAATCTACACCTTTTATTTCTTTACATCATTTTTTTCTTTATAATGTAGAGCAAAACTGCCACACCAATGAAGATATGGTGGAAAATAAGTAAAAAAAAAACCAACAAAAAACACTTCCAGAAATGATTATACATTTGTTTCCTTGCTTAGTCTTTGTCTCTTTTACCAGGATGTAAGTTCCTGAAGGCAGAGGCTTTTGTCTTGTTTCCCCACTGCTTCTCCTCACTTAGAACAGGGCCTGGCGCATGATAAACACTTGATAAATGGTTTTTTTTTTTTGAGTCAGTTAATAAGTCAAGGAATGACCTAGAGTCTAAAAGCAATGAAATTCTTGGGAACTAGTATGCGGTCTTTGAAAGAAAAATTCTTTTAGAAATAAGATTTTATTTGCTAGTAAGTAAAGCCCTGAAGTTATAGACACTGGATCTAGATTCCAGAATATTTGGAAATTTCAGTAAAGGTTTAAAGTTAATGATACAAATCAATTCTATAAAATACTTTAAATATCTTTAATGTTAGTCAAAGGCAAGTGACCCATCACTTTTGTGTTGCTATCTTAATGAAGACTTGTGTTTTATGGGATGTCTGGATTTTTGAATAGTTAATGGTCACTCTTTTATACTGGCCATTCCATTTGCTTCCTGAGTCTCCTGATTCCCTCTGACATAAATCCTTATGGAGACAGGACAATGTGACAGAAGGACCCAGGTGATGCAATGTTCTGAACTGTAATTTAAATGCATTTTCATAATCACGCCTCCCAAATCCAAAGCATTGCTGAGAACTTACATCTTGAGTCAGGGTTTCAAGAGATTTCCCCCTGCTGATCCTCTGGCTGTTGGATCCATGTCTCAGTGACCTAAAACAACCACAACCAACTGGTCAATACAACTAAGACAGAATTTTGACTTTGGAGCCAGGGTCATTGTAAGAACAAAGCAAGGTAACCTTTCCGAGACCATCACAAATGTTTATTATTTCTTTTCGTAGCAAAAGCTTTCATTTATTCAAATGCCTTTGAGCCCATCTCACAAATTGCAGAGTTTTCCCTTCTGATCTTAAAAGTAAGAATCTGGCCATCACCAAGGAAAAGGTTTTTGAAAGATTTTTTTTGACCCTTTGAATCTGATTGTGAGTTTCGTTATTGTTGCTATCAGCAAATGGAACAAAGTTCCTCCCCCATGCCTGTCTGCCAACCGGGGCAGTGCACGGAGACCGTTTCCTGGAAAACTCCTTTCCTTGGTTTTTCTGCAGCTTTGTCTCCTGGTGTATTTACCTGCGCTCTTGGCGGATATGATGCTGCACACTGAGAATTGACCTTTCCTTTGCAGGCTGCCCCTCAAATGATCCGCTCAGCATGCGCTGTCGAGTGCAAGCTCTAGAAAAAAAAAGGAGCCTGAGATAAATGTGTGATCTGTACACTTGGGATGAATAATACATAACTGCTCATTACTCTTATTATTTTTAAGGAAACACCAACGATAAGGCAAAACACAGCAAATGACACATGACCATGAAGGAAAACGGGCTTGAAGCTCAGTGTCAAGAACACTTACAAAACAGAACCACCACGGCTACGTGGGGGGCTGGGAAATAAACAGAAAGCTCCCACCTGCCATGACCTGCTCCCCCTCACCCCTGGGGAGAGCTCCCATCAGGATCCCACAAGCCTCGCCATAGGTAGGCATGATGTTGGTTTTGAAATTAGACAAGGAGGTTTCTAAGAACAGCCCTTTGGGAAAGGATTTGTCTACCCAGGCCCCTGGGATGATAGAGTATATGTTCCAAGGAGCTTTTGCAGAACTGCAGGGAAGTAGGAAAACATAAAACTAGAGGCAAGAGTGACTGACAGAGTAATGGAAGCTGAGATTAATACCTAAGAAACCTCAGTCTCAAAAGCCTATGGCTTACAGGTAACCGGTTACCACTTTGCAAACCAAGAAACTCTGAAGACTTTTTAAAAGGTGCCCCCTTGAAACCACACCTGGGCTGGTATAGTTTCAGATTTGCTAATGAGGGAAGATAATTGGGTGACTTAACACCTGGGGTGTGAATGATTGGAAGAGAAAACAAAATTCCTCTTCCAGAAAGCTCCTTCCAACTGGAAACGACAGCAATTCCCTTGACATAGTAGTCAAGTGGAGAGAAAAGAATACAGAGGCTCAGAGACCTGTGTCCCACAGGCGACGCTGTCAGGGAAGAGGTGAGTGACCTTTGGGCTCAGTTTTCTGATTCGTAAAGTGAGGACAAGATCCTGATCTCAAAGAAAACTTAAAATACAAGCGTTTTACGTTATGCAAATCTTGTGATGCCGTGTTTGTTCAACACCTGAACACATGACTTTGTCATTGCTTTACATGAAACTTTCATACTTATGTTTCCTAAAACACATTTCTAGATTGCCTTTGAATTAGATTGTCGCCCTCTGTCCCAGAGTCAAGATCTTCAAGAAAGAGACCCATGTCTCTGTAGCATACTGGGAAGCCGCTCTTATGATATCGCCTGTATATTCCAGCAGTTAAAAATGCTCTTGATGCCGATGAAGATAATCACGGCAAATACCTACGGAAATCATGCAAATTCAACGACTGTAAATGCGTTTCAGGAAGCCATGCTCCCCACATCACTCTTCTTAGTTTAATAAGCACCACGGAGCATTTCGACATAAAACCCGAAGTCAAAATTTTACGGAACACCAAGGATTTATGGCAGTGAGAGAGAGAGAATGGGCTTCTTTCCACGACTAGGACGGTGTCCCGCCGGAAGACGCGCTAGGCTGAGTTCAGGAAGCTTTAGCACAACCTCACACAATGTACGTGGACTAATAATTGTTCTTCGGACTAAGGGCTGCAAACGATGAACCATCGGGAGAACATCTATTTGGAGGGCAGTGTTACCTTGGCACAGATCTACAGATGGCTGCCATTTGTGTAAACGCCAAGGCTTAACCGTTAGCCACGGTCTTCGTAACCTTTACTTTTTTGTCATAAGCGTCCCCCTGCACCCCCCCCCCCCAGTCCCCGCCAAAGTAGCCGAGCCCTTAGGGCTTACATACGAAACACATGCAACTTGAAATCAGTGATGGAGTTCACCCGTTCGAGCTGGCCGTCCTTGCTCAGTTTGAAAGGGAGGAATGACACCGGCTCCGAGCCGCGTGTGACAAAGGGCTGCTGGGACGTGCCCGACGGCCCAGTCTGAGCATGCGCGAGCATTCTCCCTGGGGAAGAGTCCGGACCGCATCGACAGGCTCCAGAACCTCACGGGCGTCCCAACACCCACGTCAACTCGGCACACCCACGCCCCCTGGGGTGGCTCTGAGGAGCCTGCCGAGACTCCGTCCTCCGACCCAACAAGACAGGAAGGTCTCCATGGCGGGTGGAGGTGCAGCCGCTATTGGAGAGACTCCACGCCCTGCGGCATCTCTTCCTCCCCTCCACCAACGACGTGGCCGCAGTGCGGTGAGAGGGCCGCCCTCCTTTCCTCTTTGGCTCAACACCAGCCCTTGCTTTCCGCCCGGCGGCTAGAGAATTCAGAACAGAACAGTAGAACGGGCTGGAGTTTCGGCTGTGCCCTGACATGGCATCCTTGTTCTCCGGATGAGAAGCTCGGGGTGAGGGGGGCGCTGGCTTTTAGCTCCACCCTGCAATCAGAAATCGTGTGTTGAATCAGACGGACGTCACCACCCCGCTGCGCAGGACACAGAAAACCGCTGGCGCGCATTCCCTCTAGACGTCACTTCCTTCTGTGTATGTAACAGTACCATTTCAAACCGGAAAATGAGAAAAAGAACAAAATGCTCGGTAACTCCGGGCCAGCTAAATCACGTAGCAAGTGAATTCGGAGTTGCGCTCGAACCAAGCATACACCTTGGTGGTTTCCATTTCCTCGCCGAGGGGACCCTGCCAGAGCCTTGCGTTCTCTGAGCGGAGGCGGCTTACCCTCTTTTCCTGGAACTGCGAAGTTCCCCACGTAACCTGAGCGGAGGAAATCCGGCAGATGCAGTCCTCTTCCCCTGGCGTTCTGAGGTCCCCTTTGGTGCCTCGGGCTCCGTGTGACTGTCCCTAGGCCCCTGTTCCAGCCCCACACCCCAGGTCTACCCCCACATCTGTGCCAAGGCAAAGGTCAACAACTGTCTTCATCGTCACTGGGCAGCTCAACTCTTGTCGAGTTCGTAGACCAAATGCTCTGATATCCCACTCTTTCCTTTGAGTGTCCAGTGGTTTTTGAAGTAGGAAATTCTTTGGTAAATGCTAGAGCTTCTTACGGAAAACTGGGGGCTACATTCATCTAATAAATTGCTAAATAAACATTCGGGTAAAGGCAATTTGCAGAGGTCAGGGTGAGTGGGGGGCACATGATGGGCAGTTCATTTGAAGGCTCCTAAAGGCTTTTTTCCTCTACTAAGGACAGTGGTGGATCTTACTAAAATCAAAACTCAAAATTCTGTTCTAGGTCTTGCATCCATTGTAGTTAAAAACCAGCTCTTTATCTACAACAATTTTCTCACAGAAACAACAGGTAACGATACAGAAGAGACAACTCTTCTACGGATACATAAATCTGTCTAGAAGAAAACATATGAGAAACATCTAATTACATTATACAAAAGAACCAGCTGCCCACAACGGGTTTCCTATGGATGAAGGGAGGAACTCGGATGGCAGGACATAAATTTGGGTAGGAGGGGGGATGCAGGGAGCAAGGGAAAGAAGCTGCATAATACTTCTGCCCTGAGGACACCCAGACATTGAGGCAGGTCCAGAAAGAAGGACACATCAGATGCTTCTGCAGAAATCAAAGAATTATACATAATTATGTAATGTATATGTAAATATACTTTATACATAAGCCACTGTCACATTCTTTGATAACGTAAAATATTTTGCTATCTTGGAAAATAACAGGCTTGGTAGAAAATTATTCACTTCAATCTGGCACGATTGGATGCCACTAAGAGGTTATACCTTATTATATTATAGATATACATTCTCTAATACAAGGTGCCAAGGTTCACACAAAAGTACGGTAAGTGTTTGCTTTATTATTTTTACGAGGAAATACAATTATATTTTACACAAGCATATATTGTAATCCAAATGGCGAACTACCAAACAGTGTTTCTGACATGAGTAATGTAGTTACAAACTTTGACATAAATGGGTACCAAGAAGTAACAGGAAGTGAGAAATGAGTAGTCACCCATGTGAAAGCACAGGCAAATGTTTTATGTCCCATGTTCCTGCAGGATGTTATTAACCAAAGTTGTTCGATGCTCATGGCGTCTTGTCATCACTGGTGGCCTCTCTCATTAGAGACCATCTGAGCACTCGTCCTCGCGTTCCCAGGAGGAGTGGTCGCTGGCACTCTCTCGGGCAGAGTGATGGAGAGAAGGAGGGAGAGCGAGGCAGAGCCATGGGGGTATAAGGAGCACAGGCAGCTGAGGGAGGTGTGGGGCTACATCTGGAAATTGCTAGTCTCGAGGTTCCAACAGCACATTAGGTTAGTACTTTCACACCCACCCAGCAGCAGAGTTCAGACAGAAAGTTCTGCCTTCGACTGGACGACTGATGGAGAAGTCGACTTGAGAACACACGAGGTTTAGAACCATGCAGTTCCGATCTCGGCTCTGGCTGGTCGTGGGACCTCAGGCAGGGGAGGGGTATTCCCTGAGCCTCCCTGTCCTCTGTATAAAACAGAGACCACCACCGCCTTTTCCGCCAACTTCGTAGGGAGTTGGGAGGATCAGCTATGATTACGAGTATGCCGGTCTTTGGAAACACAGACACTTCATTTTAGTTGCTATTATTTACTTTTCTCTCTTGTCCCATACCATGGTTGGTATTAAAACATTCTACAGAGGGTGGAGGACAGAAGAGCGAGTGTGACAGAGGGTCACATTGGAAGATAAGTTTTCTCTGCTCTGACCCTGATCAACAGCGACATATGCTACGGACCAGAGCTGAGCCTCTTCACAGTCTCCACACATCCACCCTCAATAAACGTGCTGTGTTATTATCGCGAGCAAAGTGATCTCTGAAGTGAACACCTGCAATGTTACAGTGCAGGTGTTTCTCAGATGGCCCCCAATGATCCTGCCTCCTATCCATGCCCTGGCGTAACCCAAGAATGTGGGCAGGACTTAGTGACTTGCTCTTAACAAGTATAAGGCAATTGGGATGGGATAGGTCACAAAAGACATGCATTCATCTTCCCCATTTTCCCTTGTCCTCTCACTTGCTGGCTCAGCCGAAGCAGGCTGCCATGTTGTCCCAGGTCATGGCTGGTATTAAACCATTCTCCATTCTACAAAATGGAGAGATACACTACTTAAGGACCAAGGGTGGCCTTCTGCTAACAGTGTGTAAGGAAGGAACCGAAGCATTAATCCAACTGCTTTGGGAGCTAAATTTTATTAAGAATGGGAGAGTGAGTGAGGAAGGGGATTCCTCTCGAGCAAGTCAAGATGCCCGCAGCCTAGTGAGAGACCCAGCTAAGCCACACCCCAGTTCCTGACTGTGACTTTGAGGTTAATCTCCCATTGTTTCAATCATCAAGCTTTGGAGTAACTTGTTACACAGCAATTGGTAACCGATGATACAGTTATCATCGCTGTTGCTCCATTATTCACCTTGTACACAGTAGGTGCTCAATAAATATGTGTGAAATGAATGAACCTTGAAATTTGTGAAGATCTAATATTTTAACATCTCTTAATCACTTCATGCATATGAAGCAAGGAAAAAATCACAAACAGAACAGCATGTTTTTGAAATATGCTTTTTAAAGGGGAAATTAATCTTAATTTTGTCTCCAGTTAGAATTCTATGCTACACAAGAAATGGGCTGCACACCCATAAGAGATGAGACCCTGAGACAGGAATAAAAAAAAAAACAGACACTGCTTCTTACAAGTAGAAAATGAAAGAAAATCTTTATCTATATTCTATGTGAAGCTATTAAGGGAAACTTGCAAGTCAATATGAGGCAGAGCTGAATTCATTTCAATTTCTGAAGAGGGGGGTCTCATCTGTCACTGGGAGCACGGTCTCCACATATGGTGCCTTCACGAAATCTAGTACAGCGCTGAAATAGTAAGTAAGGAGTTTGAGACTTTTATAACTTTACCAATAAGAAGTGAGATGTACATGTCATTAAAGTTACTCAGTGATAGACCTAGTCAGAAGGAAAAGTATTTGAATACTCAATTAAGTTATATTTTGCCACTTCACATTTTGTATTAGAATTTAGATGCTTCTTGGTCTCACCGGAAGATAAAAGAAATACATTTTCAGGATGAAAACATTCATTTACTTGTTGCCTAGAGAAAAAGCGAAGCGAACAGTACTGAAAACACATGCCACAAACTTCAGGCATGGCCCAGCTTTTTCTTAGGGGAAGGGCCGTAGAGTCATGGTACCAAGGTCTTCAGGGTCTTCTCCATATCTCTTCATAAGGGCAAGTTTCTTAGAAACTCCATCTAGTGGTTTAATAGAAAAAATTGCTCAGCCTGTCTTCTGGCACTGGGAGGCACAAGGCTTCAAGTGTCTGGTGAAAAATAATGAAGTCTTTTGTCTTGTCTGAGTGAGGAAATTCTCCATTATGCAGGCATATGTAATCCCTTTATTCCTGCTCCCTGGAGGAGAATTACAGTGAGGCATTTTCCTTTTCCCAGTTGGGGTTAATGTTATGCCCTCTCTACCTTTGAAAGTAAAACAAGACTAGGACCCCTGATGATGATTCAAATGTGGGAATATTCTTCAGCAAACACACATTCCCAGTTGCAAAAATATTACCCCTGGTTTCTTGCCAAGCCTTTGAAAAAAACATATGAAAGATTGATTCTTTTTTTTTTCCCCCTTCTCTGCATTGCCTTTGTGCTGTGGAATTTCAATTGCCCCTTATATGACAGCCATATATATATAATCTTTTATGGAGGTTGAGGAAAGAGAATCATGTTGTAAGAAATTGTCTCTATTTTTCTTGACGTTCCTCCATCAAAAATATTTTAAAATTGGCCCAAAGATTATGGTTATAAGAGAGATCATTGGAGCTTTATTAGCCTTTAAACACCACTAGTTGTTTATAGAAATAGTAGCAGGGGGTCCTCAGTTTCTTTCTTCTCTCTCTCCTTATCTTCTTTCTTAATGTTCCAGAACAAGGGTGTAGGAAAAGCCTGTACATTCTGCAATGAAGGAGAGAGGCCTGTGAGTCTTCAAATTATTTTCATTCATTATAGGAAAGTTAGATTGCATGAAGCCATCTGGTATTAAACGTAATTACCATCTAAAGGAACTGCAGTGTAACTTTACAGAGCGTTAAATTTGAGGGATTTTACTCAGATCTTGAGCTCCACATTGCAAAGTATTATCGAATGTTGGTTACTATAATGTAATCACATCAACAGAAAATAGGAAAATAGTCCTTCGGTGGTAATTACATGAAACTATGGCTGGAGACCAGGGTAAGAGAATGGGTAATGAGTATTTCCCGGAAGGGGCTCTTACCTGACTCCAGGAGAGTGACAATGAAATCCTCCAAAGGGGACACAGCCTCAGATGCTAATAGGTGAGCTCCCCTGTAATGGCCTCTTGCTGAGATGAGGAAAAAGCTGCATTTTTATCATAGTGAATACCCCACTCCTTTGTGAATCAACCCAGTCCTGAGTAAATGGATATGGCTCTTTAGTATTAAGCGACATCTGATTTGTTCTTTCCAATCTTGCGCTATTCATAAAAATGTTGTCATAGGTACACGCGTAAATTACAAGGGCAACCAGAACCTCACTGTAAATTGAAACTTAAAGGAAACCTTATTGTCTTATCATAAGTAGGTATGAAAAATAAAAAGGAAAATCAGCTCAGGGGAAATCCCTGCCTTTAGTGCATCTATTAGAATTCAGGAAATAGACGGTCTGGAACCCCACACCACACTGGGGTTTAAATTTAGTAATGCTCCATCTGACTCAGAAAAAACATAAATTACAATGCAAAGACTGAACTTTTTATTACAACCAAGGTGAAAGTTTGCAAATGTTGCATAAACCATATGAGCCAATTTTTCTACCCATACGGATTTTCCTATACTACTTATTATTTCATGCTCCGATGACATAAGAGTAAAAGAAAAACCCTGTTCAAATATCTTACTGCATCTGTTAGGTAAAATTTAATAGCAGCTCTCCCGATCCATAGCTCCATTATAATCACTTTGTAATAATGTACGCATCATGCACAATCTCAGTGAAATATAATGTATTTTGATTACCACAGATCAGGAACGACTTAGGAAAACACGTTTAGAATATATCATTTTACCCTGCGTGATGACGGACGCTAACTAGACTTAATGTGATGATCATTTCACAAAACACGCAAATCCCCTCGAATTATGTTGTACAACTGAAATTAACATCTCAATAAAAAAATTTGAGAGATGTTCAAGGAAAGAAAGTTTGGTTTCAAAAAAGCCAAAAAAATACTATTTTGCTTAAATTAAGTTATATTTTGCTTCTTTGAATTTTCACTTTTTATGTTTTATACAAATGTTCATACCCACATATCTTATCTCCTTATTGCTCTCTGAATACACTTAATTTCCACATATTTACTTAGTCTCCGTTTCTCCAAATGGTTTTCACTTGATCTCCAAGAGTTTGTAAATATCCGGAATAAGAGAAACCAACAACTAAGCAGCCTAAATAGAATCACAGATAAATATTTATGATAATATTTAATATTTCATTACCTACTTGATTAATAGTTAATGTTTTGATGGTAATATATTCAATACTAATAATTAGCATTCAATATACGAACGTCTATAAATACATTACACGTGTTAACAAATATCTTTACTAAATCAAATGTTCATAATTTCATACTTTATTAATATTGAGTATATTAATCCCCAGTACTCTGGTTTTTGTAGACCTCGGGTTATTCTTGCCAAATGTTTGTCGTAAAAAATTGCCGCTATGTCAGGAGGCTGAGGCACACCCAGCTTTAGGGGTATCTGCTTCCTCTCATCTGCAGGGTCTTTCGGCCCCCTCCCCTCCTCACCCCTCCCCTCTCACAGCTGGAGCACATTGCGGTTGCGGTTGGGGTTGCGGTTGCAGGTCTAACCCGACCGAAGGTCTGGGAGAGGCTGCAAGGTGCTCAGGGCCTGTGAGCCCTTCCTAGTGTGTCTTGCTAGTCCTGGCCAGACTGTGGAGCTGCAGAGAACTCACGTGACCTTCTCCAAAGCTGCCGAATTGCTAGGCTACACGATGAACAAGAATTTGAAAAGGGGAGCTCGTCAGATGGGAAGGAGCACCCAGGGCAAGATGCTAGCGCTTCGCATTATTAAGCTGGCTCAGATTTCCATGTAATTGGCCCTGCTTCGGAGAACCGGAAGCTCTGGGCCTAGACAGGAGAGAATGGAACAAGAATGAAGAAGCTGTTTTGTCCTTTTCTCAGATTCTGACATGCACGGGAGCAAGTGGCCTCTTGGAGAGCATCCTGGGGGTTTAATTTGAATGCTTTCTTCTGGAAAACTCCAGCACCTCCCCAGTCTCCGCACTCTCAGGCTCATCTGTTTTCCAGAGGACCGTGACCTAGATGCTTATGCTCTAGAGAACAGCCCAGGTGTCAGTTCATCCATCCCGGGCCCTGAGGAGGCAGAGGTGGGGGAACAGGGACTTGGAAGAGGCCATGGGACAGAAACAAACACTCGCATTCAGCCCAGAGCCCATGAGAAAGCGCCCCTGGCTGAGTCCTCAGCTACCCAGAGGTCACAGAGCTCCAAAATCAAGGGCACACGGAGGTTCCAGATAAGCAGTCACCACCCACGCAGAAGATAACTCTATGCTGGTCTCTGCCACAGCAGTCGCTGTCCCTCTGTGGGCGGTGCCTCTGAATGGCAGGTAGAGGTTCCGTTCCAGCTGGTCCTCGGGCCCTGATCACCAGCCCCCCCTACCCAGTGATCTTGTCCTGCTCTCAATCACTCTTCGGCCTGCCAAATCAGTCCGGCTCGCCTTTAGCAACACCGGAGACCATGCCCTTACCTCTCCCTTGGCTGGTTGTTCTTGCACCGTGCTGGTGGTCTCGACCCACTGGGCTGGGTCTCCTAATTCCAGGATAGGACCATTTCCCCCCCTGGCCCATTCAAGCAGAACAAAGATTGTCCTAGTTGCACTTCAGGCATTTCGAAGATCATGGGTCTCCGTTCCCAGGACTCCCAGCCAGCACTCGGCGATGCCAACCATGGTTGATGCATCTGTGTTGTTAGTTTGGGAGTCTATCCACGAAATGATCTGATGATACCTTATGTTAGCAAGACTAGCCCAACGGCGGAGCCAGGACGCTAACCCAGATTGGCTACTAAGCCACTAAGTGTCCCACGCACGCTGCTCATTTACTCCTCTGAGGCTGTTTCTAGCCCCCCTCACAAGGCACAGAGACTGAGACTTCCCACGGACTTAACTGCTACTCAGAGGATTCAAAGCCAAGCATGGCTGACTGCCGAGCCTACCCTCTTTCCGTATTTGCCATACTGACACAGCGTACTCTATCGGACTCTCGGAAATAGGAATGAGGGGGAACTTTGTAGGTCGGTGTCAAGAAGGTCACACAATTTCAGTCCAGACAGGAGCTTTTCCTGCGCTGGTTTATCCAACAGGGTCTAGGGTTCGGGTTGTAACAAATATCCAGCAAAAGATCTTCCGTGAAGACACTTTGGTTACCCCAAGATAACTCAAGGCTGGGTCCCCTCTCCCATGGGAAGTTTTATGGGGGGTGTGGAGGGAGAGGGAAGAGGCTGGAGAGAGTTATGGTTCTAAAGACTGTAGCCACCCCAGACAGCAAGGATGATAAGTTGGAAAAAGAGGCCCCTTCCTCTTGAGGGATGTGGTCCCACGACAGGGGCCACTGCCTGGCAAGGAGGGTGGGCCTTAGCAGGTGCGGTGGGGGCTCGATTTCAGCTTCTGATTTCCCCTTGGCCTGGCAATTTTGGAGGCTGCATAACCTGTCTGTGTACCCTGGGAAGCAGCCACGAGTGTAGGAAACACAACGGACTCAGTGGTTGTCAATACAGGGGATGAGAACGAGTGATCCTCTACAATGTAAATGCACAGAGTCAGAGTTAATACGTGGATTTTGGAATTACACAGACCAGGGTTTGGTTCCTGGCTCCCTGGCTCCCCTGACTTGCTAGACAGGGTGACTTTAGGCAAGTCGCCTAAGCTTCCTGAGCCTTAATTTCTCCCTCTCTAACATAGAGCTAATACTCCTTGTCGTTCAGGGTCTGCGATGAGGCCCTGGTGAGGCAGCACTTATGAAGGAGTGCAGCATTCGGCATGCACTTTCCAGTAAATGGAGAACTGAGCTGTGTAAGTTGTTAGAGGCACAAAAATATGGCTATTTGGGAAATCAGGTTGTAGTTGATATCAATGTGATGCCCAAGATCATTTCTATGGTATGTGATCCGGGAGAAAGTACTTACCCAATCTAAGTAAGACTCAGTTTTATTATGCATAAACTGGGGAAAATAATAGTGTTTTCCTGCATAGTTGTGTTGTACTGAGAACACGCGTAAGACCTTTGCATCATATCTCCACCAATACTCATCATCTTTTCCCATCTCCCTTTCCCTACTCCTCTGTAACTTCAGGTTGGAAAGGCATTTTCACGGCATAACGGAAATAAGTTTAAGGTAGAAAACACTTTCTTTTATGAAACATTTTAAGTAAGTGATTTTAACTATCAAAGTCACTCAGGCAGGAGATCATGACTGTGCTCTGTATGAATTTTCTTGTCACAGTTGTGTTCGGAGATCTAGAGGTATTACTGAAGACCCCTCTCCCTGACTAGTGTCATAAATGTGTTCTCAGGGCAAACACGAGCTCCTTGAGGGAATAATCTATGTGTCCAGTATCTTAGAAAATGCCAGGCACACAGAAAATGCTAGAGTGAGTCCTTTCTTTTCAGGAAGAAAATCCAGCTAATGCCATTTTAAAATCTACATCCTAATAAATATGTTCTGACTTTATTTATATATATATATTTAAAGATGTTATTTATTTGAGATAGAGACAGTGAGAGAGAGCATGAGAGGGGAGAAGGTCAGAGGGAGAAGCAGACTCCCTGCGGAGCCGGGAGCCCGATGTGGGACTCGATCCCAGGACCCCGGGACCATGACCTGAGCTGAAGGCAGTCGCCCAACCAACTGAGCCACCCAGGCGCCCCTGACTTTATTTATATTTAAGTGGTATATAAATTGTATTTCTAGTCAATAAAAATGATTCTCTTAAAGAAAAACTAACCCCCCCACAGCATTAATTATATTTAATTTTTTTAAAGATTTTATTTATTTATTTGAGAGAGAGAGAGAGAGAGAGAAAGCATGAGAGGGGAGAAGGTCAGAGGGAGAAGCAGACTCCCCACAGAGTTGGGAGCCTGATATGGAACTCGATCCCAGGACTCCAGGATCATGACCTGAGCTGAAGGCAGTCGCTCAACCAATTGAGCCACCCAGGTGCCCCAGTTATATTTAATTTTTTTGTAGTGAGTAGCATTTAACTAACAACTATTCCTTAGACATTATTATTTTTAAAAAAGATTTATTTGAGAGAGAGAGTGAGAAAGGGAGGGAAAGCACAGAGAAGAGTGAGAGGGAGAAACAGGCTCCCCGCTGAGCACAGAGCCCAATGTGGGGCTCAATCCCAGAACCCTGAGATCATGACCTGAGCCGAAGGCAGAGGCTTTAACTGACTGAGCTACCCAGGTACCCCATGACCATTCCTTAGACTTTAAAAAATTATTTTTTTAAAAGATTTTATATATTTATTTGACAGAGAGAGAGAGAGAGATCACAAGTAGGCAGAGAGGCAGGCAGAGAGGGGGGCGGGAAGCAGGCTCCCTGCTGAGCAGAGAGCCCGATATGGGGCTTGATCCCAGGACCCTGAGATCATGACCTGAGCTGAAGGTAGAGGCTTTAACCCACTGAGCCACCCAGGCGCTCCTTAAAAAATTATTAATACCAGTGCATGACAAGGAAAATTTTGTCATATATCCAAATATCAGAATGCAAATATCACACTAGACCAATCACTCAAGAAGGCTAAGAAGTAAAGATACTTCTTTTTTTTTTTTAAGTAAAGATACTTCTTAACTAGTGAGGTACTGATAGCCAAGGACGGAATTTTCTAAAGTAATGTAAAATGCTTGATTATTTCATTTTTGACATTTCTCCATGTATTCAGCCTAGCAGGAATGATCATGCATTTGTGCTCCATTTCAGGGCTCTGAGGGGAGAAATCTCAGTAGAGGCAGCAAGGCTGTGGAAAGCACCCTGCTATTTGTTTTGATTTCTCCTGATGTAGTGAAAAGGTCACTGCCTTCTGAAGGAAGTTTCCTTTAGTGGAGCTGAACGGTAGAGGCGAAGTCAAAACGGGAGTGAATTTAATAGTGACCTTGGATTTATCAATTTAGGTGGTGGAACATCCCTCCTTCTTACAGTCCTCTCCAGATGAATCCTGGAAAAAACAATATGGATGCCCGTTGGCTCCACATGAATCCTCCAGAGGCAAGCACGTGACCCCATCCTCGAGTTCTGTCAGAATGCCCCACTTCCGTTTCTGTCAGAAAGTTCCCAGATGTATGGAGAAGTTCACTTCTATGTCTCGGAGCATGGATTAATTTTAAGAAAATACTACATGGAAGAACACAGATGAACAGATCGGAGATGATCATGTGCAGAAGTCATTGGTGACTCCAGTGATTCAAACACCTCTGACTCTAGGCCCCTTTCTCTCTGACTTTTCCCTTTGTTGGCTCGAATTTCCTCTTCACAGGAAAGGCATATAGCATACTCTTTTCTGGAATAATGTGGATCCTGTTTCAAATGGAAATGTGGCTCCCCTGAGCACTGAGACTCCTGGCAGCCCTAAGGCTTAATTATCAGGCCTGAGAACTCAGGTCTCTCCATCAATAGGGCTATGCTATTCATTCCAGGAAATTCTTATCCAAGAATTTAAGGTTGTGAACCAGTAAGTAATTTAGCTTCAGGAAGTTTCTGAAAATCCATTTATCTGAATTATAGACTTATGGACCAGCCCCTGCCTCTAGATAATTTATCACTCAACTGGTCAAACCAATCACCCAAAAATAATTGGTACTCAGGCCAAGAGCCTACCCAGCTCAGTCCATCAATCCTAACCATTTTTTTTTAAAAATGCTGTTTCTGAAAATCCTGCAATGTGTTTTTAAAGTTAATGCATGAAGATGGTTAAAAACTCAGAAGACAGAATAGAATAGCTTTCTGGAGTGAAGAGGAGAGCAGAAAGTTACCCCACATCAGGAAGGAAAGGGAAAAACAGATGAGCAACCTTCACTGGAACAACTAACAACTGAACTCTGGAGCCAGAGCAGGTGGAAAGAACACTGGGAGCACAGGGAGGCCAAGGGATGTCCCCTCTACTGGGCCACCACCCCTGGGACGCGCCCCAGAACAGTAATGGTTACCCGTGTATCAAGGAGAGTCCTAAACTTTTTTTTTTTAATTGAGGTATAATTGACATATAACACTGTGTTAGCTTCAATTTACAACATAGTGATTCGACGTTTGTATATGTTGTGAAATGATGTAAACTCTTACATCAAGAATTTTGCCTGATCTCAATCACTAAAAACACTTAAATCCAAACCCAAAAGCTTACACGTATCCACTCCTGACCTGTGAGACATTACTGAGAGGATTGATTGCTGCCAGGAATTTGTCTAGTATAGAGGTAGCAGCTTGGTAAAGACCCTGGAGTACCACATAGGGTTCAAGGCCGGCCCCACCATGTAACCGGATGGCAACTGGATCGAGCCAGCTGGAAGCAAACTGAAATTGGGGACAGAGGTTGTTACAAATTTGCTGAGTTTTCCTTTCTCTATTTCAACCAGACCTCTCAAGTTCATCTTACCATATTTTGTGGTGATGATATACAAGCCCCAGAACTGGTAATTCTCTTCTCATAGAAGATACTCCAGTGCATATTCGTATCTATGTGTGAATGGTCAGTCAATAAAAGAATGAATACACAAAATCCTGTCTTGACTAGTCAGGATTATTTTTGGCATACACATTTCAGGTACTGTTGTAAACTCAAAATAGTTTCTCAAGCCATATGTATTAGCCTTATTCCCTCATGATGTTTATCCAGGTTATGGAGTCACACTGTGGCAAAAACTCTTTAATGACTATTCCTGGAAGAGACATAGAGTAGAAGAGAGCCTGATTCCTTCCTCTCCGCACAAGTTGGAGGGGGCATCCCAGTATAAATTCATCCATTCACCTTGAGAGCCATTCTTCTTCCAGTCCCCTGCCCCCCAATATTCAGTTGTATGATTAAACATGTGTAATAAGTCTGCCAATAAATTACATTCCAAATGGTCACGCATTTTTATAAAGATCATGTTACTTCATATTATGACACAGTCTTCTAAAATACCTTTAAGTAGCTAGCTTGATGTTCCTTTCTGATACTTTATCCAGGCAGGTTTAAGAAAGTAGCATTAAAATCACATGTTTTCATAAGCATTTTAAAATGGATATGCTGAGTCTCACAGATTTTAAGCACATTTATTCTTAAGAGATTAATAAATCATAATTACTTCTAAAAAGCTTGTACTTTTATCATTTCCCCCTTAGTTTGTGATTTGTCCTTCAGATTTCACAAAATACATAAAACATGGAAGAATAAACATAAGTTGTTTTCATCATTTTGTGAATGTTTATATTTATAATTTATGTGTAAGTACAGGAAAAGAAAAGAAAGGCACAACTGAGCTAATAAAATGTTATTTTTCTAGGAAAGGCATTAATGATGTATTTGATATTATTCCTAAGTATATAGTCACCTAAATCTACTTTCTAGCAGAAAGTGTATATTGATACTCAGAAAATTAGCTCATTAAAAAGAAAGAGCTCTTCTTTGCTTAATATAATCCCACTTGTGTTTAAATATGTATCAAAGTTTAATGGTGTTACCTTAAGATTTTAGTGACTGCAGTCTCCTTCTCCAGAAGATTCCTTGCCCTGATGCTGAAAACAGACTTGCGAAGCTGAAAAATTACAAGTGTGACTTTAGTTTTGGAATGTAAAGGGATAATAATGACAAGTCATTACATACGTTAAATAGATAACACTATTAAAACATTAAACATGAATTCTTTCCACTAAAGCATCATTACACGATTGAGTCTATTATTTGTTTTTTTGTTTTTGTTTTTTAAGATTTATTTATTTAGAGAGAACACAAGCAGGAGGGGCAGGGAGAGGGAGAGAGGATCTCAAGCAGACTCCATGCCGAGTGTGGAACCCAATGTGGGGCTCAGTCTCAGGACCCTAAGATCACCAACAGAGCTGAAATCAAGAGTTGGACCCTCAACCAACTGCATCACTCAGCCGCTCGGATCCTATCACTTAATTGTATCTTCTATTTTTATTTTTATGTGGGCAGAAACGCAAACAAGCTTGTGAGGCCACAAGTCACAGCTATAATGTCTTAATCTGAACAGGCTTTTCAGTGTCCAGAGAGTTTCATGTTAAGACAAATATCGGACTCTTTCTTGCCATCGTCCAATAAAATGTTCTCTAATCCACTCTACACCTGGTCAAGTTCTTGGCCTGGGACCCGATACTAATCTGAATGATGAGTTCAAAGAATTGTTTTGTTTATAGGCACGGAGACAAATGAGATGAGCTTTCAAGGTTGCTTCCTAGTTGGTGATGATGAAATTACTCCAGGAAAAAGCACTAAGAAAAACTAAATCCTGAAGACCGCCGCCTATAAACCAGAAGATTCTCCAAACCCAGCTCTGTCCTGCTGGATAGTTGGAGGAACCCAGAGAGGTGACAGGTGGAGAGAGAACCGACGTGGGCAAAACAGGGCAGAGAACCAGGGAAGCAGGCCATCCTAAGAAAGTTCATAACAACAAGTGACTGGAAAGTGGAACTCCAGTGGTCGGACCAAAGGTAATACTTGGACAACAACCTGCTCATCTTGATCATTCATTGTATTAGGTTAGATTTACTAAGCATTTAGTGTGCCATTAGTGGCTGTTACAGCAATGGGTTAGCTAGGAATCAGGATTCTTGCTTACCAGAATTGAAAAGCCTAGTTACAAAGGCAGAGCTATGACATATAACGTTACCAGTAAAAAGCAGACAGTGAAGTGCTGGGAGGTATGTCCAGTAGAAAAGGTGAGAAGGCTACAGGACTCCAGGTGGGGAGAAACACACATTTCCGAAATAGTCAGCAAAGACTTTATTGAAGGAGTTGCACTGACTTAAAAAATGGTTAAGATTTCCATAGCAAAGGGGGGGGGGGTGTGGGCAAACAACAGCAGTTGGAAATGCATGCATGGGGCAGAGTAATTCCGGGCAGACTGTTTGCATAAGCTCTGAGCTAGGGGGAGGAAACAGCATAAGGCATACTTTGTTTCCAAAAGATCTGAGGGAGAAAAAAATAAGCAGGAGATAGAACCACTCTGTATTCAGTAAAAACACACCATCCAGTTTCTTTTGAACAGGTTGTGACTTCAGGTGCAAAGTCACAGAGCTCCCATCTACACACAAGCCTATAGAGAAATACGGTGCTGCCAACCCCTGTGTCCACCTGGCCACAGCCGGAGAGGAAGAAGTGGGCACCAACTGGTCTTTTCCGTCACACCTGACAACCTAGAGAACACCAGAACCGGCAACATAGTTTTCATATTTCACAGCAGATCAATTAAGGGGAAGATCACTGGACCCATTGGGCACTTCCCTCATACCATGAAAGATAGCACCCTCATATTTTTTCAATAATGAAAAACTGAATTGGTTTCAATATTCACCAGAACTCTTGGAAGAATAAATATATGTGCAGACAAGGAGCTAAGAGTGGATGGCATTTTTCCAGAAGTTACATTTTCAGGGTAGTGCAAGAAAGGCTGTTTACCATGATGTATCAGGAAACTTTCTTACGTCTCTTCCCCTCCCATGAAGAGGTGACTTTGGGCATTGATTTAACCTCCTAGAGCTCACAGCCTATCTCTCAAGGAATGTTAATTAAAGTCGTTTTCAGAGACCGAAGACTCAGCATGATGGATCGGCGTTTTTGCCTTTTGATACCTAAGCACACACATAGTCCCAGGAAAAGCCCAGGCCACGGGGGCCCCAAGAGAGCAGGTTTTAGGAGAGGACTGGACCCCACTACTCTCATTTCTTCTCTGAAGGACACTGAGATGCCTTAGTCGTCTTTCCCTTGGTGTGAGGTGTGAGGCGATGGTCTCAATTCAGTCACTTATCACCGCCCAGTAACCGAAGATCTGACACTGAAGGCAGTGCTCTTCATGTTAGAAAAACCTCTGCAGAAACTGCAAATAAAGAAGTAATATTTATTATATTGATTCCAAAATTATTATTTCTGGGCTGCCTCCGATCGCTGAAGGGCTGCCGGTTCTCTTTTGTTCCGAACTTGAACTGGCTAAAATAAATACACTATTAATCTGTGCGAGGAAGTACTTGAGGACTATTTTTATAAACGCAGAAGTGGCCAAAGAATAAATGCTATAATAGAAAAACTTCAGATTCAGCCTCAGGATTGACTGATGGATTGATTTTTTCTTAGGTAAGCACCACACCCAACATGGGGCTCGAACTCGGGACCCCAAAAGTCACGTGCTCCACCGACTGAGTCAGCCAGCCAGCTCCCTCTGTAGGATGTCTATCATTTATCTATATCTATGCATATTTGATAGCCTAGATAAGTATTTAGACAGTTATATAGTTTAACTGTTTTTTTTTCCTAGTAAATAAAGGCCTATAGTGATTATCTACTATCCCCTCAGTTTTTCTTATTTCTGCTGTAAAGCTTTGCACATTTCTGCAAAGGATGGGTCTGCTAGCCCCAAGTCCTCAGAGCTATGCTGCTCTGCAGTGCCCTCTTCTGGCTCCAAGAGATATTGACAGTCACCTGAAATGATCAAAACGAGGAATACAGAAATCAATTTTGGGATAAGTAATTTTAGGTCTTAAGTTTTCAACTACAGCTATGGAAAGTGTCAGTAATTGTTTCTTCTGGATATAAACATGTCAGACAAGTAGGACTTAAAAGGAGGGGTATGGGTGATGTCCCAGGGAGTTTGCACTGAAAAAAAAAAAAAAGACTAGTTGAAAAAGCCTTTTTGGTGGTTTTATTTCTTTTCTAAACCTAATACATCCGACTCCAGAAGATAGCCATTCTCTGGCTGAATTAATGATCAAAAAATAAATGTAAACATTCAAGCAGTACAGAGATGATTTTTTTGTCTTAAAATTTTAATCTAAAAGATGTTTCCAGAACCATGCATTTTAACGCGAAATTCGGGAGGTTCAAATTTGCAGCTATTTGTGGTCGAATAACTTGGAGCTGAAGGACATAGCAGTGGATGGATCTCGCTGATTTTCTGGCAATTTCTCTAACATCTTTTAATCCATAGGTACTGCCATTTCCCCTCGTCGTTGAAGGACATGGACCATGGGACCTACAGTTTCCGGGAGTCTGGATTTCCCCAAGGGCACACTCATCGCATAGTTCACGTGTTCCTGTCTTCTGAACTTCCTGAAGACTGGCAGCTGGCCCCAGAGCCTCATCAGGCTCTCACTTGATGGCTTTGGCAAGGCCACAGGTGGTGGGGTAGCCTTTCATCATAAGGCACTTGATGTCTGGCTGTTCCTCTTTTTGGGATGTTAATACTATTGATGTTTGTTGCCTAGATCATCGATTCATTCAGTGTATAAAATTGCCACTTCCTTCTCATTTATTAGTTGGAATACTTGCATAATAAAAGACTTCCTTTCAAGTACTATTTGGTTACTCTGTAGTACAATTCATATGGAAAAGGTAGGGTATGTGTTGATTCTTTACCTTTACTTACTCATTTTTATTTAACGAATTGATTTTCTATTGTCCTGTGAAGGCGCACAATTACTAGTTTAAAAATGTCATTATGAACTCAAGGATTTAAATATATTTGGTTTCAATCCATTACAGTCATTACCCTCATGTTAGGTCACAGTATCCCAACTATGCTCATTGGGATTTTTTTCAAGATGGCCCATGGGTTTTTTTTGCCCTGAGTCTAGTAGTCTTTGTCCAAGTTCCCTTGTTGTTAGGTATGGCAAGATATTCCAAGCTCATCTTCTATATGCTTCCTAGTCCATATTAACAATTTTCTCCAAAAAGCCTTGGTTTATTTATTGAGAAATGGGTTTCAAGAACATAATTTAGATGCCAGTGATATTGCTACTGAGTTGGTCACTGTTTTGAGAACTCTGCCTGAGTTTATTCTGATATTTTCAATTTAAATTCAGGACACAGGAACTTTCCCTCATCTTCTCCATATGACATCTCTGTCTCTTCTGTATCTATACCCCCCCACCCCCCATCATCAAGGTTCTTGGTTTTCAAGTACACAGAGGATGACACACATTAGACTATCTGATAATAACTTATTTTTATTTCACATCTCATGGAGAGTAGTCTTAGAATTATGCTACTCATTCTAACATAGTACAGTTAATGGATATTTAAAAAGTATTTCAATGTAGTCTTCCCATTTTCCTCTTATTTGTACACTTGCACTATACTCATATTGGCAGAGCGCATAGTTATTACATATTTTTCTCTTCATTTTAATCCTCATGTAGTCATAGTTAGTCATCCACTGTTTACGAGTGTTTACTACTTGCTCTTATGTCAATGTCGGAGAGTCATTTTGGAACTCACTGTGGTTGTCTGAAGCATGTGTTCTAATAGTTTCCTCAGGAAAGGCTCAGAGGAACATTACTTACATTTACATTATTTACATTCCTATGCCTTAATAGCAGTTGTTTTTCTTTTTTCCCTTTAAATTTGAGAGTCCATTTCCCTGGAGATAAAAAAAAAAACCTGTCTTACATACTCTCTCTCTGGGTATCCTATATATGTGACTCTAATTTCTTCTGACATAAAACATTCTTGCTGAAAAGTCTGATAGTAATCTAATGCTCTTTCCTTTATACATCATTTGTTCACTTTGAGCTGGATACCTATTTGTTTTATTACATTATTATTATTACTATTTGTTTCAAGTTTTTTATTTAAATTCCGGTTAACATATAGCATAATATTGGTTTCAGGAATAGAAATTCTACTCTTGATGAATCAGTATTTGTCACTTACACATAACACCCAGGGCTCAACACAAGTGCCCTCCTGAATACCCATCACCTATTTAGCCCATCCCCCACCCCCCAGCAGCACTTAGTTTGTTCTCTACAGTTAAGAGTGATACCTTTTTAAATATTATATATTTATCTATGTAATAAATATCATCTATGTAATATATATGTATATATATACTTATCTATGTAATAAAACATATACATATATTTAAGGTCTGTAATTTGTCTGGAATATATCCTATTTTTGGTCATTAGTGATTAATAGTTAGTTACATGGTGTGTCCTTTCAGTATGTAGCTTCAAATCTTATATTTCAGAAAATTTTGATGCTCCTTCTGTGCTGTTGCTTTGGTTTTCTCCTTCCAGGACCCCTATCATGTAGATGTTGGACCTTCTTTGAATTTCTTCAGTTTGTCATTTCCTTTCAAATCATTTTCATCTTTCTTCATTTCTTTTTGATTTCTTAAAATTTCTCTTCTTCACTTTCTAATTTTCTTTAGGCATCACCTGAAGTATGTGATCACCTTATGTTCCTTCCAGCTCAGTCTTCATTGTTTTATTTATATGGTTGGCCCTTGAACAATGCAGGGGTTAGGAGCACTGACACCCCATTTAGTTGAAAATAAGCATATAGTTTTTGACCCCCTCCCAAAATATATTTAACTGCCAATAGCCTACTATAGACAGGATGTGTTACTGATAACAGTCAATTAACACATATTTTGTATGTCATATGTATTCTACCCTGTATTCTTACAACAAAGTAAGTTAGAGAAAAGAAAATGTTACTAGGAAAATCATAAGGAAAATACTTTTATGGTACTGTAATGCATTTATCAAAAAAATCTGCATATAAGTGGATGCACAGAGTTCAAACTCATTGTTCAAGAGTCAACTGTACTTCTTTCCTGAGTTCCAGCACCTTATGTATGAATTTCTTACTTTTGTTCTTATTCTAGTCTTATGGAATCTGTATGTCTTTTAACTCATTTTGCCATGGTATGCTACAGTTTAAGCCATTTGCGGGTATGTCTTTATGGTAAAGATTTCACTATCAGGACAGTATTCTGCTCCTTATTCTTTTTTCTTTACAACTTTTGTAGGGAATTTGACTTTGATAAACTTCTGTTGCTCATTTTTATGCACAATTCATTTTCCTGAGCAGTTTGGTATTTCCCTTTAGCTTCAGAGCCGCTTCTTCTGTTGTTTTGACATCGTGATCCATATGGCAGCCTTCTTTCTGAGGTTTCCTGGCTGTGTTACAGGCAATAGAACCACCGATTTGATCTGGATCTACTCTTCCCTTTATCGCTCTTGTCACTGGCCTGTTCAGTTTTGATTCCACTCCTGGATGTTTTCTTTCAGTGTGGACGGAGCTAGGCAGGTGTTTTCCTGGTCTCAAAGACATTACATGCCCTGGAACTCACCTTGGCTTCTTTCCCACAGGTGCCCATACCATGTTTCATATCCCCAATTCATATGTTGAAACTCTAGTCCCGCCCACCCCCAAAGGAAGATATTAGGAGGTGGGCCTCTGGCAGGTAAATAGGTTTAAAGAAGGTCATGGGGCTAGAGCCCCCATGATGGCATTTGTGCCCTTGTAAGAAGAGGAAGAGACCAGAGCCCGTCCTCTTTCTGCCATATGAACACACCATGTGAAGGTAGCCATCTGTGAACCAAGAGGAGGAGCTGGCCACCCAATCTGCCAGCACTTCCATCGGAGACCCTCCGGCCTCAGAACTCTGGAGAGATAAATGCTTACTGTGTGAGTCACCCAGCCTGTGGTTTTTGTCATACAACCCCAACAGACTAAGTCGCCATGCAAATCATGTGGTTGTTGTTTTGTCTGCACCTGCTTTGACTTGTGGCTGGCGAATTACCTAATTTTGTTGTGAATGTTGTCTACGGATTAGGGCTATTTTCTAGGTATTCTGTGTATTTTCATGTGGGAATTCAAGGAGATTAAAAAACTACGCCAATGCCTCTGTCATCATGCCAGAAGACTCCTTGATTATTTTTTGTTGAATTTTGATTTATCATTTTTATGTGTCCTTTCAAAGAACAAAACTTTAGCTTTATTGATATCACTTATTGCTTCTTCCTCCCCCATTTGATTAATATCTACTTTTATCTTTTTTTCTTTCTTTCTGCTGTCTTCATGTTTTCTTGGTTAGTCAATATTTTCATTTTGAAAATATTAACAGGTTGATAATAAATAGAAACACATTTATAAAAACATATGGCCATAAAGCACAAAACCATGGTCCAATGAACAGGGCTTGATGAATCCCTAAATATAAATATTTAGATGATTGTCAGCCTTTATTCCTTATATTAAATATGCACTCAAGGCTATAATTTTCCCTTTAAATATGCCTTTAGCTGCTTCTCACAGATTTGACCTATATAGTATTTATTAGTTTTCAGTTCTAGAAACTTTTTTTTTCCATGCAGTTTCTTCTATGCTCCCTAAATTATTTAGAAGTGATTTTTAAATTTTGAAATGTGTTGGTGTTCTGGTGGTTGTTATTTAGTTTTTATATTTTATCTTATTTTAAATTTTATTATAATTTTATTATAATTTGGTAAAAAATGTCTTCTCTAGGATACGGATTTGGTTTATGTTTAGAATTCTTTTGTGTTCATAAGTGGTCATGTCTTATAAATCATTTATATGTCCCTCAATCAGAATGTGTCACTGAATGAAGGCTGGTCTACCATGTATTTCAAATCTTCTAAATCCTTATTAATTTTCTTGGCTCTTTGATCATGTGCTGAGGTATTATACACATATTTTAAACTGAGTTTTCAAATTAATCCTCATAGGTAGGTACTATTATACCTTTTTTACAGGTGAAAAATCTGACATTCATAGAAATTATCCTGTTTTGGTCCTCTAAATTGCAAATTAAAGAATTACAATTAGAAGTCTCGATTGTACAGAGGCAGTGCTCAAATCTTGTCACTAAGCATGATGTTTATGTAAAATGTTTTTATGTTTATGTAAAATGCACTAAGCTCAACAGTATAAAAAAAGCATTTTCCAAACTATACTGTGATACAACATTGTTTGCTTCACTTGAAAGGTTTGGTTTCTACATAAAACTTGCTTTTATCCCAAATCCTTATGCAAAAGCTAAACTAACCATGTTTTTCCTTTGTTCTATATATGCATACCTGATTTTCAGAATGTTTCTGAAGCATTAAAGGAGATCAGTAACTTTTCTAACCTATTAATGCTAGTATGATAAGAGCATTTATATTTTATGTCTACTGATTCCTCGAAACCTGAGATCCATCACCACTTTCAATTAAGCAGAATATTAATTCAATGTATTCATGAGCCTGCGAGTCAGCCTAGAGCTATCAGGGAATAAACACTAGCTTCCTTTGGGACGCCGCAGCACTAGTTTGAAAAGCCATGGTTTCACTCTGATAACCTTCTTCAAAATGAAAGCATTAGTATTTACTTGAGAAAGAAAGCCATAAGTATTCTAAGTATTTGACTAACTTTTTCTGATTTGGAGTTAACAATGTATTTGTTTGTAACTGAGAAAAAGTTTGGGAGCCATATTTTTCTTTTTTTTTATTTTGAAAATATTAACAGGTTGATAATAAATAGAAACACATTTATAAAAACATATGGCCATAAAGCACAAAACCATGGTCCAATGAACAGGGCTTGATGAATGTCAGTTCTGCTAGAAAAGTGTAGTGTAATTATTGTAATTAGCTGCTTTATTGAATAAGTCTCCCACATAAAGTGTCATAATTGGAAACAAGCAATTACTTAAAATTATATAGGTTGAAGGTGGTAGGTACGTCATTCAAGTGTATTTTAATTTTTCATGCACCTGTGAACTGAAAACTAATCCCAAAGTGCATATGACAGATCATGTGTATAGCAGGATGTTTCTATAAAATAAACTTTTTATAAAATTGACATTATGCTCGGAAAGAAAGAATTTTAAAAGGTGATTAGCGTAGGTGGCAACAAAATTAAAATGGTCACGTTACAATGTATACAAAGGTGAATATCATTATAACAGCATATTTTGAAGCTTTGAAATATGTCTTAGAATGTGAATTTTGTGAAAAGGGAGTTTTAGATGATGGGTTGAGGTTTTTGATCTTGTTATTTCAACATTATAAATTCTGAACCCTGAAAAAACACCAGGCTTAAAAGTTAAAAAGTCTATAAATATGTGTTTTACACACAGGCACACATGCACACACACACACACACACACACGGAGTCTTCGTTTGGACTCCAGGGTACCTTGTATATGTTGATCATTTCTCTGCATGTGGAACATCTTTTTATTTTTCTGTGAATTTCACTAGATCATAAGCTCTATACAAAAAGGATGGTACATCCTTTATCCATTACATTGTCCTCCACTGCCCAGTACTGCCTGTAATTTGTTCTTGAAGTATATTAAAAGAGCAAACACATTGCTTAATATTAAAGATGACTCTCCTCTGTCCTACTTTTTTTTTCTTATGTAGTTAATCCTTCAAATAATAAATGTGAATTAGGTAAAAATTACAGAGGAGGACTATTCATTTTAAAAGGCATTAAATCACTCGATAGACAGGAGAATCTTATGAAACTTGAGACTAAATGATTGGAAACTTAATTGGCTTGACTTTTTTATGCTTGAATTGTATGGCAATGGTTTTGTCGCTAAAGCTTGTGGCATTGGAGATTTGGCCAAATCTCCAACAACTTACACACTAACTTACAACACCTAGTATAATGATACCGAGGATACAAAAGGTGAGAGAGAAGTAGTATCTTCAGACACAGATATGTTCCCTATCCAGTACTCACTGGTGAGAAGCTGTAATAAACTCTGTAATATATACCTAGCATTTAACTTCCTAGTTACAGCTCATATAAACAGAAAGACAAAGACTGAAAACCTGGAGAGATTAAAAAAAAAAGATGAGTGGATTTAGGATTCTGGGAGAAAGTGCCAGATGCTTTTAACCACGCAGCTGTTTGTGCATTTAAAATCCAAGGCTCTCAGATAATACAAAGGAGCTGTGCTTGCTCTCCGATTATGATTCAGTTGTATTTGGACTTCAGATTCAAACAACAAGAACACCAGCAGGAGCAAAACTGTAACACATTGAGACACTTAATCAAAAGTAACACGAGTCCAACTGGACTCCAGAGAGAAGAATGTTGAAAAAGTAGAGCAACATGTAAATTTCACAGATAGGACTAGCGCAAGCTCAGAGCTTTGACACCTGTTTTAGAGACAGCACCGAAAACCTGTGGTTAAAAGCCTTCCCTATTACCTATAGAAGATGCTCGATCCTAAGACGCATTAACTTTTAACCTTCAGTGTATGAACACTTAAGGAATGCAAGAAAATTATTGATAATCCCAAACTCAAAGTGATTGCACAACAAAATATGCAAATTCCTTCTCTCATGTTGATTGAAAGCAGCAGAACATGTTTATTACCCGATCCCTGGACACCGTTCGCCTATAAAGGCCCTCAAGAAATGCAAGTCAAATGGAAAAACCTGCCGTCGAACTCAGCTGTATTTGGATCTGAGCTCAAAAACATCCTGCAAAGATCAATAAAAATGTAAGAAAAAGTCTTCATTTATATTTTGTATCTTTTCGTTCCCGTTTTCAGGAGTGAATCAATTATCCACGAATACATTTTGAAGCTAAAGAGAGAAGTACATAGGGTTTTCACATTTGTGCCGATGAACCCAGCTTCCTCCCTCCCCCTGGACCACTGTTTCTAACTCCCCCAGGAGGCGGTGGTATCATGTCATCTCCCACTCTCCTCCTAGAGATATGTCTTGAATGGCACTGCAGAGATGCTAAGCTATTATTTTAGAAAATTCTTTCAGAAGAGCAAAAGCCCTAAAGACGAAAATAAGCTGTTCTCCTTCTCTCTCTTTTTTTGGCAAGTAAACTATCCTGGAAATTATAGATCAGTTACTTATTATGTACAGAGTTACTGAAACAACTCATCAACACTCTATAATCACACAGAAAAATACAAAACGCTGTCTGGCAATCAACAAGTCTTTGTAAAGAGTAAACCTTTCCAGAGAAATTTAATTTACCTCTTGAGAGTCTAAGACACTATATAGGCAATGGGGGTAGTCACTGAAATATCACAAAAAAACCAAACTAAAAAAACAAACAAACAACAGATTCATGAACAATAAGGAAAACAAATTGGCGATTAATATACCGTGCTTAACTAGACTGTTAGTGTTTTCCTTGGCAAGAGGAAAAGTGATTCCCTCTAGTGCAGCAGTAGTCAGAAGTTTCTCCTTACAGGTAATCATGAAAGGAGAAGTGTCATTTTAGTGCTCCTCTTTCTCATGTCATGGGAATCATTCATAAGAGAGCCCCTCATTTACTTTTTATTTCCTACTACTCTTTCAGGAAAAACATCCTCAATTTGTATTGTATGGTGCTGGGGGAGTTTCTTCACATCGAGTGAGAAACCTTGCCACCCACTTGGCATGGCCTGGCATTTCCAAAGGCAGCCGGGGCTGTCACAGAAATTTCCAAGTGCTCGCTGAAAAATATTCTATCAGAGGAGCCAAGAGAGGTGTAGTGTCTGCTCAGGATTTTTGTTGTGTGTTTCTGTAATTTTATGTGGCTTTAGGGTTTCTTCATAAAAACAAAAAAGGCTTGGCATATTTAAAAATTCAAAATACTGGACCGCTCCCTCTTGGATTTCTGTTCCCCTTATGTATCCTCATGCTGAAATTCATTAAGTGGGTTCTCTGTTTTGGGTGTTCCAGGCTGACGGCCTCAACAAAGACAACGGGTTCCAAGTGTTGATGCAGAATGGCAGGAGCTGATGGCAGTTGAGGTTGGAAACACTGGGAACTTGAAAGGAGTGAAGGTGACTTTCTCGGAAGCCTAAATAAAGCC
>CM052810.1:8519056-8602449 GCA_028533885.1 Nasua narica | reverse complement strand
CAGTAGGGGGATTTATGCCCACTTTGGGCATAACTGCTACCAGCTCTTGGCACTCTTCCTGGAGATAGCTGGTCCAAACCACAGCCCAGGCCGGGGGCTCATTCCACACCTCTGGACTAAAGTCTGCTTCTGAAATAAATTTTAAAATTAAACAATCTGTGTTCCAGTATGTAATATGCAACTTCAGGCTGATTGGCTGAAACCAGGCCATCATCCTCCCACCCGATTATCCACCAACATGAGCACTTTTGCATGCATGCCCTGTACATAGTATTGAATGAAATATAACTGTGGACAAGAAGTATGATAAATTTAATAATATTTTTAAAAAATCAGTCAAAGTCTTTAAGGAGGATATTGAGTTCATGTGCACACGTTTTGTGATTCCCCACTCAAAATTTAAAAGCAAAGGAAGCTCTCAGTTGAGATCAATTTAGTGGTTTGGAAGATTAAGTAGAACAATTATTTCAAAGTACAGAAGAAAAACAGAGAGATGGCAATCATGAGGGAAAAGGTAAGAGAAGAAAAGGAGCAGATGGAAAAGTAATCATTGAACAAATAATAAATGAAAATTTCCCTGACAATGTCACAGTCTGCAAACTGAAAAGACTCCCCAGTTATGGCAGCTCTGATGAGAAAAGACATATAAAATATATCCTGGTAAGGTTTCTGAACTCCTAGGATATGCAGACAGTCTTAAAAGCTTCTTCAAACCAGAAAACCTACCAAACAACCACCAAAGAAAAACCCAATTACATCCAAGTGAAAGAAAAAATGATGTTGGCATCAGACTTGTCCTCTGCAATGTTGGAGAAGAGAAAGAAATAACATCTGTAGGTGACGGAAGAAAATAAATAAATAGAAAGCCTTGAATAAGAAAAAACACACCACAAGGAAATCATCATCATCATAGCTGAGAACAAAATCACGGAACTGCAGCAGAGGACCAGATGCTGGGGCGAGGGAAGGGAGTGGGAGAAAAGAAGCAGAGGAGACAGGCACAGGTAGGAGGAAAGCTTAATCCTGGTGGGGTGGGGGAACATAGAATCTTAAAGGATGAAGGAGCTGGTATTTCATTTTCACGTGATAATAAAGAAATATGTATTTGGTCATAAACAACAGAAAAAGGGCAGCCGGAATTCAAAGGAATAAAAAAATAAACTAGGACTTCCGAAGGAAAACACTTGCAAGTGAATTAGATGCTTTTGGGAACTCTAATGCTCAAGGTCTTTTACAAATTCTGTTATTGATCTTTTATTTTCACTCTTTCTTTCCTTTTCTTTTTTCTTTCTTTTTCTTTTTCTTTCTTTCTTTTTGGGAGGGGGAGAGAAAGAGTGAGTGGGAGGGTGGGGCAGAGGGAGAGGGAGAGAGAGAATCTCAAGCGGGCTCCATGCCCAGTGTGGAGCCTGATGTGGAGTTCCATCTCACAACCCTGAGATCATGACCTGAGCTGAAACCAAGAGTCAGACACTTCACCCACTGAGTCTGCGAACCGCAATCTCTCATTTTCTAACTGTGGACTCTGAGGGAAAAAATTCCCTATCTGCTTTTCAATGATAAATAGATAAATCACAACATGAACAAGACAACATGCATAGTGATAATTCCTGTCACATATTAAGCATGTGGTACTTATTTTGACTGATTTTAGAGAAACTTGCTCTGTTTTTATTCCTTGGCATATTAACTGGAATAAACATGGTCTCTTGCAACAGGCAGCATACAGGCCACTGTTAAACCTGAGCTGACTGTTAGCAATCAGAGTCTTCTGCATGTGAGGAAATGCAGGGTTGGGGAGGCTTTCTACCGCTCAAAGTCACAGGGCTGCTATCTGGAATGGCACAAAAGCTGACATAGACAAATGCGAAATTTAAAATTCATAAATTGACAAATGTTAGGTTTAACGATTTCTTCCACAAACCAAATTATTTTTTTCATTGTTCTCTTGAGACATTAGACTTCAGGACCCCACAGAAGCCCAAAGTTATGTAGTTCTTTTCTCTAACATATATGCTTAAGAAAACTTTGGTAATTTGAAGCAGCGATTCTTCCTTTTTCTTAATTTAAATTTCGTTAGTTAACATTTAGTGCAATCTCGGTTTCTGAAGCAGACTTCAGTGATTCAACACTTCCTAACAACACCCAGTGCTCATCACAGCAAATGCCTTCTTTAATCTCCATCCCTCATCTGGCCCATCCCTCTCCCATCTCTCCCTCCACCAACCCTCTCTTTGTTCTCTGTAGTTAAGATTCTTACTTTTTGGTCGATGTATTTATTGTCTTCAATTGCAGACCGTTTGGAGTGATCACACGACGAGGAAGAGGTGGAGGGAAGGCTTCGTAAGAGGCAGCCCGTGTCCTGTTGCTGGCGATCAATGAACTGCTTCATGAAACTTTCCCTTTGCAAATTAAAGACACACACGTCAAGCATTGTTAAGGAAATGGACGGCATTTTACAGTGATGCGTTTGCCTGAGCTCAGATAAAGGTGACAAAGGTTCTTAGGAAATAAGACACATCATGCTAAGAGTGTAGTGTTTAGGTTTAGATAGCAAAGTAATTAATTTAGAGAAAGCTTCTGCATTTTCAGTAGTTTTCTTTAAAAAAAGTAATGTTCCTGAAACAACTTTTAAGCAATAATATTCAGTCATTGATGGTATTTTTTTGAATCCCATTGTGGTAATACTTTTTTTTTATCCCCTCTAAGACTTGGAAGAATTAGTTCATCTCTCTGACTTCTACTCATCATAAGAATCCTCAAGAGATAATTTTACATTGAAAGACTCCAAATAACTCAAAAGAAACTAGCTTCATCCGATCTCCAAAGCATGGTGAGAATTCAAATAACATCTTTTCAAATAACTACTAATCTTGAATCTAATTTGTGGCTCTTTTATACTTCCTATTTTGAAGTTAAATTTTTAAAAAAATCAGAAATGCAAATATATTTCCATTTGCATTTTAAATATTATGGCACCACAACCAGTCTCATGTTTTTATAACCCCCCACAGAATTATTTTTAGAGCTAGTTTACATTAAAATATATTGGGGGCACTTGGGTGGCTCAGTTGGTTAAGCAGCTGACTCTTTATTTTATTTCAGGTCATGATCTAGGGATCGTGGGATTGAGCCCTTCATCAGGCTTCATGCTTGGCATGGAGTCTGCTTAAGATTCTGTCTCTCCCTCCCCCTCTCCCCCTACCCTCACTTGCACACATGTGTGCTCTCTCTCAAATGCATAAATAAATAAAATATTTGGAAAAATGTTCTATTTCCATTATGCTAAGTGAAATAAGCCACTCACAAAAAGACAAATGCTATATGATTCCACTTACATGTGGTACCTAGAATAGTCAAATTCATAGAGATAGAAAGAATGGTGGTTACCAGGGGTTAGCAGTATAGGGAATGGAGACTTACTGTTTAGAGTGTATAGATTTCTTGGTCTTACAATAGAAAGAAAAGGGTCTGGATAAAGGTTGCATAAGAACATGAATGTACTTACCACTACTAAACTGTACCTTTAAAAAGGGGTAAGATGATAAATTTAATGGTATATGTATTTTAGCACAAATTAAAAAAAATTAAATGCACATGTAATGCTTAAAAAATAAAAAATCTCATATTGCAACTGTTTTGGTTCTATTTGTAATTTTTGAGCCACAACTGAAATAATATCCTTTATTTGTTAAAAATAAGTGTTTTAAAGCATCGTTTACGCAAATGCTTCACTGAAGAGCAAGGTTGTAGGAAACCAAATTAGTCTAAGTGGGAAATGCCATATTTTTTCTTTTAAAAATGGAAGACAAGGAACCATTAGAGCTTGAAGTGAGAGTGTTGGGCAAGCCATTTCACTAGGGTTTTCTTCTAAGGTTGCATCGGTGCTAAATTAAGAACAGGTTAAAGATGAGAAGGAATGAGTACCATTCTCTCCAGTAATAGTTATTGTTTATGATGCATAAACAACGACAACAGACTTAACATACTTTTAAGCGAGCCTTTATAATGCAATACTTGTTCTTTGTCTAAGATGCATTAAAGAATTTTTAAACTTGAAAAAAAAGTGGAAGACAAATTATATCGTAATCAGACGTGACATTTTAAATGAACACTGTTACAGTAATACAGAAACCTGACTGGTGGGATTTCTCTATTTACTTGAGAGTAAAAGGCCACATGAGGCATGTTTATCCTTTCGTGGTTGAAGGTCAGAGGTTGGGGTCTACCTGCAACCTTGAGCATCTGTGCCAATTACCTGGGGAATGGAATCCCTGAGGGGCATCTCAGCCTTCTGGTTTTGGTGAATGCACTGCCAAATGACCCTTCTGAATATATTGCTTAAAGGGGTCAATGGTTTTTGAAACAGAGCTATTGAGAGTAGGAATAGAAATAACTTAGAAATAGAAAAAAAAAATACCTTCTTGCAACCATGAATCTGAAAGAAGGGCTGAATCAGATTTAAGATAAATCCTTGACAGGATATGTGGCATATACAACATAATAAATAGGTTAATACCTGATTTTAGGAACGGTAAAATCTGAAGGAAGCTTTGAGATTTTCACCATCTGCGGTCTGTTTGGAAATTTCTCAAAGATTCGAAGTCGCAAAGGGAGCTTCTCTTTGGTGTCCGCGTTCGCTTCACTTTGCTTTAACTAAAGAAAAAATAAAAGAAGGAAAAGGGGAACTTACAGTACTCTCAAGTCAAAGGTGGTGAGCTTTTTTGAGTCCCGGGAACAGTGAATTGGTACATGATAAACGGTAGATGGCAGCAGAGTCCCACCCAGTGCACTTTCTCGCCCGCCACCTACCGGCTCCGAGTGCACCTGAACTTGAACCACCCGGAAAACAAAACCCAAACCAAGCCAGGAAATAACTGAACCAGAAAAAATAATTAGAAGAAAAAGAAAATTAGGTTCTTTTATCCCTAAACATAAACCCCCTTTCACACCAAACATTATTTTTATAGTTTACTTATCTCTAACATATACGATAACATAACAAAATTTGTTTTATACAGATGTGCGCTACAATAGGAAACCAAAAGAATAAAAATAAATGGAACTCCAAAGTCTCCTACGTGGTAATACGGGTAAACAGCGAAAATGTCAAGAAAATGGGTCATTTATTCTAGCAGATTCTAAAAGAAAAGCTCAAAATGGAGATGCATTTGGTACCTACAAGGAGACTTGCTTATTTCATTGTAAAAATGCTTGGGAATTATTACATCATTGCCCTAAAATATCTTTGCAAGAAATGACAAGCAAACGGTATTCATCATCTATCTATCATCTATCTACAAAATGGCTTTTCTATTTTTCATATGTATTTTATATTTCTACAAATTAGAGTTCAGGGAGCCTGAGACATGACATCATTAAATGGTACCAGTGCTGAGCGAAGGAGCCATCGTAAGGATGCATGTAGCCGGCGGAGCCCTGGCCTGAAAAATAGAGTAGGGTGCTTCTACCCCTCTCACTGCACCTTGTCCCCCCTTGGAGGCTGCCTTCTCCTGCCGGCCTTCCTTACTTCTCTCAGAGCTCTCTATAGACCAGGCTAACCTCTTCACGTCCCCCATCACCAGTTCTGCCCTCCAGCCTGCATCTCAGAATCCTGATCCTGTTCCCAGGGTCCAGCGCGTCAGGCAGCCTCTCTGGGGGGTTAGGGAAGCATGTTTCCAACACCATCAGCTTCTCATCCCTTGCTGGGTAGGCTTTTACTCTATAATGACAGCCTGTCTCCAGTTTGTGGAAAGATGAGGGCGGAGGCCGAGAACATTTTTATAACTTTTGTTACGGGAAGAAAGGTGGCAACTCTGCCCTCCTCTCCAAATGGGGGTGTCCAAACCAGCCAGAGAGGACAGGACCCCTGCTTTGGGGGGAACATCCAATTTCAATACAATATACGGCTCAGTCGTCCAATTGGTTGTGAGCTCATAGTAAGATTATAGTCTCATTTCTAGTTCAGAAAATGTGCCTCATTTCTCATTGACTTCAGAAATTGTTCTTACATTTTTGTTTTACATAATATAAATATTTTACCGTGGCCAATGTATGTCTTATTTAATCTGGAGACTTATCTGTGGATTTCTGACTTAGGTGGTGACCTTGTTTAGAGAAGGGGAGACTATTGTTCGTTGCCTTCCTCTCTCCCCAGATGGAACCCAATGCAGCATGCCCCCAAATATTCGATGGCTTTGATGGTGAGAATGATGAAGAATTATCCCCAAAGATGCAGAACACACACTGCTAGCACTTCCATGAGATACAGGCAATTAAAAAAATGGCTCCAGGGGCGCCTGGGTGGTTTAGTTGGTTAAGCGTCCGACTCTTGGTTTCAGCTCAGGTCATGATCCCTGGGTGGTGAGATCGAGCCCTGAATAGGGCTCTGTGCTCAGCAGGGAATCTACTTGGGATTCTCTCTTTCCCTCTCCCTCTGCCCCTCCCCAGTGCGCAAGCACTCTCTCGCTCTCTCTTTCTCTCAAATAAATAAATCCTAAAGCAAAAGGAAAATGGCTCCATATATAAACAAAGAAATTCATGAGGAAGAGCCTCATTTTCCAAAAATTTATTGGCATAACTGGTAGAAAGATATTTGTTAGTGATAAGGAGCACATAGAAAAAGAATAAGCAGTTAATATGTTAAGTCAGACCAGAGAGAAAGGTAATTATATAAGGTCAAAGACAGGCCAAGAAGATAGGGCAGAAACGAGGTATTTAATTCATGCCTTTGCTGACTCATTTATTTACATATCGGTACAGTCACTTATAAATAAATCAAATCCCAGGGGCCAGGTTCCCTGTGAAGTTCTGGGGATATAAAAATATCTAAGACACAGTATTTGCTCTTATGGAGCCCATGTTGTAGCGGATAGATGGGTCTATAAACAGATAATGACAAATATAATAGCTATTCTAGCTGAAGTACAAAGAAAGTGCTGGGAGCTCAAGGTGAGGAGCAAAGGGAGAGAGAGGAAAAAACAAGAAAGAAGAAAAGATGGTGTACTTTTCTTTCCAGAGGCTTCTCCCAGTATTCTGGAGGCCGGAAGCCCTAAATCAAGGTGTCACCCGTGCTATGCTCTCTGAAAGCCCTAGGAAAGAGTCCTTCCTTGACTTAGTTTCTTGGGACTCCTGGTGTCCTTGAGTCACAGCTGCCTCACTCCATCATCTGCCTCTGAGGTCACAAGGTCTTCTTCCCTGCGTGTTTCTGGGTCTATCTGGGTCTCCTTTTCTTTTTTCTGACAAAGATACCAATCATTTAAATTAGGGCCCACCCTAAAACAGTACGATCTTAACTGACCATGTCTGCAAATACCTAATTTCCAAGTAAGGTCCCATTCTGAGGTTCCAGGTGGACATCAATTTTGGGGGTACACTATCAAATCCACTACATAATGGTAGTTGGTGACTTGGACACTGTTTCTCTTTACCCTGAGACTGTCAATGCTAGGAGGATGAGATTCTTAGGATGAGGATCCTTGCAGGGCGTAGGTGTGTTTCATTATTCATATTCATGGCTGGCTATAACTTGACACAAAGTAAGCTAAACAAACATGTGTCGAATGAATAATGACACAGTCATAGGCAGAACTAAACTCCCTAGCCGGTAACTTGCAAATGAAAGAAAGGATTTTAGGTTTATCCGGAAGGGTAGCAAGATAAGCAGAAAATATCCATTTGCTGATTGAACACGTCTGTGGGGTTAGGGTGTGAGTGTCCCTGGACTCACAGAAGAGAACAAAGTTAGACTCTGTGGCATTTAACCTGAGCTTCCAGCTACCATTGGTGACCCGATAAATGTTTACAATAAGTGTAGACATAATATTTCATAGCATTTAATCAAATATCCTAGAATATCATGGTTAATGTATGTAGGTTACCAGGATTAAAATACAGTCCCCTTGCCTAATATTTTTAAAATGGAACTCATCGCGTTCTACTTTGCGTTGGAGTTATTTATTCCTCCCCAAACTTATAAACTACTCAGGGAGAAGATTCTATTTTTAATTTACTTCTTTTTTTTTTTTTTTAAAGATTTTATTTATTTATTTATTTGACAGATAGAGAGAGCGCACAGGCAGAGGGAGCAGCTGAGGGAGAAGCAGGCTTCCCGCTGAGCAGAGAGCCTGATGCGGGGCTCGATCTCATGACCCTGAGATCATGACTTGACCTGAAGGCAGATGCTTAACTAACTGAGCCACCCAGGCACCCCTGTTTTTAATTTACCTCTATGGTACTTTCTAGGCAGTAGAAATATAATAACTTGTGAATCAATGAATCAGAATTCATCATGAATTGATCACAGAACTGTAAGACCACAAGAAGCAAAGGAGAAACTCTTTTTGATGACACGGAAGGTTCCAGAGGATCCTGCAGATCCTCTCCAATGTCAGGTGTCATCGCTCCACAGACATGCAAACAAACAGGCCCCTTAAACCAAACAAGGGCGGGTCGACGCATGGATGGCGGATAGATCAGATCTCACTGCGGAGGCACTGGCTAGAATCTTCTACGAGCAAGAAGGGGCCTCTTTGTGAACAGCAGCTGCCAAGTGCTCTTTCTGCTGTTCACAGTTAAGCAGCATCACCTAGAGATGAACACACACGCAGCCAGTAGCCCAGCAAATCCTCTACCAGGCGCAAGACTGGCAGAAGCAACTAGCCCACCGCAGCCTCGCCAGCCGAGGACCGTGCCCAGCCCTACGCTCCTCAAACACCCATCGTGACATATTTATGAATTTGAGTCAATAAACTACAACCAAGCACAAGGATTCGGGTGAATTTTACACACTGATGTTGAATGAACAAATCCTGACCATGCCAACAAGGACATCCTGAATGATTCCATTTATAGAAAGTTAAAACCACTGCTATATCCTGCGTAGCGTCTGGAAAGTGGTTATCCCGGGGTGGGGTGAAGCATGGTTGAGTAGAGCGCTTAAGGGACAGGGACACTAAGAGACAGTCGATCTCCTTCTGGGTGCTGAGTGTGTTCAGTTGATAAAAGTTCAGCAAAATGTTGTTTTCTATTTGGATCATAGAACCCAGTAAAAAGTTAAAAAGAAAAAAGGACCAATGATAGAGTGGAGCAAAATCATCTAATTCTTACTCCACTGCTATAAGTCACCAAAATTGGACCATTTCTCCTTCCCCAGTCTGTGACCTCGGCCAAGACACAAAATGAGAAAAAAAGGCCAAAGAGCAAGATGGGACCGGTGTGTATGGAGGGTGTGGGCTGCAAGAAAATGCAGCCAGGGTAAGGCAAAGTTCTTGGAAGCCACTTTAAAGTTTCTTAATAGGTGATAAACCCTTTATCCAAACTCTTCCTCCTTCTTGCATTCAAGCACAGATTTTTCTGAGATTAAATGTACTTTGATGCAAATGAGTGAATAATATGGATTACATAGAATATACAGGATAATAATTTAAGATCAGTATACCATACCACAAAAGAAGACCTTCCAACGGATAGTAATTATAATTGTAAATGTTCACTTAAAAAATCATTCCAAAGATCATAACCCTTGAATGGAAGGAACCTGGCAGAGTCAACCCAAGATTTTAGTCTTTACGTTGAAAAAGCTAATGTAAAGACCAGCACAAAGGAAAGAAAGCGTTTACAGTGCCTTCAATGGAGCCCGAAGCCTGGCTGCCACGAATAGATTCGATGGTAGATTTGTAACAGACTCACATGGTTGAAAAACAAAACAGGAAAAAAGCCACATTGGCAAAAAAAAAAAAAAAAAAAAGAAAAGAAAAGAAAAGAAAAGAAATCAGAATCAAAGAGAAAAACTCAAACCTTGAGCTTTAAAATATATAAATCATCCAAACTCAGTGCTATTCTGTGGCTCAGCATCTGTCTTGCAGAGATATCATTACACACTGGGCGGCTGAAAGGCTTTTGCTTTCCTTGTGCTTCTCAAGAGAGTCGGGTGTAATTGCTCTGTATGACACAGACCCTGTTCTGCCTCATCGCTTCCATCTTCCATATCCCAGCCTGTGCTTTCTTCTGTTAAAATATTCAAACAGTATTCAGTTTTCAGTTCCTTTCTAAACGCTGCAACAAATAACCGAATTGAAGGATTATGTTAAATAAAAATGTTTGTAATTTCTGGGGTGCTCTTCACAAAGAAAACAATTTAAAAGGCATTGAGACTTGGGAAAGATTCTCATTTTAAAATCTAGCTCGCCCGAGTTTGAAAAATGCGCATAGACCTGTAGGTTAATGTAGCTGAAGAGTATTTTTTGGCAGTTCGAGCTATGAAAAATGGCCACATTACGGCCAATCTGGAGAAAGAAGTTCTTCTTTGTCACCTGAGTCAATTAAGGCTGAATTCTCTTTGCTTCTTTATCCAATGGCTTTGGCCAGTTTTGCCGGGTCTATACATGACACAGTAACTCAGAATCGAGACTCTTCCTAAAGCATAAACTATTATTTTTCCCACAAGTTTCTCTTGCTATTTTGCATCTGTGATTTTACAACCCCAGTTGCACGGCTTCTGGGCTGAACAGATGGGCTGTCTGGAGTAATGATCAAACATGTTGTTCTTTATTAATATCCCTGTGTCCCTGTGTTCCTATGAAACCTCGATGCGAAATATAAAGAATATTCCTCATTAGGCTGTTGAGTCCTATAAAGAGTTTCTCAGAAGGGAGGACATTTTCTTTTCTCGCCCTGGGCAAAAGGGCCGTCAGCCACATGACCAAACATAAGACAGGACTGCTATACATGTTAAAAAAAAAAAAAGTGTTTTAAGTCACTAATTCTCCCCACCGCCCCGCTTTTATAAAAAAATCTGGAATACATCCAGTACTTCCAAGGTCAGATTGGGGTTCTATTGATGCCCACTGGAGGGCTCTATTTCCTGGCTTGTGGGCTGTAAAACAGACATTATAATATGACATTCCAAATGTTCCAAGGAGCCCCATAACGTCAGCTGACGAATGGTACGCGGTGTTTCTTTTGCAACATCGTTTAACAGACTCAGAGGTGTTACTCATTCATCCTCACAGCCTGGCCCTGAAGAAAATGGGGGACAGGAGGGGTGTTCTTGGGGGAGCTGGTGGACTGGGGACTTTGGTGGCTATTCTGCGCGTCCTGATTTGGGACCTTACAGAGCACCACGCCTACCATCTTACAGGCTTGACGTGTCCTTCAGAAGGTTACTCTGGGAAGCAACGTGAATACCAGTTGCACAAGGCTAGGCTAGCCGAAAATGCTAACAAGTAAGGAAGACGGGGGAAAATACCTATTCAAAGCCAGATACCAAATTATGTTGAATGCGTAAGTTTTCCTTATACGATTGTCCCCTGAAATCCTATTAATGGACCCAATGATTTCGTAGAGATAGTAGTAATGAATACAGTTTGCTTTTGTATGTTTCTTTCCCTAGGTCCCAAACATCTCTATTTTACATTGTATTTCTCTTGTGTTATTCAACCAAGACACAGTTGTTTCCATTAGGAAACTTACTGAGTCATAGAAACATGTTCTTTATGATAAAAAAATGCATTTTTTTTGCTTCACCTCAGATGAAATTATATTAGGATTCCATGTAAACTAGATAGTTGGTTCTTATGAGATGAATATTCAGTAAGTAATAGGAAAAAGCCCACACCAAAGGGAATTCAGAATATATATATTTATATACATACACACATGTATACTTATGTGTGCATATATATGTGTGTATGTATATGTGTATATGTGTATACATATGTGTGTATGTACATATATTTATGTATACACATATATATTTATATTTACGCTCACATAATTGTCTTCCCTGTTTTGATTTAGAAAACACAGGAGAAAACATAGTCTACATAAAAACAGTAAAAAAAGTAAGAAGATGTGGATTTAAAATTTTGTTCAGTTTTATAATCCCTTAACCACTTTGGATTTCAACGTTCTCAGATGAAAAATGAAGATCTTCCTTCTTTTATATAAATGCCAGATATATAAGTGAGATAGCATATTGCCTGTAATTTGAATTACTCAAGGGAAATGTGCTATAAAACCCAGAGCTATCATGATGTCACAGTAAGTACTAGCTCTGCAGGAAGGTGCTCTCATCTCAGCGAGTGGGGAAGAACGCAGAGGACACTCACCCGCTGGGCCGTCCCCCCCCTTCTCTTCCATCCAGCGTGGGACTCCCTCAACCTTCCCCACTCTGCAGCTTCTGCCCCTTCACAGTGTTATTTTCTCAAGACTCCTGATTTACAGAGAGAGTGCCGAACATTTCTCCTGATCTAGCGTTCTCCCCTTTCCCCTTCCCTTTTCAAACTTCCTTCTCAAAACAGTTGCCTGCACTCGCCACGTATGCTGTCCTCTTCACTCATCTTCCAGCCCCTCATTCGGGCCTCTCTCCAGCCCCCCCCCGGGGGGGGGGGAGGAGGGGGGGCTGCTCTCACCGGTCACCCACATTTCCCATGCTGCTGAAGCCAGCAGCATTGGCATCTCGGCTATCCTGGGTTTTTTTGTTTTGTTTCTGTTTGTTTTTTTAATCTCATGCCACTCCTTAAACTCCCCTACCTGGATTTCCATCTTAGTCTTGCCCTTTGAAACCCATTTTTCTTTTCAGAACACTTGAAAAAGAAACACCACCCTGTTTCTGGTCCTTAAAGTAACGCAAGGATGGTCAATTGTGTGTAGAAGCAGTTAGAATCTTATTAGCATAGCATAAATGACCTTTCCCCTCCTGCCCGCCTCCCCCACCCCCCCATCCCCCCACCCCCGTGCCTTCCTTGCTCTTTATACTCCGACAATATTGGCTTGCAGGTCCATCCCACAGTCCTACTTCTGGTCACAGATGTGTGTCTCCGAAGCTACCTTACTCCCCGCCCTGCTTGCAACATGCTTTCCTCCTACACTTGGTTCACTCCCTCAAAAAACATCTCCTCCAGGAAGATTTCTCAGAATAGCAGTAACTGGGAGTTGAAGTCATAAACCTGAGTGCTGGACACCATGCTGGACACTTTGCCTCGCTGACATTACCGAACCCCCAGTTTAGCCCTGGGGGTAGTTCCATGCTCTAGCATGTCACAGATATGGAAACCGAGGTCACAGGAGCTTAAATCAGCTGCCTGCTGGGTCACATGGCTGCCCGCGGGAGCCCTGGGGTGTGACCGCCATCTTTCTGATTCCAGAGCCTGAGCCTCTCCAAGCTCTTTCATACAGCCTCATCAAAACATTTTCAAGCAAGAGATGCATTTTTCCCTCTGCAATTTTGTACCTGTCATTTCTTGAATATGGAATATTTTCTCCCACTTGGCTAACAACATTCATCATTTTTAGACACATCTTCCCTCCTTGCCTCCAATCTGAGTTAGGCATGTCCTCCCTGACGTTCCTTGCATTTTCTACAACCTTAGTGCTCAGGCCTTCATGCTGTAATTTCCTAATTATGTGCCTATCTCCTCTATTAAGAGAGGACATTCTAAATTAAGAGCAGAACTCTGTGCCCTGTGGCCTCCCATCACACATCTAAACACACAGGACACAGATAACACAATGGTGATGAGATGGAGAACAAAAAAAGCAGAATAAGTGTTGTCCCATTGAAAGGCCAAAGTGGCCCATTTGTGATATTTCTCCTCATTTTATTATCCTTTTCGTAGGTTCTTTACAAGGTGGAAGCAGCTACACTGACCAGTACAAACAAGTCTCCCAATTTCAGTTGGGTTATTTCACTGATAAAGATTAAGAAAGAGAAATGACAAGACTCATCAGATTTCTATTAGAAACAAAATCATAGGAAGTGTTTGGCTCCTGATGAAGTGCATGCTCTCAACTTTTTAGGATCGAAAAAGAATAATTAACTATAAATTCTATAGAACATATTCATGGTCTAAAGTTGCACAGATGTATGTGTCTTTGCACAAGACCACATAGTAGCTGATTTATATTTATATGTTGTGTTATTGGAGTTTACCATAGAAATCCTTATCCTATCTAAAAAAAAAAAAAAAAAACGCTTTATGTTGAAATCATTTTAAACTTACATAAGAGTTGCAAAGATAGTGCAGAGTTCCTGTATGCCCTTGACCTAGCTTTTTCTTATGTTCCCATCTTACTAACCATAGAACATTTATCAAAACTAAGAAATTAACCTTGGTCAAATACTTTCACTGAAAGTGCAGAACTTACTTGGAATTCCCCGGTTTTTGCATCAGTTTTTCTTTTTTGTTTTAAGATCCAACGCAGGGTAGCCCAGTATATTTCAATTGTCATGGCTTTTGAGGCTCCTCTGGGCTGTGACAGTTTTTCCTATCTTCCCTGTTTATAAATGACCTTGACAGTTTTAAGGAGTACTGGGCAGGTGACTTGTAGAGTGTCCCTCAACTTGGGATTGTCTGATGTTTTCTCAGACACAATTTGACTGAGGTTATGGCTTTTGGGGGAAAAATATCATGGAGATAGACTTATCTCAGGATATCAGGGTAACATGATACCAATAGTCTTAATATTGGTGATGGCAACTGTAACTAGGGGTAAGGTGTGTCCACTGGGTTTCTCCACTCTAATGTTAAGTGTCCTTACACTACCCTTTCCTTACACTACGAGGTAGAAGAAAGTCATCAGCTCCGGCCCATAGTTAGGGAGAGAAGACTTAAGGTTTACCTCCTAAGAGGGAAGAGTATCAAAGAATTTGTAGATACATGTTAAAACCATCAGAATAATTAAAAAAATTTTTTTGAAGGGAAAACTTGGAGGTCATGCAAATACCCTATTTCTTCTTAGAGCTTCACACAAATTTCAGCATCCACCAGTAGATCCTGCCTGCCGCAACTGTAATTGTAACGTTCTAATGGCAATTTTCTATTTCCCTCCTTTTGATTCTATTATTTTTATTTCTTTCTATTTACTTGTGATTATTCCCTGAGGAAGAGTTGGCACTTCTCCATTTTTAAATTCAATCCTTTATTTATACATAAGTATGGGTTTGGGTTGTTTATTTCATTCTTTGGGTTAATAATCTAATATTATTCTTATTTATTTTATCACTCTAATTGTTCCTGCTTTGGCCATCAGGGGTTCTTTCAGTTGGCTCCTCTACTCCTTTTTGATATACCTTTTTCTTTCTTTCTTTCTTTCTTTCTTTCTTTCTTTCTTTCTTTCTTTCTTTCTTTCTTTCTTTCTTTCTTTCTTTCTTTCTTTCCTTTCTTTCTTTTCTTTCTTCCCTTTCTTTCTCCTTCCTTCCTTCCTTCCTTCCTTCCTTCCTTCCTTCCTTCCTTCCAATATTTTATTTGTTTAATTCTCAGAGATGGAGAGACAGAGCACAAGCAAGGGAGCAGCAGACTGAAGGAGAAGCAGGCTCCCCACTGAGCAGGGAGCCCAATGCGGGACTTGATCCCAGGATGACGGGATCGTGACCTGAGCCGAAGGCAGCTGCCCAACCGACTGAACCACCCAGGTGTCCCCCTTTCTTTTCCATTCTTTTTTAAGTTCTTCCTTACTTCCAGGGCTCCACAAAATACTTAAGTCTTATCCTGTGTTTCCTCTAACTGAGCTCAAGAATCAGCCGTTTCTCCACAAAGAGTCCTGATTTGCGTTCCTGGAGAATGGTATTTAGAAATGAAAATCTTGGCACTGGGTTTGCTTGTTGTTACTGGTATGGCACTGCTTCTAGACTCGCTCAGAGGAAAGGCTAGGGAAGGCATGAATGTATATAAAACTGTGTTATACACACATATTTATACTTACCACCTATGTATAGATGGATGGGTCTTATGTGACCTTAGTTCATATATATGTATCCATCATGTATGTATGCATCTATCCATCTTCTATCTTAAAATAAACTGAGTTCATAAGGCCCATCCAGCCATAGGGTTCATCTTGGCATTTCCCCTTCACTTATTTGTAACTTCTTTCTCTGACAGTGTGACATTATCTACAGTAAGTTTCCTTATTTGTTCTACCTCCGTGTACATATAACTAGTATCAGGAATGGCATTTATCATAAAATAAATACCACACTTTAAATTGGAGGTATGGAAGACACATATTTTATGGCCCCAGCATTGGGTCTTGAACCTCAGCTGTGTTCTGTCTCCTTAAGTAATTCCTTTTCAGGCAACAATCATGCATTTTCCAAGTACCATTCCTGCGTATGCTTATGGCAGATTGTAGAGTTGTTCAATTTTGCAGACTTTGATAAAAAGGCTTATTAGATGCACTCTGAAAATTCACATTAATCAACATATTTTATGCAAAGCAAAATGGAAATAGGAACAGCATCGAACCAAATAGCATGCATGTACATTTCTCATTTCCTAGAAATAATCTAAGTCATTCTTTTGTTAACATTGGAGTAAAAAATATGCGATTGTCATATGGCTGTGTGTGAGAATGCCAGACGTGCCCCATCTCCCGCTGTGCCCGCTACGGAGCAAGCACACCGAGTAGAATATAAGGAAAGGCCAAGAATGAACTCATTAGCCCTCAAACAGGGAAGCAGAATTATGAGTAAATCAAAAGAAGACTGGTTGCTGTTCTTAAACAAATTTCCCAACTTTCTGGCCACCTTTTATTAAAAATCAATCCAGTCCAATCCATTCTCCTATCTGATTCAGACCTTCCCCTCACCCCTACCCCACAGGGCTACAAGTGTGACTTCTGGCCTGGAACCAGGGAGGGAACGCGGTCCCTTCTTTGGCTGCCTCACATCTTCTTTTGGGGTCTTAGCTTCTCCAGGGCAGAGGCGGGGGTGGAGAGTTGGGAGAGGAAGGGATTGTCTTGGGAAACAAGTCACATTTCAGGGTGGCCCTCTTTGTGGTTCAGCCTGGATCTGGACCTGTTAAAAGCTGATGGCTTTCTGTAAGGATGACCAGCATTGTAAGCAGTCAGAGACATGAAATTCTGGAACTTCATGGAATGAGGTTGAGTAGCTGAACCAATCGAACCTTCTCTTGTTGGGAGCTTGAACTTAAGACAAAGAAAGTATTGATTTTTTATAACAAAACAAAAAGTCAAATTTTACATGGAGAAAATCAGAGAGAGATTATTTGTGTTGCACTAACAGTAAGGCAACTCCAGTTATTAAACACTGTTCTTCAAGGTTCTAGTATCTCTTTTCTTTCCACTCTATGCAACCTCACCCAGATTCACAAATTGCACTGTTATGTCCAGAGAATATCACTTCAACTGAAGAATCAGAGAGGGTGAGAATTTTTGTCTGATTTCTTCACTGACTTATCCCATGTACCTAGAACAGTGCCTGACACATGGTAAGCAGGGGCTTCGTGAAGATTACATTGACCATCTATATTTGTGTATCTAGCCAGCCAGCCCTCACTCCTGAACTCTTGATGTGCACATGCAGCCGTTAGGTGTCTACGTTCAGTCTCAAACTCATTACAACATGCTCAAGACGGAGTTGTTGATTTTTGCTTCAGATAGGGCTCTGTGCTAACGCTTCCTGCTTTAGCGAATGTTACCATCAGATGTACTCGAAACTAAGGGTCACCTCTGACACTCTCACTTACGTCCTTAAATCCAAAGTATAAGGACTGAGTCTCAGAACAAAGAACAGATGGACCATGTTAAACTTAAGTCCAAAAGGAGTCAAGGCAATGACAACACTTCCGGTGTATTCACATTCGAGTTGAGGTACACAGGGTAACACCAGTTACAGACTTCACTCCTTACAGTCTTAACACAGCTCTGAAAGATTCTTTTTGCTCTTCATAAAACTGAAAACCAATTGTCTGTCATAGTGTCCTACTTCTTCCTTAGATCCGTAACAATCCAGTTTCCCATACTGTGAAAGGATCTAAAGAAAAAAAATTGCCGTTCATTAAAAAAAATTTTTGTTCTCTTGATTATAGAAAGCAAACAGGATTGAGTCCCCACAGCTAAGCAGTAGGCGTAGGGCTGGATGTGCTGAGCTCAGGCAAAGCTGAAGGGTGAGATTCTTCCCATTTTTTTTTTTTTAAATTAAGTGATTGTCTTGCAGAATGCTATGAGGAAAAAAATGTAATGAAAGTAATTCTGAATTAGCACCGTTGTCGATTGATATGACCAACAACTCATCGATGAAGGGAAATCATTTTATGTTTGTTCAAAGGCAAGAGAGACTTAAGGTAATTTATAAAAAGTCCCGAGGTCCAATGGAATGAGGCAAAGAACAAGGCTTCTAGGAGTGATCTGGCTTGGGTCAATCATTCATGGAATGAAAATTTGGAAGGGCTTAGAGAAACTCTTCTTCTAACAAAGTCTTAAATTTATAAAACTCACGTTTTATGGACCTATTTGATGAAGGGTGAAGGAAAAGATTCCAACTGCTGAGAAAGCTGCTCTTGGTTGGTGACAGCTGGTCTGCATCCTCAGGTGAACCTCTTACCCCCCCATTATGCCATGCTCTCAGATACTTACTTCCCAGCACCAAAAGGGGAGCACTTCTTCTGGAGGCCAGAGACCAAGGCTCTGGTGGCTGCGTTACTTCCTGAGGGCTATTGTAACAAAGTACCAACACTGGGTGCCTTGGAACAACAGAAATTTATTGTCTAACACTTCTGGATCCTGGGAGGCCTAAATCAAGGTTCTGTGGGCTTGGTGCCCTGTGGGGACTCTGAGGGAGAATCTCTCCCATGCCTCTCTCTCAGTTTCCAGTGACAGTTGGCAATTCTTGATGCTTCTTAGCTTGTAGACACCTCATAGTGTCTGCTTCTTCATCACATGATGTTCTTGTCTGTCTCTCTCTTCTTTACATATAAGGACACCAGTCAGAGTGAATTAAAGTTCACCCTAAAGACCTCATCTTAACTTGATTATATGTGCAAATACCCTGTTTCCAAATAAGGTCACCCTCACAAGTACTAGGGATTAGGGCTTCGATACGTCTTTTTGAGGGATACAACTGAATGCACAGCCAGAGGACATAAGTTCTAAGAAGTTCCTCCTCTGTTCGATGCCCTGATCCCTGATTACTGCCAGTTTAACTCCAAAATTCCGGTTGGCTCTCTCCCCTTTTTGCATTGACTTCTGGATTTCTGGGCCGTGTCTAATGTTGTTAATTGATATCCCCAAATTTTGAGCCTCTTTAGTGGCCTCTTGGCTTGAACTCTGATCTGAATGGTTTTCACCCTTAGTCGCTTCATCTTTTTGAACTGATTTTAGTGCTGTTCATGTCTTTAGTGACATAGAATTTATGATTAAGCAAAGCCCTAACAATGAAGCAATTTCAGAAATAGCCGAACAAATACCATATAAGGTGACCTCCTGAGATTTAAATTATGGAAAATTATGGGGAGTAATATGTAAATTGACAACTGAAGAGTAATTTCTGACCAAAAGATGGAGAATGGCTCCAAGTGGAGTTGAGTAACGTCAAAGGCTTCCAGTAAACACCATTTCCTAACCCCCAGCTGCTAATGATTTGTAGCTTCTTGAGGGTATTGATCCTCTGGTCCCTGGGTAGCTCAGTGTTTCCTGGAGCAGCAGGAATCCTGGATGTCTGATGCTCTCAACTCCCTGGGATTCCCAGCTGTCAACCCTATGTGTTGTGCAAACATTACTCTCCACGCATGCTGCAGTGGAAGAAAGGGGTGAATAGTTCTACAGTAAATAGTGGTGATGTATCTGAAAACATTAAGAATCAGCCAGTAATGAGTGGTCTGTCTGGAAGCTTTGAGGATGACAAGTGTGAGAAGAAAGGATTGGCAATCCATTTTCACTTCTTAGCTGTCATACACCACTCATCTCCTAGAACCCAGCTTCTACCCAAATGCCTGAGCTTGCTGTCATCACCGTCACCTACCACTGCCTTACTGCCAATCTGGTTGCCATTTTTTCATTTAAATTTTTTTTAAAGTTGTGATCAAAACACATGACATAAATGTACCATTGCACTCATTTTTAAGGGTACTACAGTTCGGTAGTGTTAAGTACACTAATCTTGTTGTGCAAAAGACCTCCAGGACTTTTTCATCTTGCAGTACTAAAACTCTGTAGACATTGAACTTCCTCTTGCTCCCTCTCCCTGGATCCCGGCAACCACCATTCTACTTTCTGTTTCTATGAATTGGACTCCTCTAAGAATCTCACAGAAGTGGAATTATATAGTTCTTACTTGTTTTTCACGGGCTTACATCACTGACCAAAATGTCCTTAAGGTCCATTCATACTGTAGCAGGTGTCAGAATTTCCTTTCTTTTTAAGGCTGAATCATATTCCATTGTATGGAAAAACCACATTTTCTTCACTTATTCACCTGCTAATAACCTCTGAGTTGCTTCCACCTCTTGGCTATTGTGAATAATGCTGCAGCAAACATGGGTTGCAAATATCTCTTCAAGACCCTGATTTCAATTCTTTTCGATGTATACCCAGAAGTAGTATTGCTGGATCTTAACTATTTCTAATTTTTTGAAGAACATCATACTGTTTTCCAAGGTGGCTGCACATTCCCAGCAATAGTGCACAAGTGTTCCAATTTCTTCATATCCTTGCCAATACTTTTTATTTTCTAGTTTTTTAATAGTGGCCATTGTAATAACTCCAAGATTGTATCTCACTGTGGTTTTGATGATTAGTGAAGCTGAGCATCTTTTCATATGGTTCTCAGCCATTCTTATATCTTCTTTGGAGAAATGTGCATTCAAGTCTCTCGCTACTTGTTTTGTTGTTGTTGTTGAGTTGTAGAATTCTTTATATATTTGGATATTAGCCCCTTATCAGATATATGATTTGCAAATATTTTCTACCATTCCGTAGAGTGATTCTTCACCATGTTGATTGTTTCTTTTGATGCACAAATGTTTTTAAGTTTGATGTAGTCCCATTTGTCTATTTTTCCTTTTGTTATGGATACTTTGATGTCATATCCAATAAATAATGACTTATTATGACTTGCCAATTTCAATGTCATGAAACTTTTTTGTAATGTTTTCTTCTAGGAGTTTTATAGTTGTAGGTCTTACATTAAGTTCTTTAATCCATTTTGAGTTACTTTTTGTATATGGTATAAATAAGGTAAGGGTCCAATTTGCATGTGGACATCCAGTTTTCCCAATATCACTAATTAAAGAGACTTTCTTTTTCCCACTGTGTGGTTTTGACACCTTTGCTGAAGCTCATTTGACCATAGACATGAGGGTTTATTTCTAGGCTCTCTTTCTTCTGTTCCATTGATTTACAAATCTGTCTTTATGTCAGTACCCTATTGTTTAACTATTGTAGCTTTGTGATGTGTTTTTGGATTAGAGAGTGTGAGGCCTCAGCTTAGTTTGTCCTTTTCAGGACTTCGTTTGTTTGTTTGTTTATTTGGCTGTCTGAGGACCTTTGAGAGTCCACATGAATTTTAGGATTTTTTTTCTGTTTCTACAAAAAAGTACATCAGGATTTTGATAGGGATTGCTTTGAATCTGTGAATCACATTGGGTAGCATGGACATTTTAACAATATTAATTCTTCCAGTCCATGAACACAGATGTCATTCCATTTATTTGTGTCTTCTGTAATTTCTTTCAGCGATGTTTTATCATTTTTAGTGTAGAAATCTTTTACATCTTTGGTTAAGGTTACACTTTAATATTTCATTCTTCCTGATGTTATTACAAATAGAAGTGTTTTCTACGGTAACATTTTTTCACCTTTCTGAAGTCTTTCAGATTGTTGACCACAGTCTCCTTCTTGAAAGGCTTTTACCTTAGGATTTGATGACAAACATTCCGGACTTTCCTTCTCCCTGTTGGGCTGCGACTTCTCATTCATATTTCAGGTTCCTCCTCATGGCTTATACAATTCATGTGTTGTTCCTCAGGAATCATGGTAAACTTAGGACTTCTAAAGGCTTAAATACCGCTTGCATGTTGACTTTTGCTCCTCCCTAATAATGTCTTTCAGCCCCAAGACTCTACCTAAGCTTTAAACCTTCTATCTACCCACAGACTTTGTCTCATAAATATCTCCCAGGCATCTTATGGTTAAGTGTGGCAAGCTCCCTCCCCCAAATAAAACAAGCCAAACCCCCCTTTCTTCCTTCTTTTGCTCTCTCCGTCTTGGCATACTTCAGGCAATCTAGAAACCTGGGTGACCCTGGTCTCCTACCTTTGCTCTTCTTTTACTTCCAACTAATCACCAAATCCTACTCTCTGTGTGTACCACCCTGTATGTTACCTTGTCTCAATTTCCTTTAGTTGAGGGAGTGATCACCGTCTGGCTCAGGACCAATGCTCCTATCATCAGTCTAGGGCACCTTCAGTCCATTCCCCATGCTGGAATGTAGGGGACTTTATGTCATTCTTGGGCTTAAATGCCCTTTGGACAACACCTAAATGCTTAGCACCACTCACAGCTTTTCACCTGCAGTTCTCTGCTCATTTTTCCAATGCACTATTTCTCCCTTGCTCAACACTTGACTCAGAGTAAACTTCTAGTGGTCTCCAGAAAACCACTATGCTTTCTCTTGCCCAAAGAAAAAGCTTGCTGTTCTCTTGGTCCTGAGTGCCCTTCCTCATGCTACTTTCTCCTAATTCCCTACACTTGGATAGGCATTACTTCAGACTTCAGTCTACACCATCCTTGTGAGAAAACACCTCCGCTTTCATCTTTAAAATTGTGTGTGTCTTCGGGGCACCTGGGTGGCTCAGTGGGTAAGCCTCTGCCTTCGGCTCAGGTCATGATCTCAGGGTCCTGGGATTGAGCCCCGCATCGGGCTCTTTGCTCAGCAGGAAGCCTGCTTCTCCCTCTCTCTGCCTGTCTCTCTGCCTACTTGTGATCTCTCTTTATCAAATAAATAAAAATAAAATCTTAAAAAAATGTTTTAAAGTTGTGTCTTCTATGTGTCCCCAAGACTCTCATAGCATCTGTTTGCATGTCACTTTTCTCCCACCACCTCACAAGCACCTTAAGGCAGGAACAATATGTTGGTCATCATTATGTCCCTTGCCCCAACACGACATCTGAAGCATAGGAGATAAGTAGTCAGACCCCAAGATTATGAAACAGGTATATCTCATCTCTGAGCAGTAGCTTCCCATCTATAAAAGGGATACCTCATATGACCTTAGCCTGATGCCTTTATATATTTGAATCACACAGCCTTCCTCCCTCACTCCCCCACACTGATTCCTGGCTCCCTACGCTATATTCTGATTATAATTTGACCCTCAGTCTATACACCTACAGGAAGAGAAGATGATGATCCACAAATGTAAGCACATCGCCCAATCTAATTTCTAGACACACATCTTATAATGAATGAAGAAACCGGTTCTCTGAGCATGCATCGAGATGTCCTTTGGAGAAGACACTGCATTAGAGTCAGAGAGCCCGTGTCATTCCAACTTAGGCACCTACAGATTGTATAAGCTTGGGCAAGAAATGTCTTCCTTTGAGCGTTAGTTTCTGTGTCTTTAAGATGCAGCATAAAATCCAATAATTTAATATGCAGTGCCTCGTATGAGGTAGTTTTCAATAAGGGATATTTAGGATCGCAGAGTTATGTCACTCTTTTATGTTACACTAGGTTGAATGAATACAATCGTGGGCAAAATACTGAGAAGACTGAAGATCTGACCCACATCAGGAGACGGCAACCAGTGCTGAGAGGAATGGCAAACTGCCCAACACCTGTCTCTGCACCACTGCCCTCCCTCTGGAAAGACCTCCATATAGACATGAAGTAGAGATGGAAATGAAAGCTTCCAGGTAAAGTTAAAGAGAAACAGTCCCCTCAAGTTTATATTTTAAAAGGAATATAATTTTTCTAAAAATCACAGTCATAAGAGAGAAAGGCTCCTTTATGTGTCCACCTTCGCTATGCGGTGGACATCACCAAAGACCAAACATTAACGAATTTGAACCAGGATTCAAATGAGCTTTGATATAGCACTGGGGAAACAGTTTTAATTTCAGAGTTTTGAATTTAATCTAAATAGACTATCTATACTTCCCCTTTCAATGATTCTTTCCCTGGGGCTTCTCTGTGGGTTTTTTTCCCCTCATAGTTTAATGAATTTTATACTGCTTGAAAGAAAACCCTTTATATCTGTCTTACACTGAATTTGCAAAAATCATTAAAGCTGTGAGGATTTTCTTTATTTTTGAAGTTTGCAAAACTCCACCTACATTCTCCAGTGTCTCTGCTACATGACTGAGGACCAAAGTCACTGTCTCCTACTACTGTTCAGAGGACAGCACTGGGCCAAGGAAAATTTTAGCTTGTATGCAAACTGATTTGGCTTCTCACTAGCCAAATTACACATTCACAATCTCATTTCTAGTCAATTTTCTGACCTTATATAGAAAATCATCATATGCCTATATCTTTATTTAATCCGAACCTTTATCTATAGCGATCTCCATCTCCAGGGCCTATGTTGGGTGTCAGGGTGGTGAAAAGAGAAGCATGGTCTCTATTTAATTAAGTATGGGAGCCATGAAATGATTGTTACTGCTTTATCACTGCCAGGAATCAGTTGAGTCTTATATGCAAACACACAGGGAAAGCAAAAGATGAATTTTATACGGAGCATCATTGGCACGGTTTTTTAGAACATTATTTATATTGAAGAATGACAAAAGGAAAACTACCTTAGTGGCTTTCAAGGCACAACCCTTGTGATACCGTCTGGAGAGGCACCTGGTGGGAACAGGTACTTTAGAAACTCTCAAAATGTGTCTGTAAGGTGCCCTTTTTAGTGTGCCCCTCTGAATTCCATTTTTTTATTTAAAAACACTTTCCTCTTTCAAAATGCCTTTATTAAGCAGTAAATAATTCAATGTTTCTTCTTTTCCCTTCAAAGAAGGCATCCTTGAAGAGATCTCAGAGCTTTAGCATAAGGGAAGTTGCACTGCCGCCTAGAATTTGCAGATTTCCAGCAAAAAGTATTGCAGAAGGCATTTGAGTTAGCACATCTGGTCTTACATTGGGTGCATGAACTAGTCTCTCTAGGCTTCTTGAAGTGTCAAAAAAAAATGGTGGCCAGCTCCATACTTTCCCCTGAAGAGTTCTGCAGGTTGGCAGTCCCTAGGTGGAAACCGCTGTCTCAAATGCCAAGGAGGTGACCAGAAAGCAACAGGAAAAAGATACATAGCATGCTTGCACTTAAGAAGAAAGTGATTCCAGGATTCCACCAACAATGGATCATGCAGACAGCACTGGCCTCAGGGAGCTTCTCCCTGAAGGGCTCTGGGTCCTTTGCCATCTGGCAACCTGAATTGATCACTTTCCTGACTCTGGATTTGGTCCCACTGCTCCCCCTTCATCACAGGGTTAGAATCATAATCTGTGCTCTTTCCTTTAATTTCATAACTTGAATGTTCTCCTAATTCCCTACTTCATGTCCTCCTGCTTCTCTTCCGTTCTAGTGTCTTCTCTTTACCTTTTAGCTCCCTCCTATCCCAACCATCTTTAGGGTCATATTTCCCCCTCTGTGGAGCATGACAACAGATTTTCTCCTTCTAACAGTTTTGTTTAGTGTTTCATATTTAACCTCTCCACTTTTGAGGTAACTCGCACCGGTTTCTATTACTCTAGAAAAATGTCTATGAACCAACATTTACATGTTAACACAATTGTTTTCACCACAATCATAATAAAATACATTAAAAGACTCTGGAGGCCTCACTGAAATGTGATATATCGCAAGAATCTTGTGCCATTGTCTGAAGAGGCTCATTGCTCCAGAAGGTCACTGAGAGAAGAAGGGCCTTTGGCAGCATCTGCCATTGTTGGAGTGAATGGTAAGCATTTGAGCTCTTACCTGCTGCAAAAGTCCTAAGTCCAGTGGCTCTGATTAGATCATCTGCTTTTCCAGAGAAAACAAGAAATATTTTGGATAATTTTAATGATTGGTTTGCTTAATTCACCTCCATTCCTCGGAAACTGCCTCTCATAGCAATGGTTATTTCAGGAAGATCATAATGTTTCTGTCATCTAAAATATCATCATATTATATCACTTATACACGAGCAATTAACAGTCCTTGAGTGAGCCTCCACACCGGTATGACTCATGTTTGGTATTTATATAGCTTTACTGTGACAAAGTAATAGAGCCTGGGCTTTGGGTTCCAATTGCCTGGGTGCAAATCCTAACTCGGCCGTGTATTAGCTGTGTGGCCTTAAGCAAGTTACTTAACTTCTCTGTGCCTTAGTTTCTCCATCTGTAAGATGGATATATTCATAATACTTACAGGGCTGTTGTGAAATTCAGATTAGTGAAAATACACAGGACCTGGCACTTGAATGAGTCCGACAAATATTACTGGAGCTATAAGACCCTACAGAATAGTTGGTGAAAGGATAAAAGATGAAAAAAAGTTTGTACTGAACAAAGACAGACTATGAAGTATGCAGTGCTGTCTGGAACTTAAAATGTTAAGAAAACTGGAATACTTTTTACATCTTACTCATTCTATTCTCTATCTTTGAAAAATAAAAATAGAGTATTTGCATTTAAACCCTTAAGGGCTGAGGCAGCACACAGAAAACTAAATAAACAAATATTTCAGGTAACATTTTTATTGCAGGTCTGAAAGACTCTGTGAGAGACAGGCTAACGTTTCAGTTATTCACATGATTATGTGATGTGTGTGTGAAAGTGCATACGTGTGGGGGGGGAGGTAGGGTGGGGTATATTCTCGAAACTATTAGATGAGCCCCACTTCAAAGGCCAAGATCACTGGAAATAAGGGGGGGGATATAAAAAAATGATACAATTCATAAAAACTCATGAAATAAAATATTCTTATACAAAATGGAAGAAAATGAAACAAGACATTTTAATTTAGTCTGATAATATTTGTTGAATTTTAAGTATGAATTAATAGGTGAATTTAATAGATAGGAATTGTTAGTCTTTTTTTATGTTAATTTGCATTTATTTGATTACTGATGGGAATGAATTTTTTTTAAATTTTTTTAAATTAACATATAATGTATTATTTACCCCAGGGTACATGTCTGTGAATCATCAGGCTTACACATTTCACAGCATTTGCCATAGCACATACCCTCCCCAATGTCCATATCATGGCCAAAGAACAAATGGAAAGTACTAGCGAAAATGAGTTTGCTGTTTTATTTATGGTTGGGATTGTCAGTGTTCAAATATCTCTAAATATTCAAAGAAGAGACTTCAAATTGTAGGCTGGCATAATTGGATAGTCAGCTCTGGTGTACAGGATTTCCAGAAATACAAAACATCACTAATATACAGGAAGTGATTAAATAAAAGCCATTTTGTAACTAATGATAGACGCTCAAAACAAAGCACCATACTGTTTATTAAAACTGTATACGTCCAAGAAGAAAGTCAGATGTCAATTAAAGTCCTGATTTTTTTTATTGTTGGTTTTTGTCTTGGGGTCAGATAAAAAGTTTATATATGTAATATATATATATAATATATATTTTATATAATATCAACACATATTAATATTAGTATATTTGAATTCATAAACTTGAAAAGAAATTGCCATACAGATTTATTTTACTTCTTTCTAGTGGAAAAACTATTTTACAAATGTGGGCTGGAATTATATGGAATTTTAATTGGCCAATGGTTATTTAAAACAATATTGAACTTGGCTGTATCACCAGTTGAAAATAATAGACTATTTTTCATAGTCCTCTATTAGAGGACATTAAGAGTCTGTGCATTGTAAACATGGTATACAGGAAAACCCACACCTAAATACCAGATTTGTAAAGTGAGGACTAAGGTGGTTATACAACAGCAGATTTTTATTAGTTATGTCGATTGATATGGTTAGTCAGTTTCAATTTTGAACTCACTAATTATGTATTTCTATAACTAGAAGCTGCAGGAAGCATTTGCATCAATGGCATTAAAGAAGTTCCTAACTCCCATCTGAATAACCTGTCACCATTGCTGCAAACTGAAAAGATCTGGAAGAAATCATTCCCACTATGCCCAGAGGGCCATTTTGCTTGTGTAGCTAAAGGACAGGAAAGCACTTAAATCCTTCCTTGATATGCTCACAGTGGGCATCCTTTTTATCAAATATATATTTTTTCTTTCATTGACAGCTTGGTTAAAAGCACAGATTTTGGAGATAACAAATACAAAGATAAAATGCCTAAAGTGACTTTAAGATATGCAAATGACAATAAAACCTTTTAAATAGGCTATGTCTTTGCCTTCATTAAAAAAACAACTCAGATGCAATTTGAAAGTTCTGAACGTGTAGGGCCTCCCTAGAATTCCAGGCAAGACTTGTTTTGTAGCCTTGGTTCTTTGTTAATATCCCATTTATTATTCTTGCAGTGCTGGGGAGGGTGGGATCCAAGAATATCTTACCCCTCTTCTCAGGCAGGGGAAACAAAAGCAAAGATAAGCTATTGGAGCTACATCAAACTAAAAAGCTTCTGCATGGCAAAGGAAATCATCGACAAAATGAAAAGGCAACCTACTGAATGGTAGAGGATATTTGCAAATGATTTATCCAATAAGGGGTTAAATACAAAATATATACAGAACTTCTACAACTCAACATCCCCCCAAAAAACTAAATAATCTGGTTAAAAAATGGGTGGAGAAACTGAATAGACATTTTTCCAAAGAAGACATCCAGATAGCCAAAAGACACATGAAAAGATGCTCAATATCACTCATCATCAAGGCCCTGGCAAATCAAAACCACAATGAGACATCATCTAACACCTGTCAGAATGGCTAAAATCAAAAACACAACAAACAACAAGTGCTGGTGAGGATGTGAAGAAAAAGGAATCCTTGTGCCCTGTTGGTAGGAATGCCAACTGGTGCATCCACTGTGGAAAACAACATGGAGGCTCCTCAAAAATTTAAAAAATAGAATTAACATAGGATCCAGTAATTCCACTACTGGGTATTTACCCAAAGAAAATAAAAACCCTACTTCAAAAGGATATATGTGCCTCTATATTGTAGCACTTACAATAGCTAAAATATGGAAGCAACCCAAGTGTCCATCGATAGATGAATGGATAAAGAAGTGGTACATATAATGGGATATTACTAAAACAGAAAAAGGATGAGATCTTGCCATTTGTGACAATATGGATGGAGCTAGAGGGTATCATGATAAGTGAAATAAGTCAGACAGGGAATGACAAACACCATATAATTTCACTTGTATGTGGAAGCGAAAAAACAAAACAAATGAACAGATAAACAAAAACAAAAACAATAAAAAAAACAGCAACAGACTCATAAATACAAAGAACCAACTGGTTGTTGTCAGGGAAGAGGTGGGGGAGAGCAAAATAGGTTAAGGAGATTAAGCGGTGCAAACTTCTAGTTATAAAAGTAAGCCACGAGGATGAAAAGTAGAGCATAGGGAATATAGTCGATAATATTGTAATAACTTTGTATGGTGACAGATGGTAACTACACTTATGTTAAGCACTGCATAATATTTGGAATTGTTGAGCCACTATGTTGAACACCTGAAACCAATATAACATTGAATGTCAACTATGTTTTAATAAAAAAAGAATACCTTATCCAGAGTCCTCTTCTCACACCAACTCTACTTCTCAAAGGGTCTATAATCTTTCATACAGCCAAATATTTAAGCCAGGGATCTTCTATGCAACAGAAACTATGAGAATGGTCCATCATGCCCGTCATATTTCTGCCATCAGTCATATAACCTTCACACATTTTCATTTCCATTTTTTGGGGGTATGATTATCAATGCTATAATATCCAATCTGTTTTCACACATAACTGGGCACAGAGCTGATCATTTATTCTATTCCATTTCTTATAATGACTATGGGCACCAAGACTAAATTCTCTTTTAGTGTGTAGAGGTCAGGCAAGTTGATGCTCAATATTTTTATGATGATGATCAAGAGTATTACAACTAATTATGCAAAATGGCAATCTGGCTCTGAGGCATTTCATTTTCAAACAACCTTCATGTAGTGGCAGAAGGAGAAGAGAGGCCAGTCCAATTTCCTGTAGTATATCCATCTTATTTTTATTCAAAATAGTAATATGACAATATTCCTAGGATAATTATAGAGCAATAAAAAACTATGTTGATAATGGATAAAAATTAAACAAAAGAAAATTCTGTCAACTTAGACTGCCGTAACTTATTAAAATCTATTTTTTTACTTAGAAACTCTTTTAACAGTATCTGTAAGCACGTTTCACCCTTATTTTTTTAAATGCGTATTTGAAGAATTCCCCACACATTACTTACTTGTTTAAGCTTCTTTAGATCTTCATCAAGTTCTAAGTTGTCCAAAATAACAGCAACAAACAAACTCAGGAGGATCTATAAAATGGTTAAATAACAATGAAAAAACCCACATGCCGTAAGTATCAAAATATTATATATTTATATATGATATAGAATATCTACCTAAAATATATACTACATAGAATGCATTAAATGAAAAATGAACATGTAGTTGTGAAGCACTGCATAGGGATTTAAGGTATTTATCACAAATATGTTAAAGGAAATGCATATGTTAACTAAAAAAATATAAAATATTAATTTGCTTTATGAAACCGACTTAAAATGGAAATTAAAAAAAAGTTTTTATAACTCAACAGTCCCACTTTTGAGACTATATCCAAAGAAAATAATTTGGAGTGTTAAAAAGCTTTATTTACAAAGGTGCTTGATAGGTATTTGTAATAATGAAATACAAGAAATATAGTATCTAACCTTACATAAATAGGTATTACAGTTATGCAGATCTCTATTATAAAATTCACACAGCCATTAAAAATTCCCGTTGTGGTAGCTAGTCTCCAAGAGGGCCCCCTGGTGTTCACACTCTTGTAGAGCCTCCTCCCAAGTTGAATATGGCTGGTCTATGCAATAGGTTACGGAAATGATCGTGGGTGACTTATGAAGCTAGGTGATAAAGACACTGTGGCTTTCAGCTTGCTCTCTCGTGGTTCACCCACTCTGGTGGAAGCCTGGTGCCATGTCATGAGAACCCTCAAATGGCCCTATGGAGAGGTCCATGTGGTGATGAACCGAGGCCTTCTGCCCTGTGACTGAGCCATCTTGGAAACGGATCCTTCCGCCCTTGTCAAGCCCTCAGTTGACTACAGTCCCACCAACATCTTAACTGTAAACTCATGAGACATTCTGAGCTAGAAGCATCCAGCTCAACCCGTCCCAGATTCCTGACCTGTAGAAAATATGTGGGAAATAAATGTTTATCCTTGTAAGCTCTTATTGTCCATAATTTGTTATACAGCTAGATAACGAATGCACTCATGAATTTTAATAGCATGAAAAAATGCTCACATTACAATATTAAATAAGAATGTACAGGGAAGTGCACGGAGGTACAAAAAGAACAGTAGAGCAAATGATAGAAGGAGGTACTGTAGAAATGTTAACAGTGCCTGCCTTTTTGAAAAACAGACTTCCCCCTTTTCTTTGTGTTTCACCATGTTTCACAAATTTAAAAAAAGGCATCTGCTTTTTTTTTTTTTTAGAATGGATAAATCAGGTAAAAGAAAGAAAGCAACAAAAAAATTAGAATTTTTAAAAATATTTAATTTGCAGTCCTTTTTCAAGTTTGAATTCTCTAAAGGTCCATTCATTTGATAAATCTTTTTCATTCCTAATTTATGTTCTTCCTTTCAATTTCCCTCTTAAGAAATTATTCCCATTTGTTAATATTAGATGGTTAAGCATGAAGGTAAGAAAGTTAAGGCAATTTAGTCATGACTTTTAAGTACCAGAGAGATTTATTATGCAAAAGTTAATGGCTAGCTCTTTTCCAAGTTCAATGAGTATGTAACAAGGGGAAAAAGAGCTGCCAGATATTATTAAATTTTGACAGTATATGCTTGCCTTGGGAAAAGGGCCAATACCCTTCTGTTTAAAAGCCATGTCCTTTGGGATCCTACCAGAACTTAAAGATGATGCGGAATGTCTAGATGACAAATTTTTATTGATGTCACCATGTCTTCCACACCATAGACATCTAGGCATGGATATATTCAGCCTTCCTCTAACCGGGCATTATTCTCAATGGGACTGTTCAGAGTCCCCTTTAAGTTTAAGCCCCTTGCATGACCTTGATATTCTCATCAACAGCGGTGTCAGTGGAGGAAGACACCATTTCCATCACTCATCGGGTACTTGACCCGGCAGTGTTCTGTCCTGATTTAACCAGCTTTCCTATATTCCCAGCAAAGTGTAAACCCAAATCTAAAAAAAAAAAAAGAAAGAAAAGTCCCTGATGATAAGAGGAAAAGTGACAGTTCTCTTCCCTTTTCTTAGAGCATTTCCTTTAGAAAACTTGTCTTCTTCTGGAAAGTCTTCCTCTGTCCCTTTGAGATGTAGATGGATCTTTTTCAAAGTCCAATAAGTCTCACACTTATTTTGCAATGGAGTGGTTTCCTTGGGAGGGGGGCAACCTCTTTGACACATAAACATCAGGCAGACAGCACCCTATCTGTCTCCCCTTTTCCCTTTTCGTGGGGGGAGGGATGGGAGTGTCGCTTAGCAACCACGTTGCAAAAACCACCTACTTGTCTTGAAGATAGCCATTTTCTTTTTCTTCTCGATGAAGGTAATTAGCTACTGCAGATGGCCACCCCAATTACCAGGTGAGTTTGGGGGGAACGCTAACAAATGGTGCTGTCAAGTCCTAGGCAAGGCCTGGTTATTTTCATCCCGGGGACACAGATGTAACGTGCGATATGTATACAAGGTCAGATGGCTTTGTCTTATGTGGTCTCCTCGGCAGGTTGCCTGTGATGCCCACCGCAGTCTGGATTGGGGCTGATTCGATGATAAAACTGTTTTCTTTCTCATCTGCCTTGGTGGAGAGGTTTTCTGGGTTGGCAGGATATTTTATTTTTAATTATTTTCCCAGCACCAGACAGATGGCAGGCTACTTAAGGACAGTGAGGTTACGTTCTTCGATTAAATTCGACAGGCATTTGACTGGGCTCCATCGATGTGTCAGACACTGCCTGGTCAGGAACACAAACACGGTATTGAGCTCACAGCTATGAAGTTCACAGTCAAATTGAGCCCTCGTCGGTTGGTGGCCTGGCAGAAGGAGCACTGTGGTGGGACACCCCGGTTAGCCACCAGACACTGAGTTTTGGGGCTCTTGTCTGTGGCTTATTGTGGATAATAACAACAACAGCTCAACGAATTGCAGCTATCCCTTTTTTTCATTTAATCTTCTCCTGACAACCCTGGGGCATGGTACAGCCTGTATGAAAATACACAAGCATAAATTTATGCTTAAATATGCATAAAATAATTTTCTTGATATTTCTACAAATGAATTTAATTGAGTCCATAAACTCTCCATTTGTTTGCTGGCTGGAAAACTGAATCTTGCTATATCAATTCAATTCAGTCCTTTCAAGCTCAGTTACATTTAAATAAATGCTCCTTTTGCTGGCCTAATGTCAAGGGCGCGATTCTCATCAGCCTCTGGTCCCCTGTGGCCACGGGGCCTGTCCTCTGTCCCCCATCGGGGGCAGAAATGGTGCTTGTTTAGGGTCTTCTGGTGAGTTGATCAGCATCGCAGGTCCCGTAGCTCCTGCTAAGGTCTGATTCTCAGTGACACCCTCTGTGTCAGTTTCCTAGGGCTGCTGTAACATATTGCATGAACTTGGTGGCTGGAAACAACAGAAATGTATTCCATGATGGTTCTGGAGGCCAGCTGTCCAAAATCAGGTTGGCTGCACCACACTTCTTCAAGAGGCTCCAGGGGAGGATCGACCTTGCCTCTTCCAGCTTCCAGGGGCCCCAGGTGGTCGTTAGCACATGGAGGCATCACTCCAGCCTCCACCTCCGTGTTCACGTGGCCTTCTCTTTCTTCCTCTGTCTTGTCCTCAACTATTTCTTACAAGGACACTAGTCATTGGATGTAGGGCTCCCCTGGATAATCCAGGATGTCTCATTTCAAGAACCTTAGTTTGATGACATCTGCAAAGACCCTTATTCTAAAGAAGGCCAAATTCATAGGTGAGGGAGTTAAGACGTGGACACCTCTTTTTGGGGGTCCCCATTCAAGCCCCTCTGCTCTCCATCTGGTCTCTAGCCTGGATCATTGTTCTCACACTGGTGTTTTTTCTACACACTGGTTCTCAACTCTCAGGAAGTCGGGAAGTTCCGCCATTCCAGGTGGCAACTGAGAAAGACTTGCTCTTGAGGCTGTCTCTCAGTCCTCCTTCTCTTCTCAGGACTTCCCAGACCTCCAACTCTGTGCAGGCCACCCCTCATCCACGTGGGGACTCCAGCGAGGCTACCTCCCCCCAAGTTCTGAAGAGAAGTGGGGCCAAGTCGTGGGTGTGGAACACAGCCGGGTTGGCACCAACACTGCTGCTGGCCCCGAGTGGGGCTGCCACACAACCATGGAGACAGCCCCCCTCCCACCCCCACCTCCCTCAAGATCCGGCCTGGAAAACGTTGTTTCCTCTCAGAAAGGAGGAATGTGAAAGGAAATTGGAGCAGGGGTTTGAGAGGGAGGCTCTCAGAAGTATGAAGACTGACAACTGGACACGGAACCCAATCAGAGTATCGCACATTTAGTTCTGTGCCATCTGAGCATTTAGACTTCCGAGAGCTGATCGGGGCCAATGGGCCGAGCGTGTTTTCTGAACGCTACTTAAGGAAGATTGTGAGACCCTGATAAAGTCCAACCTTGTTGGTATCTAGACACCAAGGAGACAGATGATTTGGGCAGGAAGAGAATTATGAAGAAGGATTTCCAGGTGGTATGTGTGAAGACAAGGTCTTGGGAGCATGTGGCTTCTTAGAGGCCTGAGGCCAGAGGCCACAGACGTAGGACAGGGGGTGGCAGTTTGCCCAAATGCCACCAATGGAGGCTGGGGGCTGTGAAAGGGAGGTTGTAATGATCAGTAAGTGATGACATTAGCTTCCCTTCTGTTAATTTTTTTCCTTCCAAATGTAATATTTTTGGATAATGTAGTTATTTTAAATTGGCTCGTTGGAACAGTGACTAGACAGTATAAAGTACAGTTTGACAAAGGGCTATTGAATACATATGGTTTTGTTACTTGGAAAAAAAAAACCTGTCATTTTATACATTCTTCCTGGAGGAAAGAGAGAAAAGCTCCCCTCAGAGCAGGACACAGAGACCAATGAGGGATGCCGGCCGCGGTTTCTCCTTCCCCTGCCGATAGGAGCTGAATTTTCAGGGTAGAGAGAAGGCGAGACTCAAAAAGGAGCAGCTTCAGCTTTGCTGGGCGAAATGAGGAAGGTGCTGTGTGGCTTGAAAGCCCCACGTCTACAGAATTAAGCAGTTGGGAAGGGGTCTGGGCAACACATTCACGAATAATAGGAGAGAAAGTTTAAAGTTTGCTTTCAACCATCATTAAACTTAAGCTCATTTAACAAATATCCTCGCATGTTTCGGCATCACTGAGTAATGAACCTGACAGTGTGATGGCGCCCGCAGAAACCGTGTTTAAAAATCTGTGTGGAGCCTGCCTTTCCTCCCGGAACTCCGTTTGGACGTGGACTTTGAGCTGGGTCCCTGTCGCCGAGCGTTGGGATACAGTGGAGACCGAAGTCTGGCTTTGTTGGTGGGTTTGGGATGGAAATAGAACGTGCAGGAGAAGCAGGATTTGCTGCTGTGGTTGCAAGGAGGTGAGAATTACTTTGTAGCTCTGCCTCGGACTCTGATAAGGTGGCCGTAACCGCTGCGATAAAGGAACAGAAGTGAAGGGACACTGACAGCTCCGCCGTCGTCAGATTTAATGTACTTGCTGCCAACGAGACATTCTTCGCCTGCAGAACCGGGGCTGTGCATGGCTGGGCAGAGGGTGCCAGCCGGTCTGGGTGGTGCCCGCTTCTCCCCCCAGAAGTCACAGGAGTAGGAGACAAGTCCTCATTCTGGAAGCAGGAACTGTTGCCCGATTCTCTCAGTTTTTTTTTTTTTCCCTATTTGTCTGTTCTGTTTTTATAGAAAGCTAAGGTAGTGCTCATGAATAGTAATAATAAACCCATTACACGGACGTCTGAGCCTTACCTTCAGTGTCTACCTACAGGTGTCGCAGCTTCTGTGCCAAAAGGTTTTCCATCATCATTATGTGTGATTCACGAGTTTATATTAAGATGTTATTGATATAATAAATATTTTTTACGGGGACTCACCACACTGCATCACAAGAGCTTCATCATTTCCACCGGACACTTTTACCTTTACGCTTGGCCAATTCTAAATTATGCTCTGCTTTATTTTTTTTAATATTTAGATTTACATAATAACGTGAATTTATAGTGTGGCACAGAATACTACATCACAATGATGCATTTTCAGGGGAGAAAGAGGCTAATGGTCCAGCCCTTCATTTACTCTTGAGCTTTGTTAAGGCACACTTATACTTTCAACACAGTGGTGTTTAATTTGTGCAATGCTTTAAAAAATAAATTCATATATATATATCCTATATATATATATTTATGCTTTGCCTACTAACCAATTTTAACAGGTCTATAACATTCCATTATATTAATATGCAGCATAAGTATTCTTCTATGTAATAGACAACTGATGTACTCTATCCACTTCCTTATTTTATGAGCAATGTCGATACATTATGAATCACCAATTTCAAGGAAAAAGTGTAGAATAACTATTAAAATATCATAGGTACCTAATTCTTCTAGTTTGCTCAGATTATAATGTCCATTCTCAAGATATTTTTAGCCTTGATAATGCATTTAGTGGGGAAAATGCCACATATCAAGTCTCTGGAAACCTGGCAAATCTCGTTCCTAGAATGTTCATGAATGACATACCAACATATCGGTGGGATTCGGACCTTCCAGCTTAGAGGATTTCGGAGCATCTGTTTCCAGGTTCGATATGGTCCCTGTCCCGCTGTCTTAATAGGTGTTTGGCCACCACAAAGTCTTTTTTTTTTTTTTTAGATTTTATTTATTTATTTGAGATAGAGACAGTGAGAGAGAGCATGAGAGGGGAGAAGGTCAGAGGGAGAAGCAGACTCCGCGTGGAGCTGGGAGCCCGATGCGGGACTCGATCCCAGGACTCCGGGATCATGACCTGAGCCAAAGGCAGTTGCTCAACCAACTGAGCCACCCAGGCACCCTGGCCACCACAAAATCTTAAAACCCCTCTTCCTTTCTCTGACTACTCTCACTCCTCACGTTCTACTGAAAAAGTCAGATTCTCCTGAGATAAGAGTTTGCGAGGTTGTTTGTATGTTTGTTATGTTTTAAGGTTTATACATTCAACCACAGACAATTACCTGTTTTCCTTCCTTTTACCCAGAATGCATTTCAGCATGGTTCGGTAGATTACAGATTGCAGAAGCAGGTGTGTTCCCCGTCTCATTATTCCCTCCAGTTTTGTTGGGATGTGACCATTCATCCTCTCTACTTAACACTCAACCTTGGGGTCAGCATGACTCAGACTGCTGAAAGTCACAGTTTATTGTGAAAGACGGTGGTCTTAACCATTTGAGAGGGGGGTTTCCTGGCGGAGAGTCTCTATCTCTATTTTTGCATTCTCTCTAACTCTGCAGAGAGTCATGTCCTTGTCCTATATACATCTTCCCTTTCCCACTTCTTTAAAGTTTGCTTTTACTGCTTTCCTTTCCTCACCATACAGCTTAACGACAGCCCATTAGCTGAAATGTTGCCTTTAATCTTATTTCTCTCTCTGTGAACTTTATTTATAATTCCTTTTTAAAAATTATTTTCCAGCATACAGGAAAAGCACAGCAGGCATCTGGTCAACACCCAGTAATCCTGTGTTTTTCTTTTTCCTTCCCACCACTTAGAATCACACTATCCTAAGTTGTCTTGTGAGCTGTGGTTGGAAACAATCTCGTTTTTGACATAGGTCAACCGAAAGTCAAATGTAATCAGAGCAATGTAAAATGGGATATGTTCAACACAGATGCACTTTTAAGAGAATTCTAGAAAATCAAGTTATTTAATTTACACTTTGGAAGCCCATTTTTGTCAGCAAAATATGACTATTCGCAGAAAGCTGTTGCCACAGAAGCAAAATCAAGAGATTGCTGTGTTAATTTAAGCACTTCAAAGGTAACAAAAAGACTATCCACAATGAACGCTTAATTACATTTTCTCTCTTTCAGTATTCACATCACAGGCCTTTCCTCTGAAACAATAATAAAGGGAAAAGCACTGAGGGGAAAAAAAATAGAGTCTTTCAACTGGGTAAGTAAGTCTTCCACAGTCCTTATCCCCTAATCATTGGCCAAAGTGGGGGAAAAGACGAATTTCACTAGCACTCAGCAAACTGCAATCAGTCAGACAGAACTACACAATATATACCTGCCGATGAGAGAGACATTTTAAAGAGACAATAGATAATGGTTATGAATATGCATTTGCTATACACTTAAGCTTGATTTTCATTGTGGGCTGACAAATTGGTGCCCCCAGGGGGCGATGGAATAGCCTGCTGTTTTTTATTTCAGAACCAAACCGCAGCCAAACTTTTTTTTTTTCGCTTCTTGTTTGGCTGCTTGGCATATGCCTGTCCTTGAAAAGACTAAATCAGGAACTCCCTGGGTTGTGCAGCACCACTGGGCCAGCGTGGATAAAAAACAAAGCAGAGCTTGTATATTTATGTGGACTTCCTCCCCATCCCCCATTTGGCTTAAAATGCTTTGTAGTATTTTGCAAAAAGAAGCATACAATTTAAGAAAAATGCTCATTTTAATGAAATTCAAGGCTAAAGACAGGCTTATGGAATTGAGATTTTAACTTCGAAGTGTTCAGTTTTTAAGGGAATGTGATGCCACCGAGGTCTAGGGCCTCCAGCCACATATTGATATGTCAATCCACAGACCACCTCCAGCTGTTTTACTGTCAATATTTTAACTATTTCAGATCAGGCAGGGCTGGATGTCTGAGAATCAGAAGTTCATTATGTGGCTCTGATGCCACAGCAATCCACAGCCTTTTATCATTTGCATCATGAGATCTTGAATGACAGGTTTTGTTGGTTGGTTGGTTGGTTGGTTGGTTGGTTGGTTTTGTGTTTATCGGTCCTACTTCTGTACCAATTGTAGGCTCAGAAAGGCAGGGGTTAAGCTCTTGTGCAATCTGGCCGGGATGTAGATTAGTACTTAGACATAGGAGCTGAGATTCAGGAAAACCAGGCTGAATCAGAAGGAGCTAACTTGATGGAGCCCGTCATAGTGCCTGTGGGTTGGAGGTTACCAGGAAAAGCCAGGCAACTGCTGGGCAGGCTCCAGGCAAGATCTCCAGTGAGCTGGGGAAGTGCCAAGGCTTTTTGGGTAGCACAGTTTGGAAGTGGAACTATCAGATTTAATTTAGTTATATGGGGTATTTTCTTTCACCGAATTAATTCGTTCTCATTTTAAAAAGTCATTTATAAATCTAACAATTTGAGTAGTTGACCTTTTGGCTTCAGACAGATATCACAATCAGGGAACCCAACTCACAATGTAAAAAGCTTCACATAAATCTGGCTGAGAAAAACCAATTTGAGTTTTACTGCAGCAGCGTATTTTATCTGGCCCACGCTCTCTACAATCAGTGTGTTAGGATTAGTTAAAGACCTAAGGGTGGAAGACAGAAATTTAAAACAATTAGAAGACAGAGGAGAATATTTTTCCTGCCTCAGGGTGCGAAAGAGTTTCTTAAGCCGGAGTCCAGAACAAATATCGACCATAAGTGAAAAAATGACCGTGTTGACCACATCAAGATATAATGCTAAAAGCCCTCACGAACACACTGAAATACCAAAAGGCTGCCTCAGAGAGGAGATTTGCAACACCTATGGGATTACTGTCCAGAGGCTATGTACCACGCCTACGAATGCATTTTAAAAAGACATTTAAAAAAAACTAGCCGTAAAAAAACAAAAACAAAAACAAAAAAAACTAGCCGTTAGGAACAAGGTCAAGCACACATTACAACTGGGTGAGTCACAAAAATGGCCAGGAAACTCACGAAGAAGTGCTCCCTTATTAACAACCACTGAAATGCAAAAATGCAAGTTTAAGGGCAAGTGATATCACCATGCAACTCATGAGACTGTCAAAATCTTAAGTCTAACAATATCAACTCGAAGTGAGAACATAAGAACACAGGGATTTTCAACACTTGAGAGGGTGAATTAGTGAATTAACTTGCACAGAAAAAACAGAGGTCAGCGAATAGAAGGCCCGGACAGTAAATATTTTAGGCTGAGAAGGCCAAGAGACAACACTGATGATGTTCTCTGCGTACTTATTATATATTAATGTGAAAATGTGCAAACCATTCTTGGTTCACAAGCTGTATAAAGAAAGCCTGTTGAGCTTTGAAATATGGGCTTGCAGGCCATGCTGCAGAGCCCTCTGGGCAGGATCGAGGGTCCTGAACTCTACCTTGCAGCATATATCCTAGAGAAACTCTCACACAAGTGGACACAACGTACAAACATATTAGGTGCAACACCATGAGAGCAAAACATTGGAAAACAACCTAAATATCCACTAGGAAGACCTGATAAACAAATATGGCATAGTCCGTTATACTCCATATATTCACGACTATTTAGAATAATGACCGGATGAATTTTATATGCATTAAGATAAAAAGATTTCAAAGACAGTCTTTGGTGACAAATGTAACTGAGAATGTATGTAGAGTCTGATACCACTTATTCTGAAAATTGTTGCTACTAATGATCTTAAGGAGGGAAACAATGATCAAGTATAAATTAGTTCAGTATGGTGTGTGGTCATAGTAGGGAAAGAAGTGTGCAAGGACATCTCCCCTAGGGACGGCCATAGGCCACTGGGGCAGAGCCTTCTCCAACTAGAAAACTAATATGAATCTTACAAACTAATGGTATAAAATGTTTGTAGATCATAACCTTAAATTTAAAGCCCTATATGTTTTTGATGGACACATATATATGTGGGAGACTACTGCACTTCATTGGTTTTTAAGATACTCATTTATTTTGACATTTTAACAACTCTGAAACTGGTGTGCTCCTTATCTTCTATGTGTATGGTTTAATGGTTGCTTTTTGTTAATATTAAACCAAATAAGTCTTCCTCTAGTTGACAGCATGTTAAATTCAGTAAAATATGATTTAAAACTGGAAGATAGATTCGGACCAAATGCATGCTAGTCATTGTCTGGGAGAAGATGTGTGGGAAAAGAAGGAAAGATTAAGGCAGAGAAGGAATCGGGTCCAGGAAGGTGCATGAATGACACTTAAGGTTGATCAATAATACTTACTTCTATAAACTAAAAGCATCTGAACCAATATAATAAATTTCTAGCATTTATTAAGGCATACCTTTAAATGCACACACCATGTTATTTAAACTCAGTGTTGGGGATAACTGTGATCACCTTCATATTACATGACCAAAACTTCCTCAAAAATACAGCTTACATGGAGATGGCAATCATGGAAAGTAGGCATGTGGGGCATTACTGTCCTCACCTTCAGATACAACATGACAGAGAGGTTAGGGAAGTTGTTTAATTCTTCCAAAGTCCCCCATCTTGGACCAGCAGACTAGAACCTGAATCTAGACTCTGAACTCCATGGCTGTACTCCACCTTATTTCCCAAAGTGCCTTTGTTGCTTTCCAGATTTGGAAAAGATTATGAATAAAAGGAGAAATTATTTCAATTTATAGTTTTAACTTAGAACTCCATTTGAAAACCATGATGGAAAAATTACAATAAGTGTTTTGGGCAGATACTTGACTCAGTAGAATGAAAAGGCAGAATTACGTATGGGTTTTCCAGATGTGCTCTGTGGATTCCTAGGAGCACAGGTGAGCCCTTGGGAGGCCTTGGAAATGCTTCAGTGTTCCTCAGTCAGTGCCATGGTTTTGGGCCCATAAGGAAAATTGAGACTGCCCAAAAAGTCAATGCACCAGATTTAATATTTTATTTCATCATATTAGTGATCTCTGTAGAAGTTCACTTGAAAAAATATTACTTTGGTAAACAGCTTACTAGGCTGAATCATTTTTCTTCTTGTTTTCACATTGTGTGAGATTCTCACTAAAGGGTTGAATCTATGTGAAAAATCTGCCATGAGGATAGCAAACAAGTACACTGTTTAAGTATAAAAACAATTAGATAGATTATTACCATACACAGATGATTTCAATCATCTCTCTTCTACCTTGAACCCATGACCAATAGTCTCCAAGCTATTCTATAGTTTTAAAGGAACTTAAACACATAGTAGATGCTTAATAAAACAGGTGAATTCACAAATGAGTGAATGAATGAGTAAATGAATGAATGAATGACAGAGACTTAAAGGTCCTGGAAGGGAAGATGCAAAGTGCTCAGGGCCACGTGTCATGCAGGGTGGGCAGATTTCGCTCTGGAGACCGGGTCCCCATTTCCCCTGCTGAATGTTCTTTCCTTTTGTGCATATCTTAAAGGTCACCCCATGCAAAAAATGCCAAAACTACCTCCATGTGATTCTACTGCTTGAACCTAGAACCTTTCACCTCATGACGATGTGTCCCCATACACTGCTTGAGGGCTGTGTCTCAGTTTTTAAACAAAGGCTCTGCCTGTAGCAAATGCAACCTCAAACACATCTAGTTTCTGAAGCACTTACATGGTTCATATTTAGAATTGGAAGGGACCTTAGTGTTCATTCGTAATCTGTTTTATTTTAGTGACTCTCGGACAGAGCTTTGACTCTATGACGATATTTTCAGGGATAGTGGGAAACATCGCGATCTAAGCAAACATCGACAGAGCTGAATGACCACAGGTTATCAGACCAGGAAGATGCGGGAACATTCTGGCTCCAGCATTTACATGCTATGTGGCATTGGGCAAGTATCTTAACTCTTCCGAGCCTCAGTTTCATCATCTGTAAAGCAGGAGCATTACCTACCTTGGTTGTTCCAAATACTAGGAACAAAATCATACAATATTTTGCTTTTCAATAAACAATAGCAGGGTATTTTTGTTTGTTTGTTTGTTTTGTTTTTTTAAATTTCATGAGTTTCTGATAAAGGATAACATTTTGGGTTCTTACCTTGGAACTTCTAACATACTAGAGCTTAAGTTTGCTTCTTAACTACACACACTTTTATTGTAAGGAGACATACTTTTGGCATTAAAAGACCTGAGGATTATGTCCCTTCGAACATCAAGGCCACATTTCACAATTCTCTTCTTCAATGAAATAGAAATGCATCAAAAAGAAAAAAATCTGCTGTGTGATAGAAGCCAATTTTTCCTAGGTTTTGGTATTTAATTTTCACGACTTTTTACAATATTTGGAGCTCCGAGTTTTACTTTTCTCCCATGTGTTTCTTTCTATCAGAGCCCCAAAACACTGAGCTGACTTCTCACTGTACCAGGAGACCTTCACCTTGTCTTCAGTTTAGTCTAAGCTTGGAAAAGGAAGTGACACTGAAAATCTTGTCTCCATGGGATAAATAATAATAATGGCAGCAGTCCTAATAATGTAGTCTGGCTTGATCCTTAAATCAACTAGAGCAAGAATGCTTAGAGATGGGGAAACAGGTAAGTGAAGGCAGGATTCCCATTTTGTCTCATCTTGTTTTCCCTCTTCTGGATGCTTGTATCCGACGGAGACCCTTTATGCAGATCTGAAATCTAGTTGCTCCAGGAGCTTGATTCATAGAAATTGAGACTGGAAGGGACCTCATCTGGTCAGACTATTTACCTGGGTTCTCTGGCTCTTGTTCTGAAAAGGAAACTAAGCCCCTGAAGCCCTTTTATGCTCATCCCACTATGGTTCTAAGACAAAAGTGAAAAGAAATGCTAAACTCACCAGAGTGGCAAAGAGATGGTACAGAATGAAATAGATGGCCACCACAGGTGCCCACATGTGGCCCACAGCATTCAGGGTCTGGTCCATCACGTCCACCCATCCTTCCTGGGTGAGGATCTGGAACATGGACATAAATGCCTGCGGAGGAAGACAACAGAGGCGTTAAATACTGGCTCCAGCGTGCGTGCAGTTTAAAACTGGCGTGTGGCGTTGGAGGACTCTGGGGTCAACGTTATTCATTTTTATCTGATTGATCAGAGGAAGAACAGCCCTAATGTAACAGATGGGAAAGAGCTGAGAACTAAAGGTCCTAAAAGCCTGATATCTAACTTTTCAGTGTGGAAAACTAAAATAATCACCCTGTATTAAGATTAGCCTTGTGGGTGGGTGAATACTATTGAGTAAATTTTTTAAAAAATCAGGACCTCCTTTTATTTGACGTTTTTTTTTCTTTTCTCTAAGCAACTAAGATTTAACATTTCCAACAGATAACTGTATTTTTATTTTGCTGCTAAGTGCAACTTATTTTTATAGCGAAGTGCATTTGATTGTCTAAAGGCATATGAGAATAATAGCCCTAATTTTACTTTTACAGTACCCGTCTATCAAATTATTTCAGTTATATTTAAAACAAGAGACTCTTTAAGAAAGAAATCTCCCTCCCTCCCTTCCTTCCTTCCTTCCTTCCTCCCTCCCTCCCTCCCTCCCTCCCTCCCTTCCTTCCTTCCTTCCTTCCTTCCTTCCTTCCTTCCTTCCTTCCTCTTTCTCGTTCTTCCCTCCCACCCTCTTTTCCTGCCTACTCTCTCTCTCTCTCTCTCTTTCTTAATGGGGGAGGGAGTGAAGCAGGAGAGGGACTGAGAATCTCGAACAAGCTCCACACTCAGTGTGGAGCCTGAAAGAGCTTGGGTTACAACCTGAGATCATGACCTGAGCTGAAATCAAGAGTCAGAGGTTTAACCAACAGAGCCACCCAGGTGCCCCGAGAAAGAAATATTTCTACATGATACTGCCATACTGAGCAACTTAATAAAGACACACACATTTTTCATGACTTTTTTTCTTTTGTTTTCAAGGTACAGAGTCAAGACCATGAAAGAGGCCAAGACCTAAACGAACAAACAAACAAACAAACAAATAATAGAGCATTCCAACAGAATCCAGCCAAGCTAAAAGACCCATACTTTCTCTGCCAAGATCTTTGGTTTGTTCCACTCTTACGAGTTTTTCTTATGAAATATAGGGTTAAATGTACAGCCCTGACTTGTGTATCGTGCATTCATTAGTGGTCAATAAGGATTTATGACCTTAATGAGGGTTTACGATGATGATGAGGTCTGGGAAGAGTGGTAGTTGGAATCTAGTGACCTGTTAAAAATGTTTTTATAGGCTTTAATGGAGATGTAAACTGGGCTCTCAGATGCCAAGAAGTAAGGCCCAGGGTGATACAAAGACCAAGGGCCCAAGATGAGAGCCCTGTTACGCTAATAGGATCTCAGAGACCAAATGGACACTACAGATAATCTACGGTGATTCTTTCTTTTTGAAGATAAAGAACATGAGGCTTAAAGATGAGAGGCGATTAGCCCAAGGTCACTCTACTAATGTGTGACACTAACAAGTCACACTGAGTCACTCTGACTCCAAAGTAAGTCCTTTTCCAAGCACCGCATTCCGTGTTCAGTGAGGTCTTGAATCTGCGACTTTCCAGGCTGAACCCCACACAGTAAGCTCTCTCAGCAGTTTGCTTTGCTAGAGACACTTCAACAAACTTAAAAGTAGGACGTTAAACGACTACCACTTAGTGGACCCGTTTGAGCAAAGGAGTGATTGTTAAATGATTCTTGTACCAGATAAGATTTTGCACTTATCCTTTGTCTATGTGTGAAACACTTAACATCTCCTTGAGTTAATTTTTCTATAATCTCATTACCCTACAATGTATCTTGTTCACGAAAGTATGAAGTATGCTGTTACTGATGCTTGAACTCAGCATTGTCAAGGACGATATAAAACTTTCCCCACCAGGGCGCCTAAGAGAATATTAGCTCTAACTCATCCTAAAAATGCTTCAGAAGACTTTGCAACACATCATTTAACTTCATAGGTATGCCAACACTTATCATTGAGGGCAATAATTTTTTCCCCTGTGTTTTTTTTTTTCTGTCGAATATTTATTACATCTAAAGACAAAGAACACAGGTTCCAAAGACGATTCACATAAAAATATCAGACTGCTATATTTCCTTCAACGAAGATGTCACCAATGTGAAAGTGTGTGTATGTCCAAAAGACTCAACAACAATAGGGGAAGATCAAAACACCCACCAGTATAAAGGGAAATTTACCCAACAAGGATTTCTTTCCCCCAAAATGACAGGCAAGCTTGTGATTAAAACCAACATCTATTCTTAGTACCAAGAGACCAAAAAATGCATGTGTACCTTTCAACTGCCTTGGGCACTAACCAAATTAATTTGTTTTCATCTACTGCATTAGCTTTCATGAATACTCGGCTATTAGGCATTCAGTAAATGCTCGGGAACACAGAACTATGGGATTGTTGCTGGCAGATAAGCAACGTGGGCAAGAACACTGGGGTTATCTTCTACTCTTTTCAGAGTCTCAGAAGAAAAAAAAATCTCATTTCTGCACAGCTTAGTCACCTGAAAGTGCATGTTGCAAGATGCTGGGAATTATATCTGAGAGCAACGCTTTGTTACAATGTGTGTGTTTCTAGCTGCTTAGGTGGATAAACAATGAAAGGTAGAACCTGAAATATATCTACCACAGGCTGAAGACTAATTTGTGCCTTGCCTGAAGGCTGCTATGTCAGTTTCATTGAGATTTTATCCAGAAGTTTAGATCCTAATGATTGAGATGTAACTCAAGGACACTTATATTGTCCCCAGAATGTGTGTCCCTTGAAAGTCTGCTTAGTTTACTTATTTAAACATGGATTGTTAGTTTCTGGAAGCTTGAGGTATCAGGGATTGAGATGAGGAAGACACGGTTTCTTCTACTAAGAAATTTATAATCAAGAGTGATAGAACAAGATGAAAATGGCCAACTCTAAGAAAAAGCAAAATGGAAAATACGGTGTATAAGAGAACTATAGTAAAGCTTTCATGGTGCAAGTTAGAAGTACCAATGTATTCCTTTTGGGTGAGGCAAGAACTGTTTGGGGGAAATGATGGCAAGTGATTGTCATAATGAAAATGAATATGATGTAAATGGTGGAGAGGGGGGCAAGGAACAAAGGTCTGGAGGAAGTCCTCTCTTTTCTCCAACTGTGTGTTGTTATGTAATGCCAATTTCCTACCATGTGGTCCTTTTGTTCCTCCTCAAGGGTTTCCACCAGCTCTTTAAAAACTAAGAAAACTAATCTTTTATCCATTATATATGTTTAAGCTATTTTCCTCTATCCATTTGTGGTATTTTTGTAAACATGAATTTTAAATTTCTATGTGGCCTAATTTGCTATTCTTTTATCTAAGTTAAAAAAAAACAAAAACTTCTCTCACTGGAATATTAGACTTAAATGTACCCCTACTTTTATGAAATAGTTTTAGTTTCCTTATTTTATTATGTCTAGCACGCTCAACCAGAAGTCACTATTTTAATCAGTCTAAATCTGGAATTTACTTTGGTAGAATAAGTGAGACAGGAATTAATCATATTTTTCTTTCAAATGGGTGATCAGCTGACTCAGCACAATATAAGTGAAAAAAAATATATATCTTTTCACTAATTTAAAATACCCCCTTTATTTATAGCAAATACTCATATAATTTCAGCTCTACTTTTAAATTTCTATTCTTTTCCATCAATCTATCTCATCTCCAAATTGTCTAGCAAATTGTACTTTTATTTTAATAACTGCTAGGATTCCTAGCTGCTCCTTATAAACTTTTGTTTTCAGAATTTTTACTTATTTTTATATATTAAAATTCCTCAAAACATCTTGTTTTATTTGTTGAGATCACATTAGTCCAAGAAAAATTGATATTCTTATTCCCTGATCTCATAGAAATGTTTCTTTCCATTTATTAAGTTTTTATTCATGATTCTGAACAAGTATTTCTTCTTATACAGTTGCCACACATTTGTTAAGCTGATTAATATTACTTTTCAAAAATTTAATCAAGGTGATGCCATATCATTAAAATATTGCACAGTAAAGCACCTCGAGGGTGGTTTCTTTTTTTTTTTAAGAAAACTTTTTTTTTCTTTAAGATTTCATCTATCCGTTTGACAGAGAGAGAGATCACAAGTAGGCAGAGAGGCAGGCAGAGAGAGAGGGGGAAGCAGGCTCCCCATTGAGCAGAGAGCCTGAAGTGGGGCTTGATCCCAGGACCCTGAGATCATGACCTGAGCAAAAGGCAGGGGCCTTAACCCACTGAGCCACCCAGGCAACCCTCAAGAGTAGTTTCTTAATGAATGATAAGCATAAGCTATATGCCTAAGTATGTTTTTCAGTCCTAACTGGTCTTTCACACTTGTCCAGTACATCGATAATGAACAGATTGATAGTCAATATGTTGACTATGAAAATACTGTTCACTGCAAGCCCGGTAATGTTCTCAGACCGTACTTCCCCGTCCAGGGCTCCACTGTCTGACCTGTATGGTACCAGAGGGAAAATGGTCCAGGTTGAACAGCCCCGTTTCTCACTATCTACTAATTGCTCAGAATCTGGCCCAGGTTCATGCACTTTATCTGAATCTTTGCTTTCTTACACAATGTTCAGTTCCATTTAGTTTAGTTTTGGTTGAGATTTTCTGATTGTTTTTCACACATTTCATTGAGAAAAGAAATAGATTCTTTTTTCCCCCTTCAACTTCCTATAGCTTCCAGATTCTGATGGATGTTATCTATTGTTTGGAAAAAATTCCCCTGTTACGCGCCTATGGATGTACTTCCTGAAGCCTTCAATTACCCCAAACCATTTGACTCTTACTCTCAGATATTCTTCTGGGGGGTCCTCTTACCGCTTGCTTTAATTTAGACTAATTGTTTTTTAGATCTGCTCCCCAGTTGTCAAAATCTTCATTTTTAACTTTCTTATCTAGATCTCTTGTTCTCTCCATTATGGCATCGGAAAGTCATTCGAGTATCTCATCCTCACTTGTGAGAGTTCTGTTTCAATGTCAGCTAGGTTTTCTTCTCTCTGTTTTGCCATCTTGGTTTGAAGAGAGGGGTCTGCAGGGACAGAAGTATTCACTGGGGCTATGGGAAGTTATGTTTGGAATATCAAGCTTCAGCTATTTCTTTAATTCAGATAGGTCCCAGAAATCTTTCCTGCTGCCAGAGCCAATCAGTCCCAGGTGTTGGCAGCCTCCCATTCCCAGGATCCCCCCCCCCTCCACCGCTATCTCCAGGGGAGGGCAGGCAGGCTGATTCTTCCCGTTTGGTTCTCTGTGTGGAGGGAGAGGGCAACAGGAGCTCTCCTTACCACCCTGCCCCCAAGGCCATCTGTCCCTTCATGGCTTCTGTTTCCTTCTTTCCTCTTCATACTCTCCTTGTGCTAAACTTTTGCTTATAATGGGAGATAATTCGTTTTGGGGAATTATGGTTATTTTGCTTTCACTCTCAAGCTTTCTTCCTAGCTGGAAAAAAAAAAAAAATGGTGAGATCTAGCATTTTATTTTCTCTGGTAAAAGAGCTGGGACAAGTCATTTCTATACTTGGGGGTTCCTCATTGTCTTTTTCCAGGCCTGTGCATGCTCCCGTGGCCAAATCGAGGGAGATGAGTACATATTTTAGGATTTGCTTTTCCAATTTATTTTCTTCTGAACATCTGAAAAACAAGCTTAAGGCATGAGCATAGAGTTCATCTTCTATGATTTTCTGTTTCTCCCTGCCTTCCCTCTCTCCTTCGTAGTAGCTTCTATTCAAAGATAATGGCACAAAATTGTGGCCTTACCTTTGTGTGGTTTTTGCTGGTGTAATTTTTTCTGGCTGATAATTAACTGTTTTGTTTCCTTGGGCTTTAGAGACAGAGGGTCTGTGATTTTGCTATTTTACCCCTCAAGTCCAAACCTATAGATGTAAATAGGAGTAAACAGCTTTGTTTACAAGTGCTTTGACTTTTAAAAAAAATTATTATATTTTATTTTTTAGAGAGAAAGAGAGAGAGCACAAGCACATATGTGTGTGCATGTAAGTGGGGTGGGTTGGGGGCAGAGAGAGAGAGAGAATCCTAAGTAGGCCTCAAACCCAGCTCCTGAGCTCCAATGTGGGGCTTGATCTCATGACCCTGATATGATGGCCTGAGCCAAAATCAAGAGTTGGTCACTTAACTTCTGGGTCGGACTGAGCTACCCAGGAGCCCCTACAAGTACTTTTACTTTTTGATATTTAATGACATATTCACATATCAAACACCACTATGCAGGTCAGTCCCTTTCATACTGGAGGTGCTTGGCTGCACTAATTGAATCAGGGATGAGCTGTTAAGGAGACAATAACCACTTGCCCTTAAGGTGATCAGGAGTAAACAACTCTGCCCCATCCGAAAAGAACTAAACCAATCAAAACCATTGCTAATGGCTAATGGACGACCTCCAGTGGAAGCTATAAACAACACATTGTTGGCAGTAGCATCTGGAGGTGAACAACTGAAAACTAGCTATGCAGGTCAGTAGGGGCTAGAAGGATAATTAAGAAGGCAGAGTTATGAGCATGCTGAAAATCCAAGGAAGCAAAAATCTCTGAATGAACAGAAGTTAAGTAGGAGAGAAAACAGAGTAGAGTGGAGAACAGTGGAGAAGAAAGGTTGTGAAAATCATTGGCATAGGAAGCACCTTTTCTAATTGGAGTACATCATGTCCCTCAGGTATGTGGGAACAAAACAAAGGGCAAGATCAGAGTAGAGGCTGAAAGCCGCAAGGCAGGAGTATGACAAGGCAAACTCTTCGGGGCTGATGCAAGAGAAAATACACCTAAGGGGAGAGAAAAGGGTCCGTGGGTCACCGAAGGGCCTGAGCACTGCAGTGGAGAGCCACAAAATTCACTGCCAGCCCTTCTCAGGCTCCTTAGCTGGCATCACCCAGATTAATCTCTACAAGCTGCAGAGCCTCAGGGCTCAGTCCTCTGATCTTTTGATCTCTTTTTTGCCTCTCAACACTCACTCCAACACTTGATTAGCATCTGGAGGTCTTTCTGATGGACCTTCTTAGAGTTAGGTGATAGCAAAACAATGGTATTACCCTATACTGAAATAAACAGGTTATAAGTCTTTGTTCAGACCGTGCAAAGCAATTCATAACCCTTTAAAAAGATATCGTGGATGCCCTTTGATAACTTGATGCCCCGGTGCATGTTCTGGGTTTTGAGTATGTGTGGATCTCAATTTAGGTTAAAAAAAAATAAATATTCTTAAAAAGTAGGATGGACAAACACCTCAGGTTTTGGTCAACATAAAGTGAGCAGAATATACAGTATGATCCCATTTGTAATATACAAATCTAGATGTATTCTTGTGTACCTCAAAATGATGGAAATCCTATAAAATAAACTTCGTGCTTTGAGGACTGGAATGGGGAGGCCTGAGAAACTAGGAAGTGGGGTAAATACTCTCTTTTGAATTTTTTAAAATAATAGTTTTATTGAGATATATTTTACATACCATAAAATACATCTTTTAAAGTCTACAATTAAGTGTTGGGGCTCCTGGCTAGCTCAGTCAGGTAAGCGTCTGACTCCTGATTTTGGCTCAGGTCATGGTCTTAGAGTCCTGAGACCAAGCCCTGTGTCGGGCTCCTCAGTCAGTGGGGAGCCTGCTGGAGGTTCTCTCTCTTCCTCCCCAACTCCTCCCCCACCCCCAAATAAGTAAATCTTTAAAAAAAAATAAAGTTTACAATTAAGTGCTTTTAGTTTATTTGCAGTGTTGTACAACATTACCATTAATTAATTTAAGAATATTATCTCTGCTTCCCCTCAAAAACTATGTACCCATTGGCATTCCCTCCCCATTCCTCCCTCCTGCAGCCTTCAGTAACCAATATACCTTCCGTCTCTATGGATTGGCCTATTCTGCACATCTCCTATGAATGGAATCATACAATCTGTGGTCAGAGTTCATCCATGTTGTAGTGTGTATCAGCAATTTATTGCCAACTATTATTGCATTATAAGGAAAGATGACATTTTATCCACTCATCAGTTGATGGATATTTGTTTTGTTTCCACTTTTGGCTATTGTGAATAATGCTCTATGAACATTCTTGTAAAGGTTTTTGTGTGGACATAAAAATTATTTTTCATTCAATAAGCCTTTTACCTTTGTATTAAAATATATGTAAAAGGAGATATTTATTTTATTTTGAAAAATATACACAGTAAAAATTTTAAAACATGGTGAAGAATACCATCCATGTCGACATATAGCTTTCATGTTACAATGTAATTTACATCTATTTTATCTATCTTTAGCTGGTTTCGAGAACTCTTTCTCTACAATAGATTTGCTTTCAAAATGAAATCCATTTGACAACTTATATAGTGGCTCAACCTTTTTATGGGCAGTGTCCCTGCTGTGTCTTACTATCAGTCAGCCCTAAAATAGAAGACTTGATGGTATTCACTGAGTACAAAAGTGACACCTCCTTTGGTTTTAATTGCTTTAATTAGTCACCTACTCAATGTCCTTGTTTTTTTTCCTCCACTCAAAAAGCAGTAATATGTCAAGGAGTTTTATCCTCTGAAAAATCCACGAATGTCATGATCCTTTAATATTCTGTTTATAGTTCCTTTTATTTAAAACTTACTCAACTATTCAAAGTTGTAATTTTTTTTAAAGATTTATTTACTTATTCGAGAAAGAGAGAGAGAAAGAGCATGAGCAGGGGGATGGGCAAAGAGGGAGAGCAAACCTCAAGCAGACTCTATGCTCAGCGCAGAACCCAGTGTTCTTATCTTATCCCACAACAGTGGGATCATGACCTGAGCCAAAACCAAGAGTTGGACGCTCAACTGACTGAGTCATCCAGTGCCCCTCACATTTGTAATATTTAAAATGACAGCAATAAATAGTAAATGTTGGACTTACCAAATGTTGGCTAGCAAAATCATGACTGACAACGAGAATTGGAGGGTGGAAAAACCCAATAAAAATGACATTTTTAATGTATTTTAAAACTACAGTAAATAAAAGCTCTGAGTGCACCACTTACAATGGTGAAATTAAGTTATCCATAAATACAAACTCTGTGGATTTGAAATCTAGAGTGAAAACAGCACTGTAATGTCAAAGCCATTGGCAGTAGCCATTTCTTTACTTCAGATTTCTCCTTAATGATTTAGATGGAATTCCAGCATTCATCAATTCAGTTACACTTTTTCCAGTTCTCCAATCTCCATCTGTCTTTTTTGGCCTACTCTCAGGAAAAATGCCAACTCCGAAGTGGGCCTGACTCTTCATGGCTATGTCTACCTATTGGGCTGCTCTGAGGAGAGGGTCACCCCCAGGAAAAGAGGCTCCTCTCCTTCTGGCTTCCAAAGGGACCTCAGCACTGTCCAGCAAGACTCTTCCCTATTTTTGGTGACTCCATGACCATCCACGAGCTTTCCAAAACTTCTTGTCATCTGTCATCTGACTAACTTCATCCACCTCATCTCTCCCCTCACTCTCAAGAGATGGCCTTCCTAGAGTGGAGAGCTAAGAGTGCCATTTAAAATAGAAGCTGAATGAGCTGAGCATAAGACATCGACCTGTGAGCGGCAGAGCAGTGAGGCAAAGAACCAAGTGTTTAACCCTGCAGTCACAGGGCCCGAGTTTGGGATCAAACCGCTGCCCCACTTAGTGGCTCTGGGTGAAACACCGAGCCATCCTGACACCAAGCTTCCTCAAATGTGTGACAGTGTCACTCCAAAGACTGTCTTGAGAATCAATATAAATAGACTATGTGTGAGGACTTTATAAACATGAAAGCACTATACGAGTAATATTTTTTAATAAAAATTTAAAAAAATCTCTCTCAAGGAAAAACAACTTTAATAACCCTTGTTTAAATTTCAGAATCCCTATGCAGTCTCCATGACTTAAAACTCTTTATGTCACATACAGTGCGATTTTATTTTTATTAAGTTCAAAATTATATTGGATAAACTATATTTTTAAGAAGATATTTCCTTTTAGATACATGAATTTTGAAAGTCTGACTGTTTTTGGAGACATCATTTCATCTTTGAACTAAATGATTCCCTACATATCCTTGATAGCCAAGGTGTCTCTATTTTATGATCTATTAATTGGTACTGGCCATCAATTTGAAAGCTTTGTTTTCATAAAATATATTTTCCAGTCCATCTTACCAGACTATATTTTACCTATAAATTACAGAAAAAGGCTACAGTAAATGTTTTGTTACTAATAGAGGCTGATAAATTGCCTTTTGGTGCTGTTAATTCATCCAAGTATTTATTTATTGAATAAACAGTAAAAATCACAGTGTTTGCAAATGGACTGATAATAGTTAAATAAAATAGGGTCTGTGCTCGGAGTTATCACATACACTGAGATCTGAAAATACAGTGAAACACTGATGGGATTTTGTTACAGGGCCCTGTTCTGGAAAGTTTTAATTACCAATGACTTTTAAATGGTAAAGGTTTTAGAGCCACGTAGGTCTCTGTCTTTATATGAACTCCTTTGGAATTTGAAATCTGTTGAAACCAATTACCTTTGTTGTTGGTAGAGGTGAAATATTAAAAATATTACTCTCTCTATAAAATGATCACACCTTATTCCTTGTCCCTGAGAAAGAAATAAAGTTGAAAATGGAGGTCTTAATTAATTCTGTGACTGTCTTTTGTATGGAAAAAACAGACCAGGCAGTTCTTTGCTTTTTTCTCCAAAATGAACCCACATTATTTATTTCACTTCTATAATTCCTAAAATGTGCTTGTTGCCAAGCATTCCATTTAAATGAATAAAAAGGGGAGGGGGAGTCTCTTTATTCGTCAAATTTTAGACCACCATGGAAAAGCCTTACTGAAACAAGACGGAAGTAATTGGCCTTAAATGTCAAAATGAGCTTGAATGTAATTAGAAGCAAAGCAGGCATCAGAACGTTATGCCTACTCCAGCAGCAAATTACTTTAAGTAGAGCCTACACTTAAATATAATTTCCAAAGTAAAAGGAAAGATGGTAGAAACTCATTTGCAAAAGTCAGTGAATTTTCTTCTCGTCCTGAAAGTGTCTGTAGGGGTATCCAAACATCTCTTTTCTTTTCAACTGCCACGCTTGGGTTCACTTTTACATAAAACACGGTAACTGACAACGCAGGCAAAACCATGGATGTGTAGTCTCCTCGGATTTCTTTCAAGATAAGATGAAAATGACATGAGGAGAGTCGCTGAACTATGACTGGCATTTATGTGGTGCTTTACAGCTCCCGAAGCAGTTAATTGTCCATTTTATGTAGAGCAACATGAGCAGTAGCCCCGTGAATGATTACTGTACATACTGTAGCCTCCGCTGGCGGTCAGAGGTCTTACCCAATTAACCTGGGTCTGCAGGGAGCAAACGGTGGCCCTGGACCTCTAGGCTGGGATCTGCTGCCTTCAAATTCCTGCTGGCGTTTTGAACAGTGAGGGTACAAGACACCTTAAGATCTAATAATTGCTGATGTCATTTCATAACCAAAATTACTGAGACAAACAATGTAATATTTAAATTTTAGAAATTTTGTACTATTTAGAACATTTACCTCCTTTGTCTTACTCAGGACTAGGTACATGTCTAAAACTCCGTATTATGGTCAACTGATTAGGGAAAAATATACAACTCCAGGATCTTCTCTTCTTCGCTAAAATAAGCTCCACTCATTAACATTTTTCCATATGGAAAGAACATAACGTTTTCATTTTCATGAGAATCTAAAATCATGGAATTTTAATTTGTTTTAATAATAAAAATATATTAATCATTTACGACATAAAGGTTAAAGTTCCTATATTAGAAACATTTATCTTAAGGGAAAAAAGATCAAGATGAACTGAAGGAACTTTAATTTCCCCCTAACAATCTTTCTTGCAGAGTATGATATTTTTAGTTGAAAGGTATACTTCCCACCGATTATGTTAAATAAAATAATTTTGAAATGCAACCTTCTAGCTGACAGAACAAACAGCTGTGAAAATGAGACCTGGAGGTTTATGCAAATAGGAAACTTCTGAATTAATTTTCTTTATCGAACAGACTGTCAAGTTTCTGGGAGTATTTATGCCCTATTTCTTAATTAGTGATTTTGCTAATGTCAGTCCTATTAAATTTTCATGATGTCAATGATGCGTTTCATTGGCAGATACGTGCTACAGAAACGCAGATGAAAGTTGACATTTTACTTTTGGTGAATAAAGATTTAGTAACGTATATAAAAGAAACAGGGCTCCTAAACCCAGATGTGTGTCCCGTTGTTAAATAGCTGAGGATTTATCAAGAAAACTTCTGTAACAGAAGTATCACGGAAATTTCAGTGTTTTCTTCCCACCGGTTTGTATACCAATGCTCAAGAACAAGGTTTTTCTATGTGGCTTCAAATAGAAAGCAACTATGGTCAGAAAAATCTTATAGTTGAGTTTTTTGTTGTTGTTGTTGTTGTTGTTTTTCCTACACTTTAGAAATGGAGTTTGCCATTGTTTGCTCTCTTGGAATGGGCTCTGATTTCTCATTTTTCCTCACTAAGTTCACAAATAATGAACTTTACTGCAAATGATATTGTTTGCTTTTTTCTATCACAAATATCGATTTCAAAGCCTTGCCTCTATTCTGATGGTGCTTCATTAGCACTCTAATACCTTGAAAAATAGATTTGATAGTTATTTACTAATTAATGTTTAATTGAAATAATTTGACTTTAATAAAGCTGATTTCATAAGTTATGAATTAAAATTAGTCTTATATAACTAAAATTAGTCTTCTACAACTTTTATTTCTCTGGTAAGAGTAGATATATAAAGGGACACAATATATATATATATTTTCTGGGCATTTATATATATTTGAAACAAAACTGAATTCAGCTACAGACATAGTTGTTGTTATGCTTTTTTGTTTAATATTTTATCACCTCCATGAGTGTCACGCATGGCTTACCTCATAAGTTAGGCTGTAAAAATACAGTTTTGATAACTGAATGACATGCCACAATATTTAAAATTTATTTAGACATTCCATGTGGGTGGACATTAAAGCTGTCTCAAAATTTTCACAATGCTGCAAAGAGCATTTTTTTAAAGATCAATTTTTGTGTGCATCTCTGGTTATTCTCTTGGAGTCAATTTCTAGAAATGCAATCACTAGATCAAAGAGAAAAAATGCTTTTTGGTGTCTTCATATATAATGAAAAACGGATTCCCAGAAGAACACAAATGTTCATTGCCCCGTGCAATGTGTGAGAGGGCTTTCTGCCAGCAGCGCACATCACCATTAGCCAAAAATAAAAATAACAAACAGATCTTGTCTATTCAACACTTTCTTTCCAACATGCATTATAAATTAAGGTTGCTTCTTCATGTTTTCCTTTGTTCTTAAATATTATTTATGGCAGTTATTTTTGAATTGTCTGAGAAGTCAAATTTGTTCTTTTAGGCTTAGAAGTTCTTGACCATCCAAGATGAAAGATGATATTTTCTCTTTGTTTTTTACCTTTTTACACTTCAGATATCCTTGCTCTAATTCATCTGGAAGGCATTTTGATACATAGTATGGGGAGACTCTGGTATCCCCAATATTGCTTGTTTGATAATAATTACTCTCATAATCATTTATTGTGATACTTTCTTTGCCAAATGTCTTTTTAATGAATGTTTGTCCATTGATCTGTATCTTAACCCTAAATCACACTCCGTATTATTATAGTAGCCTTGTACATTTTCTTTTTTTTTTTTAGCCTTGTACATTTTCTTGTTAGTTCTCACCAATTTTTGATGACACTCCTCACCGCTTTTTCTTTTTTTTATGACATCTATAATATGGGGAAAATACTTCCTTAATAGATTTTTGGGGGGGTTACATTAGATATATGGGGATATCTATGTGTGTATATGTGTACTTCTCTTGCTCTATGGAAATTTCTCATTACAAGGACCTTTCATGCAAAAAGTCTCATATACAGTAATTATTACTATCGGTAATAATGACCCTTGGGGAAATATCTTCTTTGACTTAATCAGGAATGATTATGCTTCTCTATGAAGTAGTTTGTTTTTATCTTATTATCATATTTCATCTACCTAAGTCTGTATTTGATAGAAAGACTGGGGTCACACTCATGCCTTGACTCCAGCAAACATGGATGGTCTTCATGGTGTACTTTTGTGTTTTAGGTTTTGTTTTTGTGTTTTTTTCTGTAATTTCAATTTGTTTTCCCTTTAGACTAATTCTTTTAAATTTGGCTTAAATTTATTTGACCTGGCTATAATCCTTATCAACACATTCTATTCTTTTTGGAATGGGGTCAAATATAATAAACATTTCTTTGTGTGTTTTGTTGAAATGGCAGTCATTTTAAGACTACTTTAATAATTTCTATATAGTTAGATAATGCAGAAATATATTCTTCCTTACACTCCAAGACAGAGTCCCCTTTCTTTTATTTTGCCATGTCTTTTCATAAGCCCCTGGGGGCTTTACTTCAGCCTGAAAAAATGTGGCTTATCCAAAAAGAAAGGATATGCGGTATTGTCCACATTGTAAGTGGAATCATTTTCTTGTCATTCATATTAATCTTCATACTTTATCATCGAATTTCCAGTTTTTCTTACAGAAATGTATCCAGTACATCTCTGTTGGTTTGAAGTGGCATTTTTGTCCTTCATCTAGTGCCTTTTCCCTGGGATTCTGAATGGAATTAAATGCATGTGGAAAGTTAACATAACAATAAAAACAATGGAAGCAATACTACAGACCTAACCCTGAACTAGCTACCAGGATTCTCACTTTATCTAGTCCCTGTCTGGCCTGTACTATTTTTGCCTTTTTGAATTGCATAATATAGAATAACAGGATGTAAGCTATTCACTTCTATTTGCCTAGTACAGCTGCCTTTACCTCCCTTACCCTCTTATTTCCCTTACCCCCTTACTCCTGCATGCACATGTACTCACCTCACTCATGTGTATACATAAACTTTATCCCATCATGTTTCCTGAAAATTAAGGTTTTTGAAAAATTTATTTATAGAGAAGATGTTCAAGAAGGCTGGAGACAGTCCTCTGCATGGGTAGGCAGCTCAGCTCAGGGTTCACTGATACTCTGGGTGTTATACCGAAGAGGTGGATAGTGAGAAAGAATGAATCTATGCATTACATTAAATGGTCCTGGGTTTAATTCCAAATATGGAATAGTTAATAACAAGTGATTTCAGATACCAGCAACAATTTGACAGTTGGTTTTATCTCTCTGTAATACTGTAATATGTGTGTGTGTATATATATATATATACACACACAGATATATTACTATATATACATATATATAGATAGATAGAGGAATATGTTCTAGATGAAAAGATCAGGACAAAATCACAGCAAAAGGGCTAAATGAACAGAGATAAGCAATATGCCTAATTATGAATTCAAAGCGGGGCGCCTGGGTGGCTCAGTTGGTTGGGTGACTGCCTTCAGCTCAGGTCATGATCCCGGAGTCCCGGGATCGAGTCCCACATCGGGCTCCCAGCTCCATGGGGAGTCTGCTTCTCACTCTGACCTTCTCCCTTCTCATGCTCTCTCTCACTCTCTCTCTTTCCTAATAAATAAATAAATAAATAAATAAATAAATAAATAAATAAATAAAATCTTAAAAAAAAAAAAAGAATTCAAAGGAATGGGGCGCCTGGGTGGCTCAGTGGGTTAAGCTGCTGCCTTTGGCTCAGGTCATGATTCCAGAGTCCTGGGATCAAGCCCCGCATCAGGCTCTCTGCTCAGCAGGGAGCCTGCTTCCTCCTCTCTCTCTGCCTGCCTCTCTACCTACTTGTGATCTCTCTCTCTGTATCAAATAAATAAATAAAATCTTAAAAAAAAAAGAATTCAAAGGAATGATCATAAGGATATTCACTGGACTTGAGAAAAGAGTGGAAGATCTCAGTGAGACTGTTAACAAAAAGAAAATATTAAAAAATGAACCAGCCAGAGATGAGGAACTCAATAACAGAAATAAAAAATATATACTAGAGGGAATCAGTAGTGGATTAGAGAATGTAGAAGAACAGATCAGCAATCTAGAAGATAGGATAATGGGAAGTAACCAAGCAAAGAGAAAAAAAGAATAATAAAACATGAGAATAGAGTTAGGAAACTCAGTGATATCATCATGCATAATAACATTTACATTACTGAGATTTTAGAAGAGAAAGAGAAGGGGGCAGAAATCTTATTTGAAGAAATAATCGCTGAAAATTTCCCTAATCTGGGGAAGTAAACAGACATCTAGATTCAGGAAGCACAGAGTTTCTAACAAGATTAATCCAAGAAGGTCCACCAAGACACATAATAATTAGAATGGCAAAAATTAGTGATAAAGAGAGAGTTTTAAAAGCAGTAAGAGAAAACAGTTACATACAAGGGGAACCTCATAAGGCTATCAGCTGATTTTTCAGCAGAAACTTTGCTGAAAGTTTCTGAATGTCTCCAGAAGAGACATGATGTATTCAAAGTTCTGGAAGGAGGAGACCTGAAACAAATAATACTCTACCAGTAAGGCTATCATTCACAATAAAGGAGAGATCAAGAGCCTCTCAGACAAACAAAATTAAAGGTTTTCATCACCACTAAGCCAGCCTTACAAGAAACATTAAAGGGAATTCTTTGAGTAGAAAGAAAAGGCTATAACTAAGAAAATTATGAAAGGAAAAAAAAACCCTCACATGTAAGTGCAAACATATAACAAAGGTAGTAGCTTAATCACTTATAAAACCACTATGGAAGTTAAAACAAAAAAAAAGATAGTAAAATCAATTATACCTATGAAAATCAAAGAATTCACAAAATAAAAGGTACCTATTATTAAACTTTTAGTGCAATACAGAAAACTGAATATTTAGTGTTCAGTTAATGTCCCAATCATTTATTAAAGCACCCTTGTATGTTGGGCTATGTGTTTACCACTAGGTATTTAGTGTGTCATGCTGAGAAATTGAGTTTTCATGACATTTAAGAACCCTAAGTATACTACTTGTGGTATTACATTGCCTGTTACCTTGCAGCACATCCTCTAAAATATGTACTAGTCTTTTTTTAATGATGAGGAATTTCAGGTAGTCATGGGAGGACAGTTGAAATGTCTAATCACAGACTATTTTTTTTTTTGTAGGCAAGAGTCAACAAAATATTTAATAATATAGTCACCTTTTCATCACTAAATATCCTCACAGAAGTTCATCTTAACTGAGTCAAATATTCCTCACTAATGGCTTTCATTTATTTCTGAAGTTGGTGGAATGGAGTAGATTGATTAAAATAATAGTACTGTAAAATGGCAATTAATAGTTGGAAATAGTTGGAAAACTGCAAATGAGAAGACTGGTAGAAAACCAAAATATGATGAGACACAAAAAAGGTCCTCCCCCAAAGAGTGGCCATCTGGGATTCAGGGTTGGAATATAAGGATGCTTTATTCAAAGAATAATTTTGATAACTGCAGTTCAGTGGACCAGTGATGTCAACACACAACAGAAAAGACAGCTGTCTGTGATTCATGCTGCATTAAAATTGCCTTTAAAAGGAAATGCACCAGATATTATTTTATCACTATGCTACTGATGAATCACCACAGAAAGAAATTCAACTAGGAGCAAAAAAAGCAAAATAAAACAAAACATAACAAAAACCCAAAAAAATCAAACCAAACAACAAGGAAACAACAGCAGCAAAAAACCAACCAACCCCTCTGATGTTACAGTGGAAAGAAAATAAAGTTAATTTTACAGCTTCTTGGGGGGAGATGGTTACATTAAGTGATATCACCTTTAAAGCTATGCTTTAAAGTTTAGAGCAGGGTACTATTTTCTATTACAGGGCCAGGTCTAGACATGGATGATTTTGGCCTAAAGCCTTAGATGGGACCAACTTTAAGAGACTGTAGAAAATTTGACACAGTAATGGCCACACAGAAAAAAACAAAACAATTACCTCCGTTCCTGCCCTGACAGTGCTGCAAATTCTTCAATTACACACTTTTGTGTTTGGTCAATAAAAATGCATTTTGTTCAATGAAAATAACTCCTCAGAGAAGTAATATTTCTTCTAGTGTAGCCTTCCTCAAAATAGCTCTTCTTTTATTCTCCAGAAAGAAAATAAGAAAGAGAATGAATCTTCTCAACAGCTCCCCTGTCTCACAGTCCCAACCTCAGAAAACACCCTATTGTCTGGCTCCAAACATGAACACTGCAGTTCCTTTCTTATCTGTCCCTCCAGGCCCTGTGATTCTCCATGTCTCTGTTACTCATCCGTCTTCCTGATAAGGGATACTCTCATCTAACGGCATTACCCAAGTTCTTAACTGTTGAAACCATACACACCCCTAAAGACCACTCTTCATAGAGCTTTGCAGATCTCCATTCCTAGAAACAATCCTTCCTTTTATTAAAATGAGGTAATATTTGGAAGCTCAGTACTTAGCACACAGTAGGTTCCTAGAATTTTAAAATATTCCCCAGCACATCTTTGATACCATATTTCACCTTCTGGCTTAACTGAGTTCTTTCTTATGTGTCTACTATGGGATAAGTTGACTTCTTCCTTACACTCTTAACTATGTCACAGGTTAAAGAGGACAGTTAGTATGTTGTTCATGTGTGGACCCTTCATAGTTCCATCACACACAGAATGTGGGCTGAATTATAGACAGCAACAAAACACATACACTATTTAGCCAATCATTGAGAATGGATGTATACAATATTTTGTGGAAAATGGATTTCAATGGTATAGCAATTAGGGGGGAGCATCAACATGAGGTTATAAGAATCAAGAGGCGATAATATCTGTAATGCAAACAAATACGAGGGTGCAGATGATGAAGGCAGATGTTGGGATGACCTGGGCTCGGGTTGTGTCTACAGAAAAAAAAAAAAAGAAATCTATACATCTGAAAGAAAATCAATGGAATAGGTTTTTTTTTTTTTTTAGTTCTCAAAACTATATTAGTGAACCTCCGTGTCTGATCATATACGGGAAAAAACTGATAATCCCCCACTCCAAATTCTGGTTAAAAGGCAACAAACATTTTTTTTCATGGCCAACAGAGATGAAAAAGGAGCTTGTGTGTCTTGACCAGGACACACACATACGGAATCCCATTCTGACCCAGCCAGCACGGAAGAACCACGTGGAATGGATAGACTAGTCAATAAATGGTACTGTGACAATGAGTTATCCAAAGGGTATGAAGGGAAATAAGATTGCTCCCTATGTCACAGCAACCACAAAAATCAATTTAGGTTAAATGAAAAGCTACATGTTGAAAGCAAAACAGCCTGACAAGACCAAGTGTTGCTGAGATGTGAAGCAGAGAACATTCTCATGTACTGCTGTTGGCAGATACACTGGGGGAAATGACACCAGAATGCAAGATTATCAATACCTGCTAAAGTTGAGTTATTTTTATTCTAAGACTCAGCAATTCTATTATTAGCTATATATCCCCCCCAAACATCCACATGTGCAGAATTTCACATGTGTACAAGTTCACTTGCAATGTTCAGAGCAGCACAATTTGGAGTCACGACATATGAGAAACAAACATCCAAAACCATATGCATTAGTTTTGTATTTCTTTGTTACAAATGATAACAAATTCAGCACCTTAAAACAATACCCATTTATTATTTGTGATTCCTGTAGGTTAGAGATGTATAGTGTAACTGGGTTCTCTGCTCAGGATCTCAGAAGTTGAAATCAAGGTGTAGGCTGGGCTGTGATCTCATTTGGAGTTTTTTCAACCCCCATTCAGACTGTTCTCAGAATTCAGTTCCTATGGTTGCGAGACTGAGGATCCTGCATTCTTGAAGCAAACAGCCCCTAACAGCTACCCTCAAGACCTAGCCATATGGCCCTTTAACATGACAACTTACTTCTTCAAAGCCAATAAGAGACTCTTGCAACAAATGCCTCTTCTAAGTGCCCAGGCCCACTGAGTGTGTCAGGCACAACTAGGATACTCTTTTTGATGGACTCCAAATTAACTGATTTATAGCCTATTCACAGAAGTGAAATTCCATCATATTCATAAGTCCTGTCCAAACCCATGGGGAATTCACCTACCCCACAGGAGAATGGGAAAACAAATTGTGAAGTGTTCAAATAAATAGTGCATTATAAATAAAATGCAATATATAGTTGTATATTAAACCACAAGAAAAATAAGATGCAATACATGCACTTGTTGGTAAATCTCACAAACATACTTTTGAGCAAAAAAAAAAAGCAATTAGCAGAAGAAATAGTACCGTTTGAGACCATAAAGGCAGGTTTAAATTATGCATAAAGATATGTGATTTTTAGTTGATGCTTCTATTTGCACTAAAAGCATAAAGGAATGCACTAAGAACATAAGTAGCCAATTCAGAAAAGTGTTTCTCCACGGGAAAGAGAAGGGAGTGATAAGGAAGGGACACTCAAGGACTTCAGATCCACTACTGTCTTGCTTGTCAAACTATGTATGGCCACAGAAGAATAGATTTTATTAGTCTGTACATCTCTTTGTGTGTCTGAAATATTCCAGACTTTATGTGAAAGAATAAAACAAAAATAAATAAAGATTGAACTAAAAACTATACTCTTGAAGATAAACTATGCCCTGAATTTATTAGAAATACAGTTAGACTCTCTATATCTGGCAAAAAAGTGGCAAAAAACTTAAGGAGCAAGTTTTTTCTTTCAATTTCTCAGTAATTTGTTCAGTACAACTAAAAGCATGATCAGTCATTTTGGTGGTGAGAGGAGACGGAAATTAATTTGTAATTAAGTGTTTTATAGCATTTACTGCTTAAATTGTATAACTGCTTTGGACATGATTTTAGAAGTGAAAATTCAACAGAGCAAGTAATTAACATTTAAAGAGTGCAAATTAAGAAAACATGAAATACATAATATATTAAAATTCAAGTATCTGTTCTTCTAGACAGTAATGTACTGTTTATGAATTAGAAACTCCCCATTTGTAGAACTGGACAACAAATGAGGCCTGTGTATTATTCCATTAGTGGGAGACTAAAAGGAATAAAGATATTGAGTTGGTAGAAGATGTACAGTGGATGTACATCTTCATGTACAGTAAAAGTACATTAGCTTTTGTCAGACAACTACAGGAAACATGCAACTTGTTTTGTCTTTGTTAAAGAAAGTCTGGTGGCCCTTGCCTGTCCACTGGGCCTTATGACTGTACAGGCTGTTCCATTATGAAAAGTTAATCTAATTATTCTCCCTGTAACACAAGCTATTAGTCTCAACAAAACAAGGACTGGCGGGGATATCCTGCCTCACAGCACGACTTGATCTTCCTTGGGATTTCTGCTTAGCAATGATGTATCTGTTTGGTCCAAATTAGGAGAGAAAGTGATCGATTTAGATGACAAAGTTGTTTTATTAAATTCTATCAATATAACCTCCTTCTTCCCCTCCCCCTATTAACAAATTTCAAGCTTCTCTTCTCCATTTTATGGGACCAACGCTGAAGCCCTACTGGTTGTTTCTGCCTTGAATCTACTTCCTGATGCTTTGGATCCCATGGCATCGGCATTGTGGTAAGTGCTTTGGGAGAGGAGAGCGCAAAGCTGCCGCCCTCCAGTACTTGTGGTCTAGTAGAGGCAACAGGAGCTTGCATAAATGTCGACAGTGTGTAACAGAAAGTGACAACCTCTGTAAAAAGAGGGAGAGCGGGAATCCACTCTGTGCCAGGCCCTATGCTGGCTGCTCTGCAGATATTGTGTGGGCAAAGAGCTGGGGCCCAGATGCTTCTGGTGAGAGAAATCAAACACGAGCGCTCCTCCTACCACATGTTTATTTACACACCCTGTTTGCACTGGACATATAAAAGCTTTGGAGATGAGAGACGTGAGAGAGAAATCTTGTCCTAACTTTGCATCTAACCATCGTAGTGTTTTTGTTTCTCCAACAGCCATCCCTTCCCACATGATTAATCGAAGCCAATCCTGTTGACTCCAGTCATCTTGCCAATGATTCCGTTAGGGATGGCCAAGTCATCCAATCTGGCCAATGAGTGATGACAGCAAGTTTGCTGAGGGAAGTAAAAAATGGTACTGGGAAAGGTGTCCTTGCTCCTAAGAAGGAGACTGGGACCTCTTGTTCCTCGAGATTTTATTGCTAATTCTGGAAATATTGCATCTGTTTTGCTAACACATGAAGACAACACAAGGAGGAAGCAACTGCAGCCGTTTGCTTGGACTGCTTTAATGAAATACTGAAACTGAGTGGGTGAAAACAAGGGAATTCATTACGTCACAGCTCAGCAGTGTGAAGTCAAAGTGATGGCAAGACCATGCTCCCTCTGAAGGACTCTCCCAGCCTCTTCTAGTTTCAGATGGTTGCCAGTAATCCTGGGAGGTCCTTGGTTGGCAGATACCACCCCAATCACATGGCTGCCTTCTCCATCTGTGTCTTCATATGCCCCTCTGTGTATGTCTCTGTCTGTGTCCAAATCTCCTCTCTTTAGAAACTGCCAGTCATACTGGGCCAGGGACTACCCTCATGACCTCATTTTAACTTTATCACCTCTATTTCGAAATGAGGTCATTTTGGGGTACTTCAACATATCTTTGGGGGCACATAATTCAACCTACAACTGAGACCATTTCAGTGAAAGATTCAGAATCTTGGCTTTCTGCCTAATCTACCTAATCTCGAATTTTGTGAGAAATTTCCTAATTGTTCAAGTCAGTTGGAGTCAAGATTTCTGCTACTTCCTGCCAAAGTACTCTCACAATTATGCAAAGGTTTCAGATGGGATAAGGGCGATGGAGGGTAAAGTGGCTCCTTGAGGAGGGACAGCAGTGGAAGAAAGAATCTGGGATGTTGAACTTGATGCAGTGTGGAAGGATCAGAGAAGCTTGCTTTGGTCTAGCGTTGTCACTCACTAGCAAGTGCTGTGCTAAGCATGAGGGGATGTGCTGAGCAAGACAGATGCCCCCTCTGCCTCTGAAAGATGTGGTGGGAGAAATCCTGAAATATGAGCCCAGAGAGGTAACTGGGGGATAGAGGGGGAAAAAAAAACATATGGAAAACCATATTAAAATGTTTGTTATCTTGAGGGAAAGGAGGACCTTGAAATGTTTTAAACAGGAGGGTGCCATGAGATAGTTTTTTTTTTGCTGCAAATGGAGAATGATTGACGAGTAGCTGACTGAGGCAGGGAGACCCACTAGAGAACTTGTGGAATAATGCAAGGGGAAGCTCCCTTAGGACCTCTTCACCTTCAAGTGTTTTAGGGAGTAGCTGGGGACTTCCGTGTGGCGGGAGCTCCATCAGAGGGTCGAGCAGTCGGTAGGCACTTAGTGTGCCCATGTTGCTGTTTCTTTTGCCCCTCTGAGCTTCTCTCCTTGGAAAGTGGGTGGGGAAATCATCTCTATGTGTCCATGTCAGGTCCTCTTAGAGGATTTCACAGGGGGTTGCTGGGTCCAAGATGGAATCAAGCCCAATTAAAAAGTGGTTTCATATCTAGTCTTATTTCTCTAAGGAGAATACGCCACCTGGATGCCTGGGTCAGGATCTGGTTCAAGAAAGAGCCACAGGAAAATTCTTCCCTGGGCACAAAGACTGAGGCTGTTGTGCCAAGTCAGATTGGATCTGTCTCTGCTGGACTCCTTGCTTCATGGCGGGTGTTCTCCCACCATCTCTCAAGTGTACACACAGTTGACTCTCTTGTACCCCATAGCTCTAAGTACGTTTAAGAAAGATCACATGATGCATCCCCAAATAAATGGGAACTTGAAGAATCAGCACTTATTTCTACCACCTTTACTTGAGTCCAGGCCATCGTGGAGGCTAGCTCCCACCAAAGATGTGCTGTGCGCTCTGGCTAATACTATAATTAACCAACCCACCTCAGTACCCAGCCACTGGGTAATGAAGGAGATGCCCTATAAGAAGGCAAGGGGTGAGACCCATAGACAAGTGTCCTAACAGAAATCTAACAGTGACAGTCATGTGTTTTTGACCATCTCTTCTGATGATTTCCTATCAAGCAAGTAGCACCAGTGGTTGGAGCTTTATGTGACTGGGCATGATAATGACTACTTTTTGTAGCTGCAGTGTTTTTTAACATTTCCTGCAAATTTGATTATTTTTCAGGGATTTAACTCATAATTATGTTCATGTGCAAGGAAAAATCTACTCCTAGTCATTTCACACATTTAGACTGTCGACCCTGTCAGCTGCAGAATCACTGATTAGGGGGCCCCGCAGTTGCCGGGCTGCTTTCATTAAGATGGTCAAAGTAATCAGGCAGAAAGGCACAATTGAGTAATTGGAGACCTGAAAACGTAATGCTACTTGATTACTATTATGGCCGGAAAATAGAGCAAATCCCAAGGGGCTAACTCAGATGGCTCTGAAGCAGCCTGGTCTTTCATACAGCATCTAAAATACTGGCTTCAAATATATTATACAGAATATAACATTTGAAAAATGCTTTCTAAGCCCAGAGTGGGGTTGTTTTTGTATATGATTCAATACACACGATGCTATGGGGAAAATACTATTTTTACCTGAGGTTTAGATGTGAAAAAAATAAAAGCCTCAACAATAATTTGGCCAGTGTCATACAGCTGAAAAGTGCTGGAGGAGGGATAAGAAATCAGCTCTCTAGGACAAGAAGTGCACACTATCTGCAATGCCTTCCTTCACATGCCACAGCCTGGCTCACAGCTTCACTATCCAAAAATTCTCGAAATCACCTAAAATATTTTTCTCTTTTTTTTCTGGTAGCTCATTTAGTAGCAGAAATCCAATCTGACCTAAGACTGTATTGTCCTTATGTATCTTTCTTTGTCCAAAGGTTGATGTTTTGCTAAAGAAGCATTAGTGTGCTGATTATGGGGTGCTGACTCAAACAATTCAGATCAATAAGGCAGTGATATCACCCTTATAATATCTGGAAGATTATGAACTCCAAAAGTCATCTGGCTCAAAGAGTTTTTGGGGAAGAGATACAAAATCAGTGACGTAAGATTAGCGGAGATGGTAAAAGATGAAGACTTGAAATTAAGACTGTGTACATAAAGAAGGGGACTGAGGGTGGCTTTCTTTTTAGGATCCTCTGTTGCTAGAACAATGGCTGACCCCTGGTGGGCTTTCAATACTGGGTGTTGAATTAACCCGGCCTCAGAGGTGGACCATGATAATGACAGTCTGTGTCTTTCTGAAGGTGGCATTCTGCAATTTTCATTTCCCCCATAAGGGGGCAGACTAAGAGAAGGTGGGCTTAATGACATCACTGTCATCCCTGCTTGCATCCCCCCACCCCTGCAGGAAGAGCTGAGCCTCTCTTTGAAGAGTCTGGTTCCAGGCCAACCGCATCCCCTGTGGCCTGATCACAGGCACTGGGGAGGTTTGCCTGCGGGGCTCGGGGGAGGCCCCTGGAGGAAGTTGGAGGGAGAAACCCAGCAGCACCCCGACTCCAGGCCGCCATGCTTTTATGCACAGCCATATTCCTAGCCCAGGTGCTTCTAGTCCAGGGTACATCATCAAGGGCCTCAACTGAGGCATCCTTCTCTATTCTTTCCCACCTGTCACTCACCTACTGCTGTTCAATGGGGAGGATGGAATGCTGGGAGCCGGTGCTTATTTCGGCCTGTTACTTGCACTGTGGCAGTAAGTGAACAAAGACTCATTGTAACTTTCAGTTTGGATCGCCGTCCTACATCACCACCCAGACATAGGACAAGTCAACACCTGTCTGAGACCAGTCTTAGTGCCCGTGCTCTGGACGCCCACTTCAGGAACCTTTTGCTACTGTCCTCTGTGTCTCATACATCTTCAACCTCGCCCTCTATTGGCTTTCTCAATAGCATTTAAACACAATCACACTTTCATCCAACTTAAAATGTCCTTGGTCTTATGTCCTCCTCTCACACTGACCTTTCTTTCTCTTCTAAATTCTAGAACAAGAATGGCTCACCTCAGACCTTTTGCATATGCTGCCCCCAACCTGGGACACTGTTGTTCCTCCACTTGGCTACCTACAACTGTTCTTTATAACTGCCTCCTTCAAGAAGCCTTCTTGGATTTTTCCATTCTTGGTTACAGACCTTACCTCTGGGTTTCCAGAACACCCTGAGCTTGCTTTTATCATGCTTCATGTTTACTCATGTTTACCCCCTTCAATGGAGAATTTGAAGACGAGGGATGTAGTTGTGTTTCTGTCCTAAGATCACCAAAACTGTCTGGTTGTTCATACGTACTCAACGAATGCTTGGTGATGTGTAACAAATTAGCATAAAATTTAAAAAGAAAAATGCCCAGGCTTTATTATTCTACCAGTTTGAATATAGACACCTTTATCCTCAAAGCTTATTTAAAAAAATGTATTACATCCCAACATTATCCTTCCCATTTAATAGACCTTACTATTTCAGCTTATGGTGAAAAAATATATATTTTTTGTCTTGGTCATTATATTTTTGTAATGTTTCTAAATCCACATTGAGTTAAATTTCAGAATCCTTGATTAGAGCTATATTTTCTACATGAGTTCTGTTTATAAATTGATTGATTTTTAACTTCCTTCTTAGCCTAAGTGAATTCTAATGATAATTCAGTGGCATGGACCAGACAATCTTCTACAGACATTTAAAATCTGAAGAGTTTACGAATTTTATTACATTGAAAATCAAAACCTCCTTCTAGATTATGCTTGTCATAAAAACATATGAATTATAAAATAGATTTTAAAATGGTAACTCTCAGACACAGAAAACTTTATTTAAAAATTCTGCTCTATTTTCATCTATAGGTGCTAAGAACCCTAGCTTTCATCTTGACTAATTTCAGCATCTCATTCTATTAGACTATTTCCAGAATTTTAGAATTTATGTATAACCTGATAATGCTGAAAAGGTGCTCAGAAGCCTGCAACCTGCAGAAGAGACCATTTTAAATATCAAAACTAAATTATTCCAAGTTATCAAAACTGTGACTATGTTTTTGAACCACTCTTAAAGGGAAATTATTTTGATGTTAACCATTATTACTAAAATAGGAAGGAGGAATTAAATTGGCTGCATTTTTCATTCTTACCCTTGGAAACGTTGTAAACCTGTCCAGTTCTTCAACAAAGCAGAACATCTGCAGACTAATGGCTGACATTACAATCAAGAGGCTGGCGGTAAATACAACCAAGCTGCCAAGCTTTTTTCCAGGACCAAATATCTTGTACACAAAGTCTTCTAATGCCGGTGAAATCTTAATAAGTCGAACTACCCGAAGAACCTGTTGTGGGAGAGAAAAACGTACGTACTTGATCATTTTTTTTTACACTGAATCTTAAATAAGTTCACGCTAAAACCTCATTTTTCACAGTACTTCACAAAAATCGCACTTTTCCATTTGAGCAACTACAGACAAAAAACAATACCATAACTAACATCTCAGTCGAGCTTGGTGCCTGCCTTAGAGTCAGAACTCAATAGATCCCTAATGAATGTAGGAGAACTGAGGCTTTTTGACACGCAATCGGATAATTCAAAGTGCTATTAATTAATACATGTTGTTGAAATTAAAGTGATTTTTTTCTAATGTTAAAATATAGAAGAAAACGTTTAGCTCAATATTAGCTATATTGTCTCATAGAATAGAGCTTCCTATGTATTACTGTAGGTAAGACAGTTTTTAAAAAGTCTATTAACAAGGAATCTTTAATTATGCCTGAGACTGACACCCTAATACCCATTCTATCCTTCCTTTAAATAACAGAACTATCAGAATTTTAGCCTAGCAAGTGGCTAGCTGGGATTTTAGACCACATTTTTCAGCCACACTTGTGTGAGATGTGGCCAGGGGACTGGGTTCATATCGATGGAAATATGGAAGAAAGTAATATTTGCAACTTTGGGCCTATTGAAGTAAATCAGCTTGCCTTGCATACTCTTTACGCCTTCCTTGGCAGGGAAATAGAAACAAATGGAGTAGTCCCTTTGGACCACAAATGGAAGCCTTGTATGAAGGCTGACAGATTCAATCCACCCCAACGGCTGGATTTCTGCATGACCGTGTAGAGTAGAGCCACCAACTTTCCCTGGACACCCACCAGCTACTGGAAAGAAACCAACTTCGGTCTTATGGAAGACTTGTATTGTTGATCTTTGTTATACCTGCTTGGCTTGTCATCTAAACACACATGTTCAGGTGTTTTGCAAGTATAGAAATGCAACCCTCCATAGCTGCTTATTAATTAATAAATTTGTTTGCTCATTCACTTTAACAAATACTGATTATTATGTGCCAAACATTGTGTTGGACAAATAAGATGCAACGTCTATAATTGCAAAGGCAGTAAAATACAAAGGCACAGCTTAAAAAAATTTTTTTTTTACGAAGTATATCTCTTAACGGAATATTTATAAGATTAATGTGGGACTCGATCCCGGGACTCCGGGATCATGACCTGAGCCGAAGGCAGTTGCCTAACCAACTGTGCCACCCAGGCGCCCGATTTTTTTTCTTTAAGTCTAAGATGTCAACATTTTTTTATGTGCCTCTGAGAAGAAAAAGTGCTTCTAATTAAAGTATGGCATACCACTGATTATAAGGCAAATCACAGACTTAGCGATAGGAAATAGGAAACAGAAAAACTGTGGTCTGGGCATAAATAAAATATGGTCAGTATAAATATAATAATATATGGTTGTCTAAGATGATTTGATAAGAACTTTAGGTGTCTGTGAAGTCTTCTTAGGGGAAGAAAAATGAATAGTCTATTTTCAATATAATAAAGAAGAGGAAGTGCTTTAAAAACCTAGATTTTAATTTTTACACAAATATATGTTTGTATTCTTCCAGCATCTCTAGCTTCCTACTATTCCTGATTTTCCTTTGGCAAATTATTCCTGCTCCACTTTTGGTCCATGAGGTCCAGAAGGGACTCCATAAGCCCACAGTCTGGGCCTGGAGGGAATATTCACAATGACATGAGTCATCCTCGAAACTTTTGTTGAACCTGTAAGACGTGGCATTTTTTGTCCCCAGTTGGCATTACCATAAGCACCACCAAAGCCTTGAGCTTTTGGGAGCCATCTTTGCCACTACATGGAGAAAGCCAGTTTAATAAAACTGACACAGAAGAAAGGTGAGTGAACGTATAGCCTGAGTCCTTATAATACCATTTTAGCCTCTGCATCATGCTGTACCTGAAGCTACATTTACTCCCCTAGAATTTGAATTAATAGGAAATATTGATGGTGAATCTTATCATTCTTATTGTCTACAGAATATAAATGTAGCCATGTGAATAGGAAATTAAAGGACAAACGTTTAAAGAAGTTGATAAAATGTATTTTTCCTTGTTGTTAGTTTTAATTCCTTCATGCAATACTGAAAAATAGAAAATTTCTGTGAAAAATCATGTTGTTCCAAGTAAGCACTGTGCTACATACATGGTTAAGCTACCAGTCTTCCTGTTAGAATTTACATGTGTTTCCAAATCAGAACATATTATACTCAGGCCATCTTTCCAAATAACAAGTGAATAGCTTTATCATAAATGAATAGCTTTAACATAAAAGCTATTAAAATACTGACATTCATATTAATATCCAGAATAATAATATGGAAAGATTTCACATTCTTATCAGATTTGCTATTCTCAGACATAAATGATTCAGTATCTAATTGTTAACAGCTAAGTCCGGGCAAGTTATAGGAACAGTTTAACTGGCTTTAGTTCACCTTTTAATACAGCTTGTATGAATCATATTTAAAAGATTGTTGAAGTAATTTTGAGTTCTATTCCAAATTCTAATAAAACAGCCTCTGCACATCTGTGCAATTTTGATAAATTAATATTTCATTAGCTGGAAGAAGCAGAACTTAACACGACTCCTACATGGCCTTTTAGTCGGCCTTTTCAAAGGTGTAAACCTGCATCCTGGGAAAGGCAAAATCCTTATCAATGACTCTAGTTATACTTTTTCATTTATTTGGGGATAAATATGCTTTTCACTCTATTTATCCAATAAAGCCTTTTGATTTTGCATTCCTACAGATTTGGAATAATGCAAACCACACTCTCAAAGTCAAGCACCATAGAACATTTTGTGGTTACTTCCAAAGCTCATTTTCCTGGTCATATTTCTAAGTCTGTATTTTTAAGATCTCTCTGTTAATTACAAGTGAGATACTTTAGAAATTGCATGGCTAAGAATTTATACTATGAGATTAAGCTTAGTGATGAGTTTCCGCCACTTGCTAGTTATGTGGTCTTGGGCAAGTTACCAAATGTCTTGGGATCTCAGTTTCATGTATACTCTCTGTCTCACAGGACGGTGGCGAGTAACAAACAGCACAAGGCACTCTGCACAGTGTAAACGCACTGCCTGGCACAGAGTAAACGCACAATAAATACTCACTAATGTCATCATAATTACCCGGATATGTCAGAGCCATAGTATTTTGTGAAACTTTATTTCTTCCTAATGGACAATGGTATCCTATACTCATTGCGGTCCAGACACGCTGGCCTTTATGCTATTCTCTGAACATATCAAACATGTTTTCACCTCAGGAAGGTGCTACGAGGTTCTCTTGGCTTATCCTTTCACTTCACTTAGTCTCTGCTTGAAAGTGACTTCTCTAGAAAGGGGTGCCAATAGCAACTTATCTAAAAGAGACCCCACCCCCACGCCCCCACGCCAACCCTTATCCTTTTTACCCTTGTTTCTCCTTTATAATATTTCCAGCACTTTATTCCACATTCTTATGTGTACTTGTTTGTGAACTCTCTGCCCTCTGGAATGTAAGCTTCCTGAGGTGGGGCACTTCCCTGCTTGTTCACCTCTGTCCGTATTTGGAACCGTGCCTGGCACATAGTAGGTGCTCAGTAAATATCAACTTGAATAAATAGATGAATAACACCAATAACTGCTCTCAGAGATAGTTGATACTATAAAGGGAGTCATTTTGTACTAAACCGTTGACTTCACTTAAATACGAAAATTTGAAATTCACTAAAGGAAGCCATGCTGCCAACACAATGAGGAAAGGCCAAGTCAGATGAACAGTACAAGGACCAGGGTGCCTGGGTGGCTCAGTTGGTTGAGCGACTGCCTTTGGCTCAGGTTATGGTCCTGGAGTCCCGGGATCGAGTCCCACATCGGGCTCCCGGCTCCACGAGAAGTCTTCTTCTCCCTCTCACCTTCTTCCTCTCATGTTCTCTCTCACTCTCTCTCTCAAATAAATAAATAAATGAAATCTTTAAAAAAAGTAAATAAAAGTACAAGGACCCACAAGCGAGACCAGAGTGGGCCCATGAAGAGCTAATCTGCTCAGGACAGTGGGCTCTTATATGTGAATTTGCAAAAATCCTTGTGACACTTGAACTTCTCCAGAGATCTATATTTTAGCTATATAATAAGTGAGGTAGTGTCTAACTGTTTCATTAGAAAAATATAAACATGGTCATGTATAGAGAGATACAAATGAAAATCACTTAACCATTAACATAAATTAAATTATTTTAGATTATAATCCAGGATCAAAGATAACACTGAAGCTGCAAACTTCATTGACAGAATATTATTCAACTGTGTCTTTATATAAAATGATTAGAACCATGCATACTAATTTTAGATATTTGATGAAAAATAGACAAGTAGGAAAAAACTAGAGATAATGAATCATATCTCTAAGTAATCACAAATTCATGATAGCCATTATGTTATGGTCAAATTTGCATGTGACTTCCTATACTATTCCTCAAATGTTTACCATTTTAAAAGTTCCCATTTTTTTCTCACAAACAATTCCAAAATAAATATATTTGCATTCAAAATTTTAATGTATTTCTAACTTTTCACTAAAAAATTATCTGTGAGAAAATAGAGGAATTTTAAAGCCCTGATGTATTTTGTATATGTATCCTTGGTGAAGTAGGTACCAATATTTTTCTTAATTTGATTGATTTAATAGGTTTGATATATATTTAACAAAAATATATCTTGTTGTTTTGATTATCAGGTATATTTTCTATAATCACGTACAATGATTCTCAAATGTAGGTACTAAATGCTCATGTCGATTTTGTAAATCTAGACCGCAGCACCCAAAAGCATATAATGGCATGACTGGGAAGTACATTTCATATCGAGGGTTTTAAAAGTGTATATATCTCTTGCCCCGGTCACTTCACTTATGATAACCAAGCCCAAGGATATGACCCAACAAATGACAAGGGATTTATGTCCAAAGATGTTGATATACTGAAGGCTTGACTCATGATATCCTCTGTGATTTCAGTACATTCAGTACATTCAGTGATTACTAGAGGCTCAGCTTTTTACCCACGTTTGTAGGATATTTGTTATCATTTTTGTGAATTACACTTTCATGTCCTTTCCCGAGATACCAAAAGTAAAGAAATTCAAGTTGTAATTTGGTAGCTGAAATTAAAATTGCTCTGAAAAATAACAGCTTTGGAAATGCCAATAAATTAAAATTAGTGAAGTTGGAATGCACTTTTTTTCATCTAAGGATACAATTTCATCTAAAACATCCCCATTTACTTTCAGAAGCTTGAAAAGCATTTTCAGAAGTTTGAAAAACAATGTTATAATTTATGAATGCACTATTTTTTGTATTGAAGATGTCATTAGGTTTACCTCGAGTTTTTATTATATAATAATTATATATAATTGTTTAATATAATTCTGTATAGTTGTTCTAATGTGACTGGTATTTTCTCTGGAAAGAAAAAAATTCTACAGACAGAATTCTTCATATTACCTGAAAATATGTGAACTGAGAGTGATAAAGATCTGGATATACATGAAGAGTAGTTCCAATTACGAGTAGTAGTTCAAATTTGTGGAGAGATGAGCTAATATATCCAGTAAATCCCAAACACCATATCTTCAGAAGTGCTTCCAAATCAAAAAGTACTGTAAAAGCCACCTAGAGGAACAAAGAGACAGTGAAAGTGGAACATAAAATTATAATTTATTTCAAAATATTTCACACATGTATTAGTGTGTGAATTTCAGCTGCTGTTATATAAAGAGAAAAGCCCACAATGATTTAGGGTGACATGTTAAAAAAAAAAGATTTTGAAAACACCAACTAGACCATAGCAGGCCAAATACAGCTTAAGCAATCAGCAAAACATGTTAAAATGTTAAATGTTTGTAAGTGGTATTATTTTTTTATTACCCACTCTTTGATATTATTTAAAAGCTATTTATTGAATATTGTATATGCAGAAAGGCTGCATTTTCCCACAACTTGTATTTTCTAAAGATAGTTTCTATAATGCACATAGTATGCTGTAAAATGATTTACATATTACTAAGCATCAGTAAACTAAAATAAAAAAGTATAGGTCTCATTATGGGACCACCTAAATAAGCAAAGAAATATGGATTCCATATCAAGCAATTTATGCGTGTGTATATAAACATAGAAATTAATATATTAATATGATTTATGTCTACATTATTAAGAAAATTAACAGTTAATATTACCATATTAATAAATGAGTACTACAATCTTTTAATCTATCCATTAATTCTATGAATTTGCTATTACAAACACCAAAGTTATAAAACACACTTAAAAACACAGCATGCTATTTTTCCTTTACTTGTCCTATGGATAAGAATACTCATTTTATAAAGAAGCTTCAACTGGAATTAAAGTGTGTAATATAAAATTAACTTCTAATTAAAGAGCACAGGAATGAGTGCTGGAATTAGTCAAACATATCCCTCTGAGAAGATACCAGATGATTTAATGGAAAATAGGAACAGAGGGTGCGTCCCTCTCATTTTCTAGGCCAACATAGAATATCAGAAGGGATTTTTTCCCACTCATATTATATCATAAAGGCCATATTTGAAAAATCTAAAGATAACATCCTACTCAATGGTGAAAACAGAACTTTTCTCCTAAGATGAGTAACAAGACAGTGATGTCCATTTTCACCACTTTTACTCAACATAGTACTGGAAGCCCACGCCACAGCAATCAGACAAGCAAAAGAAATCAAAGGCATACAAACTGGTAAGGACTAAGTAATAAGAACTAGAACAAACAATCTTAAAATTTATATGGAACCACAAAAGACCATGAATAGTCAAAGCAATCTTGAAAAAGAGGAAGAAAATGGGAGGTATCACAACCCCAGATTTCAAGATATTCTACAAAGCTGTAGTAATCAAAATAGTATGATCCTGGCACAAAAATAAACACATAGATCAATGGAACAGAATAGGGAGCCCAGGAAATAAATCCATGATTTTATTTTATTTATTTATTTATTTATTTATTTATTATTAATAAATCTACGACAAAAGAGGAAAGAATAGGCAGTGCAAAAAGATAGTCTTTTTTCAACCCCATTGGTGTTGGGAAAATTGGACAGCTCCCACGTTAGGTGCAATATTTACAATTTTTATATCTTCTTGTTGAATTGCTCCCTTTATGATTATATTGTGTCCTTCTTTGTCTCTTGTTACAGTCTTTATTTTAAAGTCTATTTTGTCTATGTATTGCTATCCAAGCTTTCTTTTCACCTCCATTAGCGTGATAAATGTTTTATCCCTTTACTTTCAATGTACCTGAAGAGTCTCTTATAGGCAGCATATAAATGGGTCTTGCTTTTTTATCAATTCTGTCATGCTACATCTTTTGATTGGCACATTTAGTCCATTTACTTTCGAAGTAATTATTGATAGTAATGTACTTATTGCTATTTTGTTACTTGTTTTATAGTTGTTTTGTAGTTCTTCTCTGTTCCTTTCTTTTCTTGCTCCCTTCTCTCACAGTTTGCTGGATTTTTAAAATGACATATTTGGAGTCCTTTCTCTTTATTTTTTGCATCTCTATTACTGGTTTTTAATTTTTGGTTATCAATAGATTTGCATCTAACATCTTAGGAATATATTACATTGATGGTTCCTTAAGGTTGAACCCATTCTTATTTTTTAATTTAAATTCAATTAGCCAACATATAGTACATCATTTTGATGTAGTGTTCAATGATTCCTTAGTTGGGATAACACTCAGTGCTCATCAAATCACATGCCCTCCTTAACACCAATCACCCAGTTACTCCATCCACCCACTCCCATTCCTTCTGTAACCCTCAGTTTGTTTCCAGGAGTCAAGAATCTCTCATGTTTTTTCTCCCTCTCTGATTTCTTCCCATTCATTTTTCTCTCCCTTCCCCTTGAACATTCTTTACTCCTTTCCCCTCCATATTTTTAGGTGTATTATGTCATATTTTACATCCTTTTATTTTAAGAATCCCTTGACCAATTTTTGTAGACATTTAAATTTACTGCTTTTGTGTTTCTTGCTCCTCTTGCTCCTACTTATGATCTTTATTTTCCACTCAAAGTGTCCCTTTTAACACTTCTGGTAGAGCTGGTTTAATGGTCATGAATTCCTTTAGCTTTTGTTTGTCTCAGAAATTCTTTATCTCCTTCTATTCTGAATGATAGCTTTACTGGATAGAGTATTCTTGGCTGCAGGGTTTTTCTTTCAGCACTTTAAATATATTATGACATTCTCTTCTGGCCTGAGAAATTTCTGCTGAAAAATCTGATAACCTTATGGGGTTTCCCCCTGATGTAACAGATTTCTTTTCTCTTGCTGATTTTAAAATTCTCTGTCACTACTTTTTGCCATTTTAATTACTATGTACCTTGCCATGGACCTCCTTGGTTAATTTTGTTGAGGGCTCTCTGCACCTGTTAAATCTGGATTTTTGTTTCTTTCTCCAAATTTGAGAAGTTTTCAGCTATTTTTTCTTCAAATAAATTTTCTTCCCCCATTTCTCTTCTACTGGGATCCCTCTAATACAAATATTATTATACTTAATGGTGTCACTGAATTCCCTAAGTCTATTTTCATTTATTATTATTTTTTTCTCTCTTCTGTTCAGCTTGATTGCTTTACATTACTCTCTCTTTCAAATTGCTGATTCATTCTTCTGCTTCTTCTAGTCTATTTATTCTATTTGGTTTATTTTAAATGTTAGTTATTGAGTTCTTCATCTCTGATTGGTTCTTCATTACATTTTCTTTCTCTTTGTTAAAGGCCACAGTGATATTCTCTTTTCTCAAGTTCAGTAAGTATCTTTATGACCATTACTTTAAATTCTCTATTAGGGATATTATTTATCTCCATTTCATTTAATTCTCTTGCTGTAATTTTGTCCTGTTTTTTTATTTGGGACATATTCCTCTGTATCCTCATTTTGTCTAACTCTCTGTATCTGCTTCTGTTTTAGGAAAGTCAGCTACATCTCCTGCTCTTAAAAGTAGTGGCCTTATGAAGAAGAGTTCCTGTACTGCCCTGCAGTGCAATGTTCCCTGCTCACCAGAACTTGGTGCTTCAAGTCTGTCTTTTATATATGTTGTGTGTGCCCTAGTGTTATGGCTGAGCTTCTTTTGCTTTCAGTCCAGTTGTCTGCAATCATTTTCTTTGCCTGTTGTGGGAAGGGTTTGGTCCTTGGGTTGTTAGTATGCTAGTCTGGGGCTGCCTAGGGCTTGAGTTGAGTCATACCAGGCATTCTCTAGAGATGCAGTAGTACCAAAGTGTAGGGTAGTTCCCCTGTGTTGTCCCCTGAGAAGCTTTCATTGGTGGTTGGAGCCAGTAGTCAGACAAGATGTCTGTCCCCAACCCACTGCTGGTGCCATAGTTGGACTGATGTATGTGCTTTTACCCTCTCTCCATGTAGGAGTCACTTTAGGGTAGTGCTGGTCCCTGTTGGAGCTGCTTATGTACTGCCAGGCTTGTAGCACTGATTGATGGGCTTCAGTCAAGGGATTATTGAAAGGACAGGTCTGCAGGAGAATTCTTGGGTGTGACATGCTGTTAGCAAATTAGGTGGACAGTGTTGTCCCCATGCTGGTTCCCACAGGTATACAAGTATCTAGGCTAGGGGTGGGGGAGGGAAATTTCACCTGCCATCTCTTTTTATCTTGAAGTCTCCCAAGGACCCCTGCCCCTCTAGCACATGCTCTAAGATTAATAAACAAATCTACCTCCCATAAACCCCAGGTGCTTTTCAAACTGCTGTATCTCCCTCCCACCCATGGATAGTTCCTCATATTAATTTAGCTCTTAAATTAACCATGTCTCTGAGGCTCTTCTTACCCTCTTCGATGTGGTCTCCTCTCTCCATTTAGTTGTGGAGAGTCTGTTCTGCCAGTCCTCAGGTTGTTTTCTGGATTATTTACACTGATGTGGGGTGTTACCTAGTTGTATCTGTGAGACAAGGTAAATTTAGGATCCTCCTATTCTGCCATCCTCTCCAAAGACTTCAATGTTTATTTAATTCAACATTTTCCTTACTGATTATTGAAGGGTAGGATTTCCTTGATTAGGAATCATCAGGAAAAATGGTTAGGCATTTTGCTACTTCTAAAACAAGATAGCACTAACTATCCTTATGCAATATCAGTATTTTATTGGGCTTTTTATATCTACACATACATTCTCAAAGCTGGCATTGCTGGGGCCAAAGGACAGGTTTGCATGTTTAAAATTTTAGAAAATATTAAGGGATTATTTTCAAAATATTATTGTAAGTCTTTTACCTTCTAGCAAGGTAAGAAAGGGTTTCTTGTCCTAAATCTATACTATCACCAGGTGTTAGCAAACCTTTACTTATCTGTTCATATGTGTATTGATCATTTAGGTTTTTCTTTTCAAAACAATTTTCCTGTTCATAACCTTGCCAATTTTCTATGGTGGTGTTTTGCCTTTCTTATCAGTTTTCAGAGTTGCTGATATTAAGGACATTAATCTCTGTCTACTATATGAACTACAAATATTTTTTCCCTAGTCAATAGCTTGATTTTTAACTTTGGTGGCAGTAGCTCTACTACAAGCACTTTAGATTTTATTTGGTCACATATTTCTATCTTTATATTTTTAAATTTTTTTACCTTTTAAAACAAAATAGGACTTAGCAGGACTACTATTGAGTCTAACTAGTATCCAAAAACTATGGATATCCAAAAACACAGTTTTTCTATTTATTTGGATGATGTTCTTTAATAAAAATTTCCCCCATAAAGATGTTATTGTTTGCTTGTGAAATTTATTTCTATGAGTTTAATATTCTGATAACTAATGTAAATGCATTTTTTATCCTTTTTTACGTTCTATTTTTGTATGTATGTATGTATGTATGTATGTATTTACCATTTCCACCTAGTTAGTTCCAGTGGAGTAAAAAAGATATTGATTTATCTATAATGATTTTCTATACACGCCTTACTAGATTCTTCTAATATTTTAAAAAATACCTCCTGGGTTTTATGGAAATATGTACATTTCATCTGCAAATGAATATAAGATTTTTTTCAAGACTTCTTTTGGAGTTAATTGTATTAATTCATTAGCTATAATGCTACATCTGTATTATAATACACTATCTAATGAAATAGCAGTAAGAGGGATCCATAATTTGCACCTATTTTCAAAGAAAATTTTCCAGCATTCATGTTAAATGGTTGCAGTGGGTTTTGGTAATTAATTGCCACCATGGTTAAGTGCTTTCCTTCTCCTCTACTTATATGATTTTAGCTTTTAATTTACTGAGGTAAAGAAATATATTACAAGAGTCTTTGGTGTTGACCATTTATATATTCCTGGAATAAATCTCAGATGGCAATGCTAACCTTCTAGATTTTATTGAATAACATGTCATTTATAATACTTGTAGCTATTGTCATATATGAAATTGGTCCATAATTTTACCCGTACTATGATTATCAAGGTTTTGGTTAATCTAATGCTAGCTTTCTCAAACTTACTGGGGAGTTTTCCATCTTTTGCATGATCTGTAATTTCTCAAATAAAATAAGAATTATCTCATCTTTGAAAGTAGGTACAATCCATGGGAACTCCAACCCTCATGTGAGGGCAGGCTTGTGCTGACACATTTTCAGTAAAGCTTACTCTTTTTCTAACCCTCTGGAATCAAGGTCAAAATTTAAGGTTTCCTCATCATATCTTTCTGAGGGTAGACTTTTTCCTTCTTTCACTGAAGTACAGACCTCAGGTGTCCTATGTTATGTGGGGATCTCTATTCTGGCACCTCACCTTCTCAGCCTCTTCTATCCTGGTTTTATCTCTTAAAATGGCAAGTTTTAGGTGACAAAGATAGGCAAATGCCCTCAGAGTAGCCATTGATGTTAGTGCCCATCTCATGTTCTGCACTCACATCACACTTAATTTTTGGCCTTGAGAATATTCCTTAATCTTTTGCATGTCCTGCTAAGCATTTAAAATGCTTTAATATTTTAGGTGTCACTTTTAGTTGTTTCATCGAGAGATGATTTTCAGCCACCTTTTGGGGACACCTTGTATGTATTTCCTATAATCAATACACTATTTGAGTTTGTGTTTAAGCATAATCCGATTTTCTAGGTCTTCTGAGAGGAAAATTCAACCTGTACATATTTAATAT
>CM052810.1:8417517-8518556 GCA_028533885.1 Nasua narica | reverse complement strand
TCAGACTGGATATAATTTCTTCATGAGCTCCTGTCATTGGTACTCCACAGCATAAAACACTTACCGCTTACTGTCTATATTTCTTGCTAAACTGTAAGCTCCATATTCCACATAGTAATTAGGCAACATCACATCACAGTAGAAGTTTAATCTAAATACTTTCTTACAGACAACAAACCTCCATGAAAAGGGGAATTCATAAGTAACTCCTTAAAAGTTTCTTGATACTCACATAGGTGTTAACATTCAATAGGTATATGCTATCAATTCTTTTTCTGAAAAGTTTATGTGTGGGTGGATTGAATTTTTATTAACTAAATCCATCTTTCAATGTATTGGAAGAATTCTGGATATCACAGAGAACTCAACGCTATGGCAAATGGATTTTTTAAATGGAAAATGCTTTTATAATAAAAACAGTCAAATTACTATTTTTCTGTTTTTAAGTTTACTTTTTCATATATTGGATTTCTTAAAGTGTAGTTCAGTTGTGTATGCATACCTCACTTAAAAGATAAATGGGTTTCTAAAGAGTTATATGTTGTTTTTCCATAAATATGTAATCACTGAATTCTGAGATTTATTTTAGAAATAATTTTTCACAATAAAAAAGTGGTCTCTGGATGTCATTAAAATATTTAAGAGTCAAATATTAACAAAGTCACTCAGTCAATAAGAAGTACTATTTCAAAACTCTAGTATGGTATGTAGGGGGCTAGAAGATGCTTACTTAATCACTAAACCAACCTACTCCTGACTTGGTATCTTCAGCGCAAGTGGTAACACCTTCGTTTCTAGTACAGAAATTATTGTATTATCTTTTTCCATTTCCCTCCCGCCCTCTCCTTGGTATTGTTGAGCTGACTTGCTTCCTTACCATCTTCTTAATCTATGCTTGCTTACCCTTAGTTGGAAACAGACTCACACAAGATGAGAAAGGAAGAGCACATGAGCGGTGGAGAGGAAAATAGAAAGCTCGAAAGAGTAAGAGCAGGGCAACGTGACACAGTGGGGAAGTCACACAGTCTGAGGGTGACAGAAAATGAGCCAAGCAACACAGTGACCAAAGAAACATTTCAGAAGCAGACAATGAATCAGCTTTGGTCAAAGTCAAGTAATTAAGAAGCTGATGTTAATTTTTCTATTTGTAAAAGGCACCGTCTGAGGTTCACCTTTACCTTGAACACTGACCTGCCTCCGAGTTGGTCGCTTACCTCTGCGAGATAGAACTCGTCGTACTGCCTTCTGAAGCTTTCTCCTTTGTGGTAGTTGCTCGCCGCCACTATCACGTCCACGGTCACCATGCTCAGGATGAACATGTGAAAAACTGATGACCGCATCATTTGCTGAGGAGGGAAAACAGAAGAACTCTTAACAAAGACAGAAAACGCTCTGGGAAGTTACCCCAATTTTATAGAGATGAAAATGGAGGTTCAGCAAAGTTAAATAACTTTCCCACTGTCACACAAGTCTTGCAGGTGGACCCATAATTTGGACCCCAGTCTACAGCCTACACTGAGGTGACATAATGAGGCATTCAAAAATAAAAAATAACTCTTATGATGGCTGCTTGTATTCAATGCTTATAGTGTTCCAGGCCACATTCTAAGTATGTCTTTTCAGCTCCACCATAGCCCTACAGAGCAGGATATATTACTCGGTTTTTCCAGTGAGTTCAGAGAGGTTAAGTCATTTGTCCAGGATCACAGAGCAAGTACACAGTAGAAGTAAGCTCCAAATCCAAGTCTGTCTGAAGTCCCTTCATGGTGCGGTAGACAATATATAAAAGGAGAGAGTACAGGCTGAAGGCTTCGCCAAAAAAGGAGAGAGAAGCTGGCCTATGGAAAGGATCTGAGTACATAACAAACCACTAAATCCCATCCCTTGGCACCAACTTCCCAGAGACTAGTGCCACCATGTGTGGAGGTCTTATTTCTTCTTGGCATGTGGAGCCATGGATCCTTACATGTGATCTGACCTGAGAATGCTTCAATTTTTGCAATGAAAGCACATGACTAAAGCAGAACCTGGGGATGGGAAAAGAGAAACAGAGCTGCCTCCTCTGAGCTGCTGTCTTACATACCCACGCAGGTGACGTATGGCCATCAAAACCCTGCACTTGTCACTAAGGACATGCGCTCAGAGCCAAATTGCATGGAGCAGAGATTCAGTCACATCCAAGGTCTGCGGCCCTGGGCAAGTTAGCTAAGCCTCTCTGAGCTTCTGTCTTCCTCATCAGTAAGGTAGAGATAACAGTGGCCACTCCAAACCCAAAGGTTGTTACCATTTTAAATGAGTCAACATTTGTAAAGCGCTTAGAACAGCACTTGCATATTATAAGTGTTCTATACAACTTCACAATAAAAGTAAGTGCAATTCTGTGAATCCGGACATTTCCGGATTCATTTTTTTTTTTTTTTTCCTGTCCAGGAATGGGAAAGTAACTGCCCAAGGTCAAAGAATTAATTATGTTCTGTATTTGACGGAATCCAATAGGGAGATAAATAAAAGCGATAAGATCTAAAAATCTGAGAGCTGTCGGAGATATTAGAAAAACAGATATTTAGTAAGGGTCTTAGTCACTGTGGGTATGGAAACATTACATCCATGTGCCTTTGACTTTATTTTATAGGTAATACAAAATCAAATTCCAGGACTGCCAATCAACATATTTAAAGGCACATCAATTTGCTTGCAGAAACTACGGACCTTCATAACCCAGATAAGCGCATCGGTCGGCACATTTCTATTCTCATTAGAATTTGTATTGTTATTTGGTCTCTCCTGAATTGTTAGAGTTACATTCCATAACTATTATTCCTTTTCTATACTCTTTTCAACATAATGTTCTATTAAAAACATCTCAACTGAGTTCCTCTTTATCTGCATGACAGAGAAGCCACAACTCTCTCTTTCTATTTTCCCTAGCTGTGGATTTGTGTCTTAAGTAAACTGTTATTACTGAAAGATCCAAACAAAGCTTTTAGCCATGGCTGTCAAAAAACTTTTAAATTGGTTTTGTAACTGTCACAGCTTCACTTTGGTGCTGTCATTATAATTAGGCTGTTTTTTGTCTGAATGTCTACGTGTCCCTGTTGGTACAGAGTCATTAAAATAATCATTTACAATGGATTTTGATACACTATAATCACCACTGCTTAGCCGACTTTCTCCAAAGTAATAACTTTCAAATATTAAATAAGAATTAAGGTGATCAGTATGTGCAGTAGCTAAATCTGAACATTAGAACCAGTAACTCTAGCTTTGAAGTGAGAGCTAGTGACATGGTCCACGTCCCTTCAATTCAAGCCACCGATGTTGGCTGGTTGTTGGTTTCCTTAATTAAGCAGAGGGCTAGAAACATTACATTTAGACTTATGCTCATATCTATGGGACAATACAAATTTATTCCCTTTGATTTTTTATTTTCTTGTAAAAATTAATGTAAAGGGAAATGTTAAAGTTGAGCCAGTTCCACAAAATATTATATAACTTGAGATTTTTCAGAATTATTTAACATAGATATGGATATATATATATCTATAAACACACATATGAGTGTGTGTATATAGATACTTATACATATATATGTATATGTATAAATAGATCTTGACTGTGCATGATTAACCTCTCCTGACTTAGTGTTCGTATGTGAGAAACGAATATGAGAGCACCTATATCTCTAGGTAGTAAAGTGAATATAAATGAGACTATTTGGTATAGAGTCTAGCCCATAGCTGGCTTCTTGCACTCAGGACTCTTACTATTATTACTACTGTATTTGAAAACACTCTAAGCATTTAAAGGTAGAGATAGACTCAGTTGCTTGTAAGAAATGTAAGAAGGTACAATGCGAGAAATCAAACCTAAGAGATAACTAATCTTGAGAGGGACCGTGAAAATGTATAAACTTTTAGAAAGGTCTTATGCTATCCTATTTTTAGCTTGAGTGTTTCATAGGAGCTATTTCTATTAATTTGTTCAGTAATTTTGCCTATAAAACAGTGTCTTAAAGATTCTGAAGACTCTGCAAGCAAACATCCATCAAAACTGTGGCCTTGGAGGCCACAATGGGGATAAATTAGGATAATGAATAGTACAGCTCAGAAATCAAGTCTTTCTTTAAATTGCTGCTTGAGAGAATAAAATATCCTACCTTGGTAAACAAACTGCATGCTGTGTACATTGTATCAGACATGTACTAAAAGCTGTTTTAATTAGACCTCAAAAGAAACATTTTTGGAGAACAATGCAATTACATGATGATATTCTCAGAAACCATCTTGCATACGGAGCCCTGAACATAAGAACAAGAACGTAATGTGAAAGACCATGTACATAAAACCTAAAATACATCTTTCATGGGCAAGTGGGGCATCTTTCTCTTCCTATATTTAGAAGACATCTGGGTATGTTACTTCTATAATCAACACATAAAATAATGCTGTCTGATATAGAGAATTGTTAAAAAAAAAAAAAGCAATATCTTCATAATAAGACTTAAAAACAGAACCAGTAGATGTCCTTAGAAACTTTGCCTTTCCCATCTGCCTGCCCCTGGAGAGCCAGAGGATAGACAGAAATCCACAAGTGACTTCCCTTAAAGGTACTGAGCATCTGTGATATCCTGACTGGGTTGCTTTCTTTCCTGGATGGGAAGCTGGGGAGACTTCCCAAACATGGAAGTCAAATTGTAGAAAGAAGGAAGAGAAGGTTAATAAGACACTTTCATCTCTTGGCCAGCGTGAGCCTATCTTTCACTTTACTCTGCAAGAGTAAGGTTAGAGGTTAAATCGTAAATTGCCACGCAAGTATTTATTACTGTTAGGAATATTTTTCAAACGCTGACTCCACTGTGTAACACAAACTAGACTTTAGTGAAAAGTAAGTGCATGCTCAGTGGAAAAGAAATGCACTGCGAAGGACGAGTATAATGCTAACAAGTCAGTGACCCACAGTGCCCTTCTAGCCCGCAGGGCAGAGCCGGAAGTGGAATGAACCTCCCTGTGTCCTCGGCCTCAGCGGCGCCCCCTACTCTGACTCCGGACTTAGCCACGTGACTTGTTTTGGTAGCAAGACAACAGCAGAGGTGATGTGAACAGAGACTCAGAAAATAGGTGGGGTTGAGATTTATTCTTGCAGCTCCTGGGACCATCACACTGACATTCCAGGCAGGCTTGTCACATGGTGCCCACGGGCTCTGTCATCTCCTGTAGCCCGCGAGTCAGCCATGCCCCAGAAGCAGAGATGCTCGCTGACCACCGAGCTGAGCATGCCGGCTGGCTGCAGATCCAAGACGAGCCCGGCCGTGATCAGCGGAGCCACAGACTCGTGAGCGAAAATCAGTGTCTGTTTTACAAGCTGTTAAGTTTTAGGGGTGGCTTGTTGTTTAACCAATACACCCACCAAGCCCGTTTCCTCACCCTAGGCACAGAGCTTAATGACATTACTTAGCCCGTTAGCCTCCAAGTGGGGCAGGAAGAGTGGTTCCCAGCACCGGAGTGGAATGGAAGTGATGGGTCATTTTGAAAGGGGCGATTAAGAAAGGGCGTGTCTTCTCCACGCTCTTTCTCTCTTCCCCTCTGCAGTGACCTTGGAAACTAGGTGCTTCAGATGGGATTATCAAAAATTTTACTATATATAAACACACACACACACACATATATAATACATACATGGGTGTGTATATATAAATGCCATCTCTGATTGAAGGTGGTTGGGGAACACAGCCCCACGTGTGGTGTGCTGGAGCCACAATTGTGTACATCTCTCCCAACTTCACCTTCAATGTCATGTTGTTAACTTGAAATTGGCCATAGTGGGAACACCATGGAAATTAGCAAAGGCTACCAGTCAGGACTCTCCCGCTTCAAGATGGTTATTAAACATTTTAAACATCTGTCGGGGCACCTGGGTGGCTCAGTGAGTTAAGCGTCTGCCTTTGGCTCAGGTCATGATCTCAGGGCTCTGGGATCGAGCCCCGCACCGGGCTCTCTGCTCAGTGGGGAGCCTGCTTTGCCCTCTCTCTCTGCCTGCCTCTCTGCCTACTTGTGATTGCTCTCTCTCTGTCAAATAAAGAAATAAAATCTTTAAAAACAAATTTTTTTAAAACATTTGCAAGCACACCACTGGTCCATGCCCAGCTGCCCCAGCTCTCTGGCACTTCCTTGTTACACTAGGCTGGATGACATGTATATCATCCCATTCTGATACTTAGAGACCCATCACGATATATAAGGGCACTCACACAGACCCTCTCGCTCTTGATCCTATTTTTTAGATATATTAATGGGAAGTAATTAAAACAAATTAGGATATTTAAGTTCAAGTAAATTTTTTTTTTTTTTTTTTTTAGAGAGAGACATAGAGAGATGGAGGGGAGCAGATGGAGAGGGAGAGAGAGAATCTTAAGCAGGCTTCATGGCCCAACACAGAGTCCAACGTGGGCCTTGATCTCACAACCCTGAGGTCATGATCTCAGCGAAAATCATGAGTAGGATGCTTAACCAACTGAGCCACCCAGGTGCCCCTCAAGAGCTATAATCTTCTATCTGTATATTCCAAGGAGCTGTACCAATCAGCTGTGGGCACAACAGGACCCAGAGTGATGACTGATCAATGAGGCCACTGCACGTACTCCAGTAATAAGACTCCGTCAGTGACTGTCCCTTCCTCAGATCCTCTGATTCTGACTTAGAGTCAATTGTAAGTGAAATGCCAGACTGCAGGTGCTAACATTTTCTACCTTCTCACCAGTGTTCCACAGTCCACAGTGTTTCCACTTAATTTTGCCAGGTTTTGACAAAAGTGCTTTCTTAGTCATAGTTATCAGTATTGTTGTGAGTTTTTTTTTTGTCTTCAGGAGTACTTCAGTGAGAAGGTAGGAAGGGCCTCAACAAGGTTGCTAGACAGGGGGCCCTTAAACTATGATGATTTTAAGGTCTATGGACACTTCAATTGACATTCCCATAGCTAATTAAAATGTCTACATGTAGAATCACTTCAAATTTACTTTTATATGTTTATTTTTATTTTTAGCATTAAATGGTGGACAAGTGAACATAAAGCTTTTGTTTTAAATTCAAGAGGGAAATCACAAATTTGAAAATGCTACATAACAGTCATTTTCAACAAATTTTAGATCTGACACAGCGAAGGACTTTGTTACATTTGACGAATGCAGTGTTAAACAAGAATTTTTTACTCTGTTATATTTTGATGAGAGACATTCATTTTGAGATACTTAAATTATTGAGGAAAGCAAGAAAAAGAAATTTAAGGGATTGAAAAATTAGGCAAGAACTATACCGACTATGAAATGACACCTTTTTTTTTTTTTTTTTTTTTTTACTCTGTCCAAATCTGCCCTCAGCCGTTGGGTAGGGCATGGAGGGAGTCACACTGCTCCTCCAAACCCTTTGACGGCACTAACTGTGCTGAACGCTGAGATAAATACATGGCAGTTTCAAATTCTGGCTGAAAACTTTAAGGATGGCTGCATATTTAACCCCAGAAATCAAGACTCAGAAGAAGAAAACGTATCCTTCATTTTTTCCAAAGGTGACAATGTAACAAATATTTGATGGAAATCTGTCTCCAAAGACTGTATTATGAATGCCTGGCATAAGTTGGTCAATGTCTCCTGATTAATATAAATGTAAATATCAAAGAGTCATGGGACTTTTTCAAACTGGAAGATGAAAACATACAATATAGGAATTTAGTATGAGATAATCTGAAACACAAATAATTTTAAGATGCTCTGAATATTTCTTTCTTCCAATGAGGCTCCACAATCAAAGACACAAGACCATTTACTCAATAGAAGATAGATAAATAAGCAAAAATAGTATTAATTTTATCTTATTTTTATGTCTGGTCTCTATTCTAAATATAATTATTATTTGAAGTATATATACATTTGATTTGTATATATAAATATGTAGAATATATATTTAAATATATATATATAATACAAAATGTTTAAAATTGGAAAGTTACACAATTAGCTCCTTTCTTTAGTTAATTGGGCCACAACTGGTTTCGAGACTATAACAAGTCTCTTTTTCTTAACTACCTTCTTATACCTTTTGTTTGTGCTGTTTTGGCTCCAGCTATTTTATTCTTCCTGTTTTTAATTCCCATTCCAGGTTCTGACAGAATACTTTTTCTTCCTCCCCCCCACCCCAAAACTTTTCCTCCAAGCCAGTTGTTTTATGTTCTGCTGTTAGAGACTGAAGACGAGAGTGTGTGTGCACACACTAGGGTCTGGGACAGGTGTCACCGGCATCCACATAACAGGGGTGTGAGAATTTGTGTCTGCCGTGTGTGAGGTGCAGTTCTGTCCATGAAAGCGGGTGTATGCGTACACTCACATATCATCCCCTAAATATTTGCCAAATGCTTATCATGTGAAAGCTATGAAGGAAGCAACTGGAAGTAGAGAAGAAAGGGACCAAACTGAATTGACCCATTAGCGATCAATTACTGTATCGAGGAAGTTTTGTTTGACCTGATTTTGAAGGTCGGGGCATTACACAGGGGAGGGGTGGGGGGATGATTCAAAGAAATGGAAAAGACTGAATTAATGACAGAATTGAGGACCAGTCAGATTTGGGGAAGACAATGGGGGTGCATCCTAAGTTCCGGAGGGGAAGGAAAAGCCCGGATTCTACGTGAGAATGGGTCAGGGAGAGGTGTGTTTGGTTTCTCAAGATGAGAGGGGCAGTGGGCTCATGAGAACAAGTGGGCAGGTGTCTTCTGGACTCTATGGGACACTCCTGAGATGCAGAGACAGGGCTGGAGCAAGGTGGCGGGGGAGGGGGTGTTGGACTACACGTGTGCATGAGCACGGGCTTTAGACACACAGTACTCTGAGGCAGGGGACCGTTGGAAGAGCGTGCTCACAGTAATGACGGTCATTTCCACGACCTTGTGACCACTGCATCCCACACACAGTGCTAGACGTTTTATGTGCATGGTTCCTAATCCTTACGAACCCCCGAGAGATGTCATTATCCCCATTCTTCAAGTCAGCAAACTGAGGCTCTGGGAGATTGAGAAAATCGTCCCAGGTTCTCCTGGGTCAGTCTCAGCTGGGCCACACCGTCTCAACACCTTGGTCTGTAAGGACAGCAAAGCATGGAACCTAAACTCTCCTGGTTTCAATCAATTCTCGAGATTGTCTGCCGGTTCCTGGGAAGGTTCATTAATAAGACAGACGTCTGAGAAGTGCCTCGGATGTCACTTCATCACTTAAAATACACACATCACACAGTCCACCTCCCCCAATCTTTGCCTTCAATGGAAATGTTCTCAGAAAGCATTAAAACACTAGAGTAATAATTTTGCCACCATTTGACCTACTTATGGTAGGAGCCTATTATCTCTGTTCTTTACAGATGGAGGCGCACGATGCTGCGGAGAGAAATGGAGCTCGAGCATGTCAGGTCTCCTGCACACTTTCATTTTCTTGTCAGTGACTTTCTTCGTGGTAATAGATCACTGGGTGTGTTTGGGAAGATGGCTCAACTGTGCAGCCACATCTGTCAAATTGTCAAGAGATGAAAACTCCTACGTGAGAGGCAGGAGAAAAAAGGCTTGTCACAGCGGCCGCTGGGGACCAAGGTTCCCATTTAACAGAACTTTTTATCATGTATTAGAGGGACCTCTTTGTGCAGCTGCTGCTTGGGCTAAAATGGAGTTTAAACAGCTTAGCAAGTGGTTGGTGTGAAAAGAGTCAACTGTAACTTTTCCCTTTCCGGAGATGCACAGTGAAGGACACACCAAGGACAGTTTTACGTGGTTCCAGTAATGCCGCCTAACAGAGCCTGAAGAGGGTAGAGGCGTAAACTAAGCACCCAGACTCCAAGCACTGACATTTCAGATGTAGCTTTCAGATGTGGCTATCTCAGTGTCTTCTCAGTCAGACAGAAGGCATGGGCCCTTCAGAATCGCACAGAATTTCTGAAAATCGTTTGAAAAAAATCAACAGGTAAATGGGCTTATCTACAGAGTGAATAAGCGATGTACAAATAATATAAGTGGCCTATGAATCTATACCAAAAATGTGTGACTTCCACAGACTGTAATCAGGGACATCTAAATTGAATGGTATCTCTTTACACCGTCAGGGGTAAAAGTCTGATAATATCAGTTGTGGGCAAGGACGTGAAATGCTGAGAATTCTTACAAGTTGCCGCTAGGAGTTAAAAGTGCACTGGATTCTGGGGAGCTGTGGGACAATGTCTCAAAGAGTCTAAGGCTGTTTCTCTCCTCCAGCAAGTGCTCTCTTAACTACATACACTCGAATACTTACCCGTGTGTACAGAAAGGCAGGGACAGGCGGGGGCCTAGAAAGTGTCCAAGAGAAACAACAGGGGCAGGGGGTGTGGGCGGCTGAGTCGGGGAAGCATCGGTCTTCAGCTCAGTTCATGATCACAGGGTCCTGGGATCGAGCCCTGGGCAGTGGGGAGCCTGCTTCTCCCTCTGCCTCTGCTGCTCCCCCTTCTCTTCTCCCTGCTCCTCCCTCCTGTTCCTCCTCCCTGCTTGTGCCTTCTATCTCTCTAAAATAAATAAATAAATAATATTTAAAAATAAGAGCAAAACAGTAAAAACCAGCCTTGATGTCCATCATTAGGAGAATAAACAAATGGATGAACAAACAAACTGTGGTCTGTCTTTATAGGAGGATGATACACTGTGTGGAAATGAAGTGGTTAAAAATATGAGGTTGACTGTATGGGAGGGAGTCCCCAGCCAGTCACCAGCTACGTGACCTTCACCAAATTACATCATAAGCTCTCTGTGCCTCATTTGTCCCACAGAGGTCACGAGAGCACCCGCGTCGGTGGCACTGTTGTGAGCGTGATATAATTGAACACCTCGAGCCCGCGGCGTGGCTGACACATAGGGAGTGGTCCATTGGTGTGAGCTGTGCTTACTTCTAATGGTGGTTATGGAGGTATTCTTGCCATGTGTGTCTACACATTATTTCATAATCTTTTTAATCCAAGAAAGGGACTGAAGGGACGCCTGGGTGGCTCAGTTGGTTGAGCAACTGCCTTCGGCTCAGGTCATGATCCTGGAGTCCCAGGATCGAGTCCCACATTGGGCTCCCAGTTCCACGGGGAGTCTGCTTCTCCCTCTGACCTTCTCCCCTCTCATGCTCCTCCGCTCTCTCTCTCAAATAAATAAATTAAAAAAAAATCTTTAAAAAAAAAAAAGAAAGGGACTGAATATTATATTGTGAAGTGGCTCCAATTTACAAATTATTCACTTATAAATACGAGGAAACTAGGTGGTGTTCTTCAAAGAAACTATCCCATACAGGGGTGATTTGAACTTCAGGTCAGACCATAATGGTCTACTCGGCCCTTCAAAGACTTCTCACGCTCTGCAAGACTTCAGAGTTTAATAGGGAACCTGCCCCTGAGTAATAACTCTCAAGGCCAAGTCCCACTGCTCATGTGGCCAGAAAGTTACGGCCCTTCTCCACCCGCTCCACGAAGCTCCCGGGGTGTTGAGCAGTGACCCTTGTAGACAGAGACTAGGCAAGGTCTTCAGAAGGGCTTAAGAAGGGAAAATTATTTTGGGTTCCTACTGTAGGAATGCTTCGCTTTAGCGGACTTGCTTCATCAGTTCCATTCCCATGACCGGCTGCCTCGGGCCCACCTCCCATTTGGGGTGGCCTACTATGAAACTATAGTCTCCAGCCTTACACCCATTTTTGGATGTTTCCTTGGTGAGTCTCTTTAGAACTCTTGAATGAGAGGTCACCAAACTCAGTCGCAAACAGCCATATTTGGGCACTGTGAAAGAAATAGAATAAAGCCAGCCTTCAAGGAGAAAAACAGAGCCAGATGCACGGACAGAAACAAAGATGAGAAATTATGTGTCTTCCCACAGACAGAGAGAGAAAAACAAAGAAAGTATAGCCTTCTGGCAGGTCTGACTACACACAAATGCTCCCTGTGAGTATAAGATCTCTTCCTTGCAACCAACAACTCTTGAGTGGGACATAAATACTTACTCCTCACAGCTGAGGAAGGAGGCGCTGTCCCTGTTTTACAGCAATAATGCCCAAGGTCTCACTAATTAATAGCAGAGCTGAAATATGTCTGTCTCCAGAGCTTACCCTCTGAGAGGCTACAGTAGGGTGATTTATTCTCCCTCTGGAACAATGCTGTGCTGGGTGTTACTTCACGGAGTAAAGTAAGGATGTCTGTGGCTGGGGAGACAGGGGTGAGAGGTAGAGGAGTCAGGAGTCATGCGCTGGAGGCAGTTGAAGCACAAAAAAGAAAAGGAAACCAGGTCGAGGGCTAGGCTCACCTCTATTCTCAGGCTTTTCCTTGTCACTTGCAGCCATCTTGTTCCCATAATAAGGACAAATGGCAGGAAGGGTAGGACCCCAGATGATGAGCATCTCAGCAGTGCACAGGGAAGTAGTGAAAGAAGCAGAAAGACATTCTAGGCAGGACAGAGGTGGAGAGAAGGGGTGTTTCAGGAGCTCTAGGAGGTTCACTTATTTGTCCTTAAGTTAGGAATGAATTCATAAGGAATTGCATAGGTCTCCTGTGGCTAAGTTCCTTAGTAAATGCGGTATGAATTTCATTAATAACTGGCTAAACATGAAAAACATCCTAGCAAAATTAAGGTAATGAAATTAACACGAAGTTAATCAACTAAAAATTTCAGCAAGTGTTACCACAGAGCTCGCCACTCATAGCCTAGCAGGTCTTGCTCTGAACGTGTGGTTTTGCAACGAAATTTAAGAGCATATGCATTTTCAAAAGAAAAAAAAGAGCATATGCATTTTCATTTATTATGAAAACAGAAAAGACCACCCTAGGGGTGCCAAATTGAATCTTTTCCCCGCATGCCTGACTCCTGATATGGCTATAATTATGTAGCTATGATTACACTTAAAATCTGTGTCTCAGAACATGGAGTAGAATTTGTAGAGTTTCTAGTTGCAGACCAAAGGTGCCTAGTTTTTCTTCTACCACTGGCTCTATAGAGCCTCTTATTCTGTAGAAGAGTAAGAAGACCTCTGAGTTTCCTAACTCATTTGAAAGCTCCATAATCAATAATGCAAAGAGGAAGCAGAGACACCACAATGATTGCAACATTGGAAATAAGGGAAAATGTGTGTGTGTGTGTGCGTGTGTGTGTGTGCGCGTGTGTGTGTAGCAATGTAGGGAAATGATAAAAAAAACTAATCTTGTTGCTCAGATCACTGCTCAATAGAATATATAAAATCTTAATAGTTTTATTGCTGCAAGGTAAAAAAATGTACACATATACATATATACATGCATATATATATTTATATTGTAGGAATACATATGCATATATATGTATGTATATATCTTTTAGATACATGCACACATACAGAGAGAGAGAGAAAGAGAGAGAGAGAAACAATTATACACAAATACCCAGAATCACAGACGCATCAGTCCCACCATGTATTTAGTTTAACTGTAGTAAAGGAAGATTAAGCCATATCAATCTACCTTATTTTATTAAAGTACTTAATTACTTGTGGTTGGCAGGAAAGACATGTAGATGTTCATCCCAATAAAAGAGACTATGATACAGAAAACAGAATAGAAAGCAAAAATATAAGAAATAATACCAATGAAGAGAGCAAGCAAATCCAAAGCAATGTCACCTGAAATGAGGACAAAGATGATTTTTAAATGTCCTTCACTTATGAAGAAGGCATTCAAGCCTGTCCCCATTTACATTGAGTTGGTGGTTTTAAAATTTTCAAAACATAAAATGTATGGAAAGACTATGTGGGAATAATTGAAATTTATGCACGACTTACTACTATCCCATTTTTGTGAACTAAAGTCATATTATGGTAACTTATTCCATGGGTTACCTATTTCATTCAAGCAGTAGGATACATGAGTTTTTGGGTAAAATATTCTGTGTTTTAAACTTGGGGTCAAATTTTATTTTATTTTTATTTTTATTTTTTTATTATTTTTTTAAGATTTTATTTATTTATTTGAGAGAGAGAGAGAGAGAGAGAGAGAATGAGAGAGAAGGAGAGGTCAGATAGAGAAGCAGACTCCCCACTGAGGAGGGAGCACGATGCGGGACTCGATCCTGGGACTCCAGGACCATGACCTGAGCCGAAGGCAGTTGCTTAACAACTGAGCCATCCAGGCGCCCCTTGAGGTCAAATTTTAAAACAAAGTTCCACTCTCAGCACAAAATCAAGAATTCCTTTAATACCCAGATGGGGAATCTGGATGACCAGTTTACCAACTCTCAAATATTTATTCCTACCTCATTTCTCTGGTTTATTTCAGTGATGGTAAAATTACTAAGTCAATTTAATTATAGCTGTTCATAAGCTTCATTCCAATAAATTTGACTTTTTTGGTTGAGATAGGAATTGGTTCTGGTTCTTTTCAACTATGTTACTCCTAAGTCTGCATTTCTAAATTCCGACCTATTTATTTCACATGCTAAAGAAGTTAAAAAGAACTCAGAAAGCCATGGGAAATAACAGAAGTCATGGCTAGGTCCTGTCGAGCCTCTGCTACCATGTTGGAGAAGAGACGGGCTGACAAAAGCATCCAACACCATCCAACTTTGACAGGTGCTTTCTCCAAACAAATCTTAATGTACTGCTTGTTTTAGACTTAGAAATAAATGCTTGTATAGAAATAGTGTTAGTGCCATCATCCACTCAATTTCTGGTTCCCTACAACAAGACCAAGAGGACAAACAGGGCTTCTACTAAATGAGAAGACAAAGAGTTCTTGCACAAGCCAAGAAGGGTCTACGTCCTTCTTTCACTTGCTTGTTCTCCTGTCTGGTAGACACCAAATGAGTCTCTTCCATGTGTCAGGAATAGTTCTGGCAGTGACCACGACTGCTGTGGTCCCTACTGCCATCGAGTTTCCTCTGGTTGGAGAAATGGACTTTAAATAATGAATTATACCCTTTTAATTTAATTAATTAATTAATTAATTAATTTTATTTTATGGAAATTATGATGAACACAAAAGAAAAGCATAGGATGATGTGGAGCTGATCTATTCTTTGAGGGTGATGAAGGCTTCCTTAAGGAAGTCAGACTTTTGAGCTGAATTCTGAGTGGGACAGGAGAGTGTTCTAGAAAGAAGAAACTTGGAAAAATGACAGTGCCTCATGGAAGCAGAAATACTGTTTTATAAGAGATATACAGTGTCAGTGCAGGAGTAATGGGTCTTAGAAGAACTGGCTCTTATTGTTAACCTCTAGGCCACCTTTTGGAAGGGGGTGAGGGAGGAGAAGTTGGAAGGAATTAAAGAAAATACTTATTTTTTAATGTCATTTCTATAGTTTGGTATATGTTTTAGGAGAATGTAATATCACATTTTGCCCATTTTAAAAATAAAAAGAAGTGATGCATTCTACTGTTTTTCCTTGAGGGTGAGAGATCATTATAGCTCTAGACAAGAGTAAGTGGATGATTCTGACAAAAATTTCCTTGTTACCTAGCTTCAGATAGCATTAATCATTAGTAAAAGCCAATGAGTATTTCATGACCATTTTATTTTAAATATTTTTTCTTTACTTAATTCTTTTCTTTTGCTTTTAATTAACTGATCAGTGGTTAATCAATTTTTCACTCAGACATGGAAATGTACTTTCTATTCACAGCTCATGCTCACTACAAACAGATCGATCCCTTGGCCATCGCAATTTGCATCTGTATTCATTCACATCAGCTCTTCTGGAAACCTTGATTTAGGACCAAACATGTAATGCTGGGTTGAATGGAACTTCCTTCGTACTGAAATGTCAGGCCTTATTCACCTTCATTTCAAACCATATGTATCATCATTCATAAAAGTTATCAATCATGCCGCCATATTCACATACATGTCTAATATGCAGGTCTCTCGGATACCACATTGACATAATTCTAGCCTAACATCTTCCCACCTCCCCACTAACCTTCATTTTCCTATATCCATGTATAGTTAGGTCCCCTCACTATACTCTCTTGGCCATGTATCCCTCGCCATCTCAAATCTCTGTGATCAAGAGGCTAACTTGCTTTCTAATTCCAGACTGCAACCTTGAGGCATCTATTCGCAAGCATTTAATAAATTTATTAAAGATAAATCTTATTTCTTCACTTGAGAGAGAGTGAGAGCATGAACAGGGGGAGGGTCAAAGGGAGAGAGAGAAACAGACTCCCTGCTGAACAGGGAGCTCAATGTGGGGCTAAATCCCAGGATCCCAAGTTCATGACCTGAGCCGAAGGCAGACGCGTAACCAACTGAGCCATCCAGGCACCCTTTAAGACCTTTTAGGCAATGTATTCAGGGCCCCAGTCATACTCTGATTTGGTTCTCATAGCAGGCCTGATTATTTCTATTACAAATTTATGTATCCTTGGCATATTTTTTTCCACTGGGTAAAGCATGGGACTAGGAACCAGAACGGCCAGGTGTAGGTTCCGGCTTCTCCATTTGGCTGAGGTGCAACTTTAGGAGCTCATCCAGGCCATCTGGATCTCTGCCTCCTCATCTACAAAGGCGGAGGGAGCATGTTGGTCTCTTTCCATTGCTGGGCTGTTCCGAGTGAGCACCTTCCCTGACCTCTCAGAGGAGTAAGCACTCCAAAATGTATATTCCCATAGTATCCTACATTGCTTCTTTAAAATCCTCATTACTCTTGTAATTGCTAGTTTGATGCTGGTTTTTCTCCACCCACCCTGAAGTACTCTTCAGTAAGCTCCACGAGGGGAGGGGCTGTGCTTTTCTTGTTCAGGACTCTCTTAGCGTCAAAAAACATCAGCTGGTGGATTACTGAGTAAGTGAAAGTAAGTTTAGGCAAGAAGCTACAATCGCTATCATTGTTATCAGTAGCAATGGCAATACTAGAGGTAGTTGTAGGAGTTGATTATTAGCACTCTCACCATCCAATATACAACAGGAAGAAAGCCACACAATAATATTAGATATCATCAATATTCATTGTAAACTCTTCTTCCTTTCCTCTCCATTCTTTTAACTGATGGAAACAAATCACTATATGATTAAAAGGCTGTATGAATGTAGCCCCCTGTAATGGTTCAGAGTACAGTATTTTGCTTCTCATGCATTAAGCCTTGAAATGCACAAGGAGCCCCCACCTAGAGAAAGAAAGAAAGTGTGTTCTTATCCTGAAGCAGACGACAAAGCCTTTCTGAATTTTGGGGAGAGACATAAAGAACTATAAAATCAGCTTCTTGTAAGAAGAGGATTTGTAACTGAAAACCAGAGTGAAGAAAATAAAATTCTCCAGGAGGAACAGTCAGTTCTCAGTCCCTATAATGGCGTGGCTTGACTTTGCACCCTTTAAGAGAAGGGAAATGGACAGAGTGAAAATGCTGTGGAGTGATAGGGATGATGCTTTTGGGAAGGTGACATGGTTTTGAATAACTATTATTGATATTTAGGGGCGGGGTGGGGGAACAAAGCAAGAGGAAGTGCTATGCAGTCCACCAAAGCAAAGAAGGAGTTTATTGGGCTTAAAATAGAGCTCAGGGAAAAAAATAAATAAATAGAGCTCAGGGCAGTCCAAAGAGTCCACAGGCCTGAAACCCGATGGGACATCCCCGATCACTTCCCAGGACCTTGGAACCCATGTGCAACGCGAGAGCCTTGTGTTGGCTGCAGGTGCACCTGTTAAGGAAGCAGCTCTGTTGTGTCCCATTGCTCAGATAGCTTGCAGATGCCGAACAGGCTACCCCTTAAAGATATTCCTTCCCAGGTACTCGTTAAGGTACTCAAGTGAATTGTGACTGTTACTGCCCTCCCTTAAATAATTCAGGCCTTTGTAGAAGAATACTTTCATCACATCCGATATGACAACAAAATCCTTCACTGATTTGATATTGTTGGCACGCTGTTATTACTTGTGTGCCTTCATTCACTTGAAATTGATCAAATCTTTGCTGTGAATCTAAAAAAATATATAATAGGTAGGTCTTGGGAATGCAGAATGGAGTCCAATACTGTCCCTGACCCCAGGACCATAAACTTGGGCAGACCTACAGTTTAGAGAGCAGTGGACTCCCTGTACAAAATAGAAGTCACAGACCTTTTTGCTGGGTGAGTTTTAAAAACGGTATGTACGGTACCTGGAGGCAGGCTGGGGCGCGTCCCTGGGGCTTGTTGACATCCACAGCCACCAGCTGCCAGCCACCGGCAGCGTCTTCGTGAAACATCTTAAAGACAAAGAGGGAGATGAGTCAGAGACACTTAATACGGAACATCGCGAACTCCTACTTTATGTCTCCAGCTTCTACAGTTTTCATGTTATTAAAGATTTGTCTTTTTATGGATTTATATTTAGAACATGAGTCATTCCAATTATGTTCATTGGAACACCAAAAACCTAAGTGAATAATAATCATAGCAAGAATAATGGCAATTGCTAGCCTGCATTTATTGAGCATTTCCTATGCATCAGGTCCCTTCTGCTTTACACGTGCTTTGCATATAATTGCCCACATAGTCTTCTCAACAAGACTTGAAAGGAGGTATTTTGTTCCCATTTCATTGGTGATTGATTATGACATATTAGACCTACGGGGAAAAATACAAATTAGAATTCCAAAGCATTGTGTCTGGTGTGTCTTTGACTGTGAGTGGTGAATTTTTATCTTTATTTAGTGGACCTTCCTCACTGAGCCAACAGTAAAATATTCTTGGGTGAAATAATAGAAGTGTGCATATGGCACAGAGAAGGAGATTGGTTATTTTAATGGTAGAAGACTGACATATCACTTAGTAGACTCTGAAATTATTTTAACGGGGCCAAATTAATCTGCTCAGCAAAAATTTTATGTACATACTTATGAAGGCAAAAGTAGTTTCTTTTGTCTTAAAATACATTAGTGATGAAACTCAGAATGATATAGGATACTAAAATCTGCTAGTCATTGAATTGGATAGCTGGGTTATTACTCTACTCCCTCCAAAATTAGTCATTCATCAATATTATACCCAGCTGGAAGACATTTCCCACTTATATTTTCCTGTTCATAAATTTCTTTCCAGTTCTTTTTGTGTGTGGAGGGGGAGGGGTGTGGCTGGCAGTGAGATAAGGGGGAATTAAGGATTGTTATTTTTCTAAGACACTAACTATAAGCTAGGTTTATTCTTGTCCAAGACCACAGTTTCACACACATAAGTAAATATTTTCTTTGCCATACTTACTCATGCCCTCACATTAGTCTGTGTTCAAAAGGGTAATTATTGAGGAAAATCCGAGATAATGCAAAGATAGCATGCCTAAGATTCCTGGGAGTAGATCATTTACAGAAAGAAAAGTGAGGTGGTGAGGGAAAAGTGCCAAAATTCATAGACCTTAATATGTATTTTTTTTATTAGAAGACATTTTTTTAATGGTTAAACTGCGAATTCTCAACAATGCCAACCTACAAAGATCCATTCAGAAAAATGGTGTATCAGGTGTTCATGTGTCCTAGAATCAATACTTTTCAAAGACTGCACTGGGGGCTCTTTGCCAAGTATGCTTATTTCATTCTTTCCAACATATACAGAACGCACCTACTATATGACATTCTACAAAATACTGTTACACATATGCTCAATTTAATTGTTCCAAGAAGCATTATCCTGATTTATTTTTACATTATGCTGTGCTCACCGCAAGTGTAGCCACTGTCTGTCCATACACACCACATAAATATTTTTAAATGAGAAAATGGAGGTGCATATTTGCCCAAAGATTCTTTGATCCAAGATACCAATTACAAATTGTTTTTCTCAGGTGCTAGCTACAAGATTCTGATTCCCTTTAGAATGAATTTTGAAAGGTGCTCTTAGTGGTAGGATCCAGCACCTCCCCGTGAATAGGCTTATTCTGAGAATTCATACATTGGTTGAAATGCAAATCTTTTAAAGTTTCTGTCAAAATTCTGGGTGTCTCCTTTTAAGGAGAAAAGACAAAAGCAATCCTGTCAGTCGCTAGCTAAAAATCTTCTGTACACGCATCCTCTACTCTCTTATCATGGCACAAGGGGTCCCTGGGGCATATATTTGCTTTGATCAGTAGCAGACTAATTTTCTCTGTTAAATTATTTTTCTCCAGTTGACCCAAAATCAAATGAGTCAATTTGATTGTTAGGAAAAGTGTCTCTCAAGGTCACTTCTCTGTATAAAATGAAGTGAAGGCAATGCAGACATGTTTGATGTCCATTTTCCCCTTAGTCCCCTGAATTATAAGACAACATTTAGATTGGTTAGTGTAACAGTTAGGTGAGGTAGACAACAGGATATTCAAAGCCAGGAATCCTCAGGGCTCAAGTCCTGAGCGGCCAATTGCCCCCTCTATATCCCTCAATCTGACCCTATTGGACCATAATCATATATACAGTTCAATACATATTGATTGCCAGAGCCTGCCTGGTGTCTCTTATCAGCAACACAACAAAAACATAGGCTTTGTGGCCCTAAAGTTGAACAGTTCTTTTAGTTCTTCTCCAGCCAAGGTGAAATTAGCTCATCCCCACCATGAATCGGTGTTGATAGGAAGACCACATGACTGGTGACAGATGTCCAAGGGGAAGCATCTGAGGAGTGAGAATAAAGGTCTGGGCTACAGAGATGCCAAGTCCAGGACGTTTTCTACTAGCACGTCCCTGCCTCCTAACATCCAGCTCGGGGGCAGTATCCCTGCGCACGTGAGGGATGGGCATTCCTACTGTGGACTGCTGCAGGGGCCCCTCAATCACAGAAGAATGAGTCTTTTGGCCTTTAACCCAACAGCTAACTGAGCATGTGGCAACAGCAACCCATGGCTAATAATTATGCAGGTATGAAAGCCACTATCCCCATCAGAGCTCAGGCAAACTAATGATTACTACTCTGAAATTTTCCAATTCATTTTCTCTTTGTTTTCCTGTTACATGCTGTATTAGGGTTCCCACAAGTCCTTTGGCATTAATTTTTTCTGTAATGTGTTTCGATGCTGCGAGTCGAAGGCAGATTGCCTTGTTATTAAAAATAATAATAATAAAAACCCCGCCCAGTTCTCATCACTGATTCTCTTTTGCCTCTGAACAGTCCACATTAGAGCCAATTCCTCTCAAACTGCCTAAGATATCAGAAAGCCCGTTCCTTATCCTGTTAATATGTATAATTTTCTCTCTAAGCACACAGCCCTCTTGGAAAAGTCAATGGACCCAAAGACATCAACAAGTCCAGGAAGCCTGGGGACCCCCTTGGATCTTCTGTGAGGATAACTTAACATAGAACAACTGCAAACATTCCACATGCTGAAGACTGGCAAGAAGTGTCGCCATTTCTGAAAAGATGTGTACTTTGCAATACAATTACCATCTTTGTTTTATTTCCTTAAGGCCTACCTGTTTTATTACAATTAGAAAGTAATGCCTTGGTGTTTTAAACTATGCAAGGAAAGGCTCTTGTGCAGAGTTCTGTCAGATGTTACAAATGTAACAGAATTGCAGGAAATGATGCCCCTCCTTTCCTCAGACACAAAAGCCTCTGGGCCACTCGCCTAGTGGCCAGCGAGGGAATGGGTGGGGCCTGTTGCCAGGCAGCCGGAGAGCTGATCTACGGAGGCTGAGGCTGGAGCTCCGGTTGCCTAGCAACCGGGTCCTCAACCACAGCATTTTTCTTAATGAAGGTTTTTCACAATTCTCTGTGTGATTACCTCTGGTGAATACCTAGACGTATTACCTCTGAATTACCAACTTATTCCTCCTGATTAAGTATAATTTTGCATCAAAACCATTTTGCACAAGTTTGTTGAACGTCCCCTTGACATTTCACTTTCTATTAGAACTTCGGGCTAATTTGGTGGAGCTTCCAAGCACTACTTTTCCAGCTGTGGCTTTTTAAATAAGAGTTACTTAATAAGCATGATGTGGCTTTAAAGATATTTTAGGTCATCTCTCAGGAACATTAAATGCAACTTCTGTGCCGAGTTCATAGATCTACATTCCATTCAGTTCTCAATGTCTATAGCAGAAAACACACCTTCCAGAGGTTGTCACCTGACTTAAAGGACATGCCAGAATGGACCTGGAACTTTATTATTTCTCATAGTTCCCTAGAGGAGATGACAGGAGAAAGAAAAACTAGATGTGGGTTTTTTTTCTTTTACATGTCATCTGTGACATAACTTAAATAACTTAAAAAAAAATCTTCTATGAAAGACTGAATAGTTGCTTGCCAAAATTGAATAATATTAATACTATTTCATCTATTATGAGTTGGCCAGACCATTTAAACTTTCACAACACCATAAAGATGCTACATAGAGCTTTTTCAAATATTAGCACGTTTAATAGCATTTTTAGCATATGGTTAATAAAAGTTCAATTTGAGGATTTCCAAAGTAAAATTTTTACCTTGGATCTTTCACAAATACATTCGTCCACAGACCACTATTTACAAAATCATATTAAACTATTTACAAAGTTATATTAAATTTCTCTTAAAAATGAATATTAAAATAATAGTCACGAGGATTAAAATCATTTCATTCTTGATTCAGGAATTTTTTTCCTCTCTCTTTAATAAAGACTCAAACTAGACTAAGATAAATAAACCTTCCCTTCCTCTTTCTAAACACAAAAACAGAACCCTCCCCAGAACACACACAAAACGGAACCAAAACTAAAAACAAAGACACTGAATCTGGACTGTCCTTCTATGTAATAACAGCCCTGTTACCTATAATTAAATTCTAGGACACTCCCAGTTTCTTGGGAGCACAGGGGCACCCCTCTGAATATGTAGTGATTCCTCAAAAATCACAAGTATGCATTATGGGGTCTTCTTCATAATTTACCATATTGCGACTGGTTCATTCTGAATGAAATATACTTTCCATTCCCCAAATAATTCTAATCCTATACATATAGGCCATTATATTGGTTTTCAATTACATAAATATTTATAAAGATGGCAAATTCTACAGTTTCCATTTTTATCTGCAAGCTTTCTGAAGACTTATAATGGCCAAATCAAGTCAAAAGTATATAGTAAGTGTGGTGACAATCTCGGTTTCATATCGAATCCACCCTATCACCCAGAAAAGCTGATCTGGTTGGTCTGGGCCTGGGCCCTTGCACCAGCATTTCTGAATCGCTCCCTCCGTGGCCCTGACCGTAGAAAGTGTCTGTCAGAGGGCTTTCCCGAGTTCCATCAAGGCCCACTGAGGGCGAAGCCGGATATGTCCGTGTTCTAGTGGGAAAGGACATCACCCCCACCCCCACCAAGGTCAGTACCTGGGTGGTGGCCGTTGACGTCGTACTGCTCCTCGATCCCCACATCTGTTGAAACTGTACCCTGATCTCTGCAAATGTTTCGATGATGACGGCGATAAATACATTCTGAAAGAAAGATCCCAAACCATGTTTACGAAAGACTTGGGATGAGGAAGCGGAGGGTAACAGAAAGCAAGCAAGAGATCTGTAGAAACGGCCGGAAAACACAGATTTTATTAGGATGAGTTTCGCCGGTACCTTCACAAGCCAGGCCAGGAAGAAGATGAGCGTGATGAAGTAGAAGTAGGACCGCCATCGTGGGAAGCTGTCAATGGCTCTGTACATGAGGAACACCCAGCCTTCCTGGGACGCAGCCTCGTAGACCGTGAATATGCTGGTGCCTGTCAGGACACATGAGAGCAGACTGAGTTACCCCGGGCTCTGGAAATGGGGCGACCGCGGTTCAGAAAATAATCAATATTTAACCAGGCTCATTTTCTCAATAAAAAAACTCTTAAAGGGATTGAAATCACATGCAACATTTGATTGTGCTTATTCTTAGGGTTTTGATAAAGTTGTTTCTGACTTCAAGCCAGGGCAATTTCACGAGCAATAAAAGAACTTTATGTTCTATCTTTAGCTGTTAAATGCATCTAAGAGCTTGGAAAAGGAAACAAACATTCGAACCAAGTAAAGCTATAATAAAAAATAATGTGTACAGTATAAGCTTGCCACTTGGGGCTTAACACTTTGAGTGTGCTGAAAGTGCTTGTTATAGTTTTAGCCAAAATGAAATAAATTTGAGAACTAGGTTTCATTTGAAGTCACTTTCTCAGAGGGACACTAAAGTTCCTTAGGCTCCAAAAATTAATATGATGGAGTCTATCTTTGGATTCCATGGTGTTCACTGAATGCTGAAACGTAAGGCAGCAAATCATCAAATAGCACTCTGTACTGTCTGGGAGAACTATCTCACTGGAAACGAGATAATGACGGAAAGAAAGAAAAGCAAAATAAATCAGACCGATTTTTGAAATAGTTCAGAGAACCTAAAATGCCATTTAGGGGAAAGACAGTGTTCAAGTCTCATAACATTATGAGGGATGTGTTATTATTTCCCCATTTTATAGATGAGAAAACTGAAGCACATAAAGAGTAAGTAATTTATCTGAGGATGCACAGATAATAATAGGGGAAGTAGAATTAACCCAGGCATTCTAGAAAGAGGCCCTGCATATCTGTGATGACATCCTGCCTCCTGACACCCTTTCTATGGTTTGTTTTCCCCATCTGCAAAATGGGTAAATAATATTTCACAGGGTGGTGAAGACTAAATAATATCATTTCTGTAAAGCCTTGACACATGGTAAGTACTGAATAAATTTTAAGTTCTATTATTGTACAAATTGAAAATGATTGCTCAATGTTATTTTGTGAGAAAACACATCAATAAAAAGTAGAGTGTTAAGTTGTTTGTAAAACAAGTACTATACATGTTGTTATTCACATATAACATATTCACAAATTCACATATAGATTATAAACTATAAACATTTGCACCCCAATGGATCCCACTGCTATAAACAGGTTATTACAGGATATAAAACTAATATCCACCCAGGAACATTCTAATCACACAGAAATTTAAAGCGAGAATATGCATACAATCAGATGTCCAAATTAAGAAGGAGGTTACTAACGTTGGCTGGTGACCAGCTGCCTCTCTAAGCCTGTGCATGAAGGAAGAATAATTAAGCATCAATGAACCAAAGCATGCAGAACTGCAGAAAATCCTAGTGGTAACTGGGGACAAATGGGACAGAAGCAGCCTCGAAAGAAAAGCTGAGGAAGAAGGAAAGCATATTCTCATTTAGTGAATGCCTATTATGCTAAGTACTGTATACGAAACATAGCTTCATATAATCATATTTTGTACATTGAAAAGCTGTTGCCATAACAACTAGTATTTGTAAATCATATTTGACTTTGAGGCTCTTTTACATGCTTTTAAATGCTAAGAGAACCTCTAATGAGGCAGGTAGATGGGTAGGTGTGTACAAAACTGGTATTATCCATCACATCGTTTTACAGAAAAACAAAGTGAAGGTCACTAATGAATTTGCCTGGGGTAGAAAGTGATAGAACCAGAAACTGAGCCCACACCATCAGGTTCCAAATCTTAAACTCTTTTTTTTTTTCTTTATCATCTTACTTTGATTTTCTCTTGCTTGAGACAAGGACTTTTAACAGAGTATATTTGCTCCTACTATCCTTAGTTTGAATGAAGTCCATTTTTTTTCTTCCTGAGGCACTATGGTGGCTAAGGATATAGCAAACTGAGAAGCTCACACAAGAAGATGGTTTTTAAGGAAAAGATTCAGAGAAGAACAGCATGCACGAAAAATAAAATGCCAACAGAAAACAGAAATCACTCTTTTCTTTAACGATTCATATGTACTAAAATGTCCAACATTTTGCTTTTGTGGACTGCATATGAAAGACAATTTTCACATAAAACAAGTCATTTATGTCCTTATTTTCTTCTATTTATTTGAACTAAAACAGAAATGTGGCTACAGAAATCCATTATGAACAACTATTAAAGCTTAATAGTTTTACCAATTGAGCATTTACTGGTAAAATATGAGCATTGTCAATGTAAAGTTAAATTTGAGAGGAACACTGAATTACCCTTCCAATATCTGTCCAGGTCCTTCTTTATTAAAACTACAGGGAAGATGCTATTTGGAAGTAAGTAAAAAAAAAGTATGTTCTAATCTTGAAAAGTTTCCTTCATTTTTCCTATTTTGACACACACAAAAAAGGGAAAGAAGTGGAAACGCACCATGTGGCTCAAAGAGCAGGGTTTGTTGATACAAAGAGATGAGACATTTTGAAAATGTGACCCCAAAACTCCCAGAGCAATGCCACTACTGAAGAAAGTGCTTCCCCTACCCTGAGCTACCCTGGATCAAAGGCTTGCAAAAAAGCTACTAAGAGTTGCAGGAGCAAAGACAGCTGGGTGAGACTTTCCTCATCACTTTTCTGCTCCTGACTTCGCCAAGTGTATGAAAAGAAAATCCCTTTGGCAAAGATTTCCCAGTGGTTCGCCACCATTTAAACTGATGAAAATCAAGTTTATCATCATCTTATTTTCTTTGTTAAGTGGACAATGTTGAGGAAGAAAACTAGGGCTGCTCGTGCTCCTTTGCATACGCTGCTCTCTGATACCCTTCCACTCACTGCCACTTAGCTGAGTCTTAGCTTGTGAGGCAGCCCTGCTCATCTCCATTGCCCTCAAGCTTTACTCGGTTCTCAGACCCCCAGGGAGCCCGGCACCCACCTGTCACTTCACTTACCCTGTGTCCTGCTATCTCATTTATCTCCCTCACTAGCGTGAATCAGCTAACTAACTTGGTGAGCACTCAAAGTTAAAACAGTATCTTTCATGTCTGTACCTGACATTGAGAACACTCAAGAATTATTGATAAACTAAACAATTATCATGGTACTAAGACGTATGAAGGCTTTTCTCTATCTGCTTTTTAAATCAATTCTTCCTCACTGTGAATATTGCACAGAAAATTTGGAAGCAAAGGGAATAATTTTATAACTGACTTTATGTTTTGCTGACTTTTGACATTCACTCAAAACACATATACATATATAGACTTCAAAGCCCACACAAAATACAAACCAGAAGTCTTTCTCTACTGTTTGATCCACTACAGGAAATTTCTAGAAAATATTATGTATGATACATACAAAATATTTTTCTAGATACACCCCATAACACTTTTAGTCCATTTTAATTATAGAACTAAACTTGTTAGCTGAAAAGACCACATTTTGTTAAATAAATAATGATTCTACAATAGCATGTGGCGATAGAATGCATTCTCTTACTGCAGAACAATGTGGCATGCTCCAAAAATATCTCTGCAAAGCTACTGGAATTGTACCATGTTCTTGAACCCCGAATCTTAAAGCACAAATTCAAGTTGTAGAGGAAACAAAATCACAATGACCCTCATCATCAATTCTCCTAATTTCATTCGTCCTTCTTGACCTTGTCCATCAATGGTTTGAATTCAGTGGATAAGAAGACCCATTAGCCTACATCTAGAAAATATATACCCTGGAACTTTCCACAAGCTGGATGTACTGAGATGTAGCAACACATTTTTTATAGCTCTGAACAAAATTTTATTTCCATTGTTTTGACTATCTTTAGTATTACATTTATTGCTTGGCTATCTTCTATTCTTTTTCCATAAAAACAGCAATATATTGTGTCCTGGGACTATTCCCTATTGTTTCTTCTAGTCCTAGGTTACACAACACCATTGAATCATTCAACTTTCAAAAACAGGGCCACAAGATTGTAGTGACAACTAATAATGAGCTACTAACCTGAGGACCCACCATTTTCCTCAAACACAAAATATATGTGGTGCTATTCTAATGATGGTAATACCCAATCCATTGTGAAAAAACTGGGGCAGTTGGAGTTGGTGATATAGCCTTGAGACAGATGAACAAGTAAGTACATCAGGCCCTAGTATGAACAATAACCTTTACCTCCATGCTCAGAATTCCCAACAGAAACACAAAAGGTTCCTTTTAGAACCATCCATTCTATCCTCTCTTTCAATATTAAGATCCTTGGGGCAACATTCTTGAACTTTAATCCCTCCAGTGATATGGAACACACCTCCTCTTGAGGCGGCCCCACTCCAGGTCAGGCAACCCATCCCACTGGATGTTGGCTCTGGCTCAGTCCCTCTGGAATCTGCTCTTTGCTTTGCAAAGGAGGAGTCTGGAAGCAGTCCCTATATTTCCAGAGTGAGTCATCCCTCCTTCTACCTAGGTCATCCTGCGATAGATACTTGTCTTCTTATCTGGTCCTTCAACCTTTTCAATCTGCTGTATGTCTATGAAACTGACCTCCATGTCTGGCTTCACTACCCACCAGGGCACAGATTCTCACTTATGAAGGGCACGATGACAATATTCTCATCACTCAAGAACATTAATTTCCTTCCAACTTTTCTAAGTTGCTCTTTCCCTTCCTCTGGCTAACTTTGATTGGATCTCATCCTTTTTGGAGATCAGCTGATTGACTTTTCCTCTTCTACATTCCAGGTTGAGTGTCCCCCTCAGTTGGAACAGAAAATTAAGTTACATGTTTCTCTATCACTACACATGAATGTCTGTGATATAAAAGTGCATTCAATAATCTGCTCTTAACCAGTATATTTTACTGTGGAAGGATATAATCCCCATCCTAGACTCCAAATGGACTCCTATTTTAGCAACTACAGTTGCAATGACCAAATATTCAGTCCTAAAAGGGGGTCAAATAAAAGAACACACGTAAAGAGCTTGATCTTTGCATGCTTCCATTACTAGAGATATGACTTGTTCATGATGGGATGGATGGTGCTTGCTTAGCATTCATTTGCTTTGTCATGTTTGCATTTATATAACTTACTTCTCGAGTGAAATTTTATTTTTAAACTCTAGAACTGCTCATAGAGCAATATTCTGATGAAACCACAAAACTAATAGGAAAAGAAGAGCTTTGCACAGTTTAAGGGGGAAATTCTCTGAAGCCACTCAAAGGTAAGTTGTCCTATCTGTCTGGATTTAAGTAGAATTCACTATTATTTAAATCCTGAGTATCACTGGCTTCTTTGACTCTCTAAGCCAGGGTCCCTCAACTTTGTCACTAGGGACATTTGGGACAAAATAATGCTTTGTTGTGGAGGCTGCTCTGTGCACTGTAGCATCCCTGACCCCCACTCACTAGATTCCAACAGCGCTCCCAACCCCCAAGTGAGAAAACCGGAAATGTTTGTAGACATTGCCCTGTATCCCCTGGGGGGCAAAACTGCCCCTGGTTGAGAACCACTATTTTAACTTGACAGTCTTTCTTATTCTGTAGCCCTGTCCTGTGGTGCCTACCGAGCTCAGACCCTCGCATATGATTTGTCTTTATTAAGCATTCTGAACTGAGTTGAATTTCCTCTCTTGACACAGGGGAAAATGGAACAGTTGTGGGATTTCTCAAAATTTCTCCTTTGGCTTATTATGAGCGGTTTGGAGGTTAAACAATTTTAGGCCAAAGGAGAGACCTAAAAATGCATTTCTGGACTATATTTACAGTAGTCTACATTTGAATTTGACATTTTATTCATCTCTAAAGATTTCTGAAGGCTAAAAGCCTACATCCTAAGACATCATTTGTTTATAGAAAGTCTTTGCCACACAGCAGATAACTCAATAGTACCATTACATTAATATTTATGAGTTTTCTGTTGCAAGAAAAAAATCTTATATCTTTTTTACTTCCTGCAATTTCATAAGCTGTCTACATGCATCCCAGGAGTGGGGGGAGATTTTCGTTTGTGGAATGAGATATTACAAGTATATCAATTAAGTTTTAAAAGGAAAAATCACATAGTCTGAATGAAATAAGTGGCACAAAAATTTTCCTCACCAAAAATTATAGTGGCACTTTCTGAATTATTCCAAGACAAACCACAAACACACACGTTTTACAAGTTTTGCATCGGAGTCAAAAGGAGGTATTCATCACAGTCAAGACAGACACAGAGAAAAACAGACTCATCTGTGGTCCACGTTCATGGCCCTCGGCTGTTGGGACCATGAAGCAGAGTGTTGAAAGGAAGGCTGCTGAGTCATGTGGGACACATGTGGGTGTAAGTGTCAAGAGTGGAATCTCAGCAGCCACAACCAAATTTCAAACAGCATGGCAGCCTCTCTAGTTCAATTACAACTCATAGCTTGGGGTCACCTTTGACGACAGACTCTGCACTGAAATCCGTTCTGGTGAGTTCCCAGTCTCTTTCCCCTCTGCAATTTCCCCGCTCTCTCGTATAAACTTTCTCCCACACATTTTAACCACATATTTTGACTATCTTGGCCAACCGTCAGTTTTAAGATTCATTGTAACTTTCTACAATATGTCTTTCTCCCGCCAAATTGCCCCACGAGGTAAACCCTCAGACTCTGAGACTTGGATCTGTGGTAGTAATACATTTTAGCCAGCAGTGGGTATTATAAAAGCAAACACAAAAGAGAGATTTGTCTTCTTACAGTGGACATCTGGGGTCAATGTAATAAAGTTTTGTCACTAAGGCTGAATGTACATATTCCTACATACAGGAAATGTGAGTCAGGTTAGTAGACCAGCACTACCAAGAAATGCCCATCCTGAATTACAGACGTTTATTGAACAATAAACCAGCTAGAATTAAATTACTTGGGATGATGTCACCTTTCTAATGAATAAAACCTTTATGAACAATGTTTTCTATTCTTTGGAATCATGTTTAATTTCACTAAGATATGTGTGCAAAATAATGAATTCAAGTATTTTTAAGTATTTTGCCTGGTAGACAGTGATATAACTTATGATTATAATAATCCACACAGAACTCATCGACATGCTCATCTAACAATCTGCACACATTCAGCCCGAGAACTCCCATGCGGCCATCAAAAGAGCAAAACAAAACAACACTTTCCATTTGCTCTTCCAGCAAACACAAAGAGACTTCTCTTATTCTAAATGTTTTAAAATGTATTTATAAACCTTACATCTTTGATCTAAATTTTAGCTTAGTTTCTTTGTTTGTTTTGTTTTTACTGTTAAGCACTCTTTTGGCACCACATTGCCTCACTGGTTAAATCACTTTGTTACCTTAACCTCACTCATAGTACTAAAGTTTTGCAGTAGGATTAGAGGCCCAATAGGAAAAAGCATGTATTTGTTTATATACATTTTCTAAGTTAAACTTTTTAAGTTAGTAATAAAGATTCTTAGTTGAAATGTATTTCTTCAGATGTAGAAAATTTCTAAACTTCCAAGTTCTAAATATGAAACACTTCTAGAAAAGGAGAGGTGAAAGCTTTAACTATAGTATTCACAAATGGAAAAAGAAGTGTTGACAAGGCCAGAAGCTGACATTGGCAGGAAAGTGCAGGTATTAAAGTAGAGCAGTTCCAAGGACGCTTAGCTCACATGCCAATGAAAACACTTCACGTCTTTGGTGCTGGGCTATTTCCATGTAGGCTGGGAAGGAAGGCAGCAAAGGAGAGGTCATGACAAATACCTGTTACCCTCTGCCTTTGAGGAGACTTTACTTCAGATCTAAAGGACTTCTTGGAAATTTACTTTCTGTTAGCTGACTTAAAAAAACTAAGCTTAGCACAATTAGCTTTTAGTTACATTCCCCAGCATTCAAATTGTCCACTACTTCTTATCTATTAACCTTGGGCCAGCCAGTTAACCATTCTGGGGCTCAGCTCCCCATAGATAGACTATAGCAATGATGATATGTGCTGGTCACTGCTAACATACTAAATCAATGTTGTTTAGTAGACTTCTAATTTTCTCAAAAAGCAAGCAATACATATCATGCCAGATATATGGTTTCTTTTACAGCGTTTGAGCTTTGTCACCCATCTTTGAAAAATTTACTGGAAACTACAACCAAAAGAAATGAAGGCAAAAAGGTCAGAATTTCATGTAATTTTTAGGGAATTAATAGTTATGACATTAGAATTTCATAATAATGCAAAATTAGAACCAAGTATTTGGAAAAAAGGACTAAGACGTTCTTGTCTTCATATTTGGAGACACACATAGTTCATATCTCTAAATCATAGGCATAAGCAATGAAAAATAAAAATTAACTCTAAGGTAAGCCCGGTCCATCTACCTCAGAACAGCCACAATAGTAAGAATTTGTTTTAATTTTAATAGGAAGGCTAACTGACTTAGTAAATTGGCACAGGATCAAAAGATCAACCAAAATTGGAAACAAATAATTTGACATTTTTGTTCACAGAAGCATGTTAAAATTGAATCAGGCTTAAGTGGGAAGGAAGAAAGATAGCTGAGTGATATTAACCAAATGTAATTTACAACAAATATGAGTACAAATAACATATGGCTTTAAATAAAAATAAAGTTCTTATTTGTGTTATGATAAATATAAAATGCCCATGATTTTTAATAAAAAGATTTAAAAATTTATATGATAATATAAAACTAAAAACAAGAAGATTTTGATGAGTTCTACCAAACACTAAAAGAAGAGTTAATACCTATTTTTCTCAAACTGTTCCAACAAATAGAAAAGGAAGGAAAACTTTCAAATTCCTTCTATGAGGCCAGCATTACCCCGATACTAAAACCAGATAAAGACACTACAAAAAGAGAGAACTATAGGCCAATATCTGATGAAAACAGATGTAAAAATCCTCAACAAAATACTAGCAAACCAAATTCAACAATACCTCAAAAAAATTGTTCATCACAATCAAGTGGAATTTATTCCTGGGTTGCAAAGGCAGTTCGATATTTGAAAATAAATCAACATCATACATCACATCAATAAGAGAAAGGATAAGTATCATATGATCATTTCAACAGAAGCAGAAAAAGCATTTGACAAAGGACACCATCTATTCATCATAAAAATCCTCAACAAAATAGGTTTGGAGGGAACATACTTCAACATAATAAAGGCCATATATGAAAAACCAGCAACTAACATCATCCTTAATGGGGAAAAACTGAGAGCTTTTCCTCCAAGGTCAGGAACAAGACAAGGACGTCCACTCTCACCACTTTTATTCAACATGGTACTGGAAGTCCTAACCACAGCAATCAGACAACAAAAAGAAATTTAAAAGGCATCCAACTCTGTAAGGAAGAAGTAAAACTTTCACTATCTGCAGATGGTGTGATATTATCTATAGAAAACTCAAGACTCCATCAAAACACCACTAAAACTGATAAATTCAGTAAAGTCAAAGGAAAAAAATCAATCTACAGAAATCTGTTGCATTTCTATACACGAATAATGAAGCAGCATGAAGAGAAATTAAGAAAACATCCTCATTTATAATTACAGCAAAAATAATAAGAGACCTAGGAACAAACCTAATAAAAGAGGTGAAAAGAGCTGTACTCTGAAAACTGTGAAAGACTGATTGAAAAAAACTGAAAACAACACAAAGAAATGGAAAGACATCCATGCTCATAGATTGATAGAAGAAATATTGTGAAATTGTCTATATCACCCAAAGCAATCTACAAATTCAATGCCATCCCTATCAAAATACCAACAGCATTTTTCACAGACCTAGAACAAATAATCCTAAAATTTTTATGGAACCACCGAAGAACCAGAATAGCCAAAGTAATCTTTTTTTTTTTTTTTTTAGCCAAAGTAATCTTGAAAAAGAAAAGCAAAACTGGAGGTATCACAAATCCAGACTTCAAGTTATGTTACAAAGCTGTAGTAACCAAAACAGCATTTTACTAGCACCAAAATAGACACATAGGGCAACAGAACAGAATAGAAAACCCAGAAATAAACCCATAATTATAAGTAAACTAATCTTTGATAAAGCAGGAAAGAATATCCAATGGGAAAAAGACAGTCTCTTCAGCAAATGTTAGGAAAACTAGAAAGCAATATGTAAAAGAATGAAACTGGACCACTTTCTTACACCATACACAAAAATAAAATGGATTAGAGACCTAAATGTGAGGTCTGAAACCATAAAAATCCTAGAAGGATAGGCAGTAACTGACTAAAGCATAGGCAGGTAGTAACTTCTCTGACATTGGCTGTAGCAACTTCTTGTAGCAACTTTTGTATATAGATCCCTGAAGTAAGGGAAACAAAAGCAAAAATAAACTATTAGGATTACATCAAAATAAAAAGCTTCTGCACAGCAAAGGAAGAAATCAACAAAATTAAAAGGCAACCTATGGAATGGGAGAAGACATTTGCAAATGACGTCTGATAAAAGATTAGTACTCAAAATATATAAAGAACTTATAAAACTCAACACCCAAAAGCAAATGGGCAGAAGACATGAACAGACATTTCTCCAAAGAAGACATATAGATGGTCAACAGACACATGAAAAGATGCTCATCATTACTTATTGGGAAATGCAAATCAAAACTACAATAAGATATCACTTCACACCTGTTAGAATGGCTAAATCAACAACACAATAAACAACAGATGTTGGAGAATATGTAGAGGAAAAAAAAAACACTTATGTACTTTTAGTGGAAATGCATACTGGTGCAGCCACTGAGGAAAACAGTATGGAGATTCCTCGAAAAGTTAAAAATAGAATTCCCTGATGATCCATCAATTGTATTAGCGGGTATTTACCCAAAGAATACAAAAACACTACCTCAAAGGGATATATGTACCTTTGTGCTTACAGAAGCATTATTTATAATAGCCAGGATAGGAAAGCAGTTCAAGTGTTTGGATGATCAGATCGGACTTCCAGCCTCCAGATCTCTGAGCAAATAAATGTCTCTTGCTGAAGCCACCCAGTCTATGGTGCCGCCGGAGCTGCCTAACACGTTTACCCTCCCCGGACTGCTAGTCTCTGGCCTCATTCATTCCTGTCTGTCTCATGGACCTGAATGGAAGCTCTACGGCAGGGACTCGGAAACTCTGCCCCCTATGTGGGGCTCAACTCCGACTCTTCCTCTTCTTTCTCCAAGCAGGAATCTGGGCTGTTAGCCCCAGAAAGCCTTACGTCTTTTCCTTCCCCACTACTGTCGGATCCATTGTATCGGCTCTGGAAACCAAACAAGTTAACCCGTTCCTGAATGCTGATCTGTTCTGCCTCTTGAGCCATCGTCAGGGCTGCTCCCAGCTTCTGGTTGCAGTCCTTGTTCCTGCACTTTTTCATTCCAGCTAGCTCCAGGGACAGCTCCTGAAAGTTCTTTAGCATGTTGACTGGGATCCAAGCACGAGAGACTGTTTCTCCAAAAAATGTCACGTGGTATTTAGACGGCAGGGAATCAAGATGAGAAGCAAAAAGAAAATATTCCCCCAGGTCAGGATCAGATTCTACCATGCCTGGCCACCAGGGGTAACCGTATTGCTTGGCCCAGATGATGGATCCTGGGATGTAGGAGGCATAGGCCACATCACTCTCACGCCCTGTCCAGGACTCCTCAGGGATGTCACAGCGATTATACCTTGAGTCTGTACTCAGGTATAAAGAAGTGGTATGCATATACAATGGAATATTATGAAGCCATAAAAAAGAATTAAATCCTGCCATTTGCAATGACATGGATGGAGGTAGAGAGTATAATTCTGAGTGAAATTAATCAGATAAAGATACATACCATATAATTTCACTCATATGTGGAATTTAAAAAATAAAACAAATGAACAAGGGGTAAAGAAAGAGAGAGAAGCCAAGAACCAGACCCTTATTATAGAGAACAAACTGATGGTTACTAGAGGGGAGGTGAATGGGTGAAAGAGGTGACTGGGATTAGGGAGTGCATTTTTCATGATGAGCACTGGGCAATGTATGGAATTGCTGAATCACTGTGTTGTACACCTGAAATTAATATAACACTGTATATTAACTGTACTGGAATTAAAATTTAAAAAACTAAGAAGATATCCCAATATAATTCATACTAATATTATAGTTGGATAGTTACAACTTAATAGGATATATTAACTAATCAATATAAATTTAAAACTAGACATGGGGAATTTTTTGCCAAATATCTTTACATTGATGTATGCGTACAAAAATATTCAGAAAATTTTTCTTTTATTTGCTGTCTGCTTTCTACCATAAACTCTTAAGGCTAAAAACATGTTTAAAGATGGAGCTTTTCAACTGGGTTAGGTTTATTATTTGGATGTGTCACAGATTCAATTTTAGATTTATTAAGATTATACTAAGATTGAGAAGCATTTTACATGCATTAAAAATTGTGTTACTAAGGAAGCAAGATGCTACATATTCCTACTTGGACAGCATTTCCAAAGTAAACCAGAACTCTACATAGGTGAGATAATGATGTGAAGAAATAGTAATAAATTAATTTTAAAAAAATTAATAGACTTCATTTACTTATAGTAGTTTTAGGCTTACTGAAAAATTGAGCAGAAAGCATAAAGAATTCCTATTTATCCCCTCTCTGCACACTATCCCCTATCATTAACATCTTGCATTAGTGGGATACACTTGTTACAATTGATGAACCAATGTTATTTTTATTAAGTCAAGTCCATAGCTTACATTAGGGTTAATTCTTTGTATTTTACAGTTAGAAAGGTCTTCAAAAATACATAATATTATGTATCCACCATCACAGAATCATGCAGGTTAGTTTAACCACCCTAAGAATCCATTATGCTTTACCTATTTGAACCTCACTCCCTCCTGTGAGCCCCTGGCAACCACTGATCTCTTCACTATCTCTACAGTTTTGCCTTTTCCAAAATGTTACATAGTTGGAATCATACAGTATATACATAGCTTTTCAGAGTGGCTTCTTTCACTTAGAAATATGCATTTACTGTTCTTCTGTGTCTCTTAGTGGCTTGACAAGTCATTTATTTTTATTGCTGAATTGTATGGATGTATTCCATTGTATGGATGGATGTACCATGGTTTATCTCAAGCGGTGTCTTATGGAGGGGCATCTTGGTTGCTTCCAGTTTTTATCAAGTATAAATACTATAGCTTTATAGTAAATCTTGATTTCAAGTAGTATCAGTCCTCTGACTTTGTCACTCTTCAGTGTCGTGTTGACTATTCTGATTTTTTTTGCCTTTCCATATAAACTTCAGAAACAATTTGTTGGTACAATACCACATGCCAGGATTTTGATTTGGATTATGTTCAATATGTATCTCAAATTAGGAAGGACTAATATCTTTAATGCTCTGTCGATAGATGCATACATGTTAAAGACTGTTTTCTTGGAGATGGACCCTTATGTAATAACGTAATGCCTCTCTTTCTCCCTGATAATTTTTCTTGTTCTGAAGTCAGTTCTGTCTGAAGTTGATAGAGCTACTTCTGTTTCCCTTTCACTAGTGTTATCATGTTATAAATTTCTCCATCTCTTTATTTTTAATCTGTGTCTTTATAGTCAATGTGGATTTCTTGCAGACAGCATATGGTTGGGTATTAATTTTTTTATTGACTCTCTTGGTTTCTGTCTTTTAATTGGTATATTTATACCATTCACATTTAAAGTGATTATTGATTTAGATGGATTAATATGTACCATATTTATAACTGCTTTCTTTTCACTGCCCTTTTTTTTTTCTTATCTTCTTTCTCTCTTTTTGTTTTTTCCAGTTTTAATTGAGCATTCTATATGATTTCATTTTTACTCCTCTCTTAGTACATTAGTTACACTTCTTTAAAAATATTAGGGGTTGCCTAACAGTTTATGATATACATTTACAACAAATTTAAGTCCACTTTCAAATAACACTGTACCACTTCATAGACAGTGTAGGTACCTTATAATAGAGTGTTCCCTCCTCCTTCCTCCTATTATAACATTGCTATTATTCACCTCACTTACCCATAAACCATGACCATCTAATAAATTGTTGCTATTATTATTTGGAATAAACAGCTATCTGTTGAGTCAACTAAAATAAGAAAAATAAGGTATTTTATTTACTTTCATTTACTCCTTTTCTTCTTTTTTTAATTATTTAAATTCAAGTTAGTGAACAAATAGTATATTACTAGTTTCAGGGGTAGAATTCAGCGATCTGTCAGTTGTATATAACACCCAATGCTCATCACATCAAGTGCCCTCCTTAATGCCCATCACCCAATTACTCCTTTCCCCCCACTGACCTCCCATCCAGCAACTCTGTTTCTTTCCTAGAGTTCAGAGTCTCTTATGGTTTGCCTCCCTCTCTATTTTCATTTTTTCCTTCCCTTCCCCTATATTCATCTGTTTTGTTTCTTAAGTCTTCTTTATGTAGATCTGAGTTTCTGATCTGTATCATTTTCCTTCTCTAAAGGACTTTCATCATTTCTCGCAAAGCAGTTCTGCTGGCAACGAATTCTCTGATTTTGTGTCACTAAGAAAGTTTTTATATCTCCTCACCTTTGAAAGACAATCTCTCTGGATACAAAATTCTAGGTTGCTCGGTTTTTTTTCTTTCAACACTTTCAGTATTTCACTTTACTCTCTTGCTTTCATGGCTTCTGAACAGAGGTCCAATATAATTCTTATCCTTATTCTTCTACAGGTAAGGTATTTTTCCCCCTTTAGCATCTTTTAAGATAGTATCTTTTTCATTCGTTATCCTCAGTTTGAATAGGATATACCCAGGTGTAGATATTATGGTTCTTGCCCTGCTGGGTATTCTCTGAGCTTCCTTGATGTGGTCTCGTGTCCAATATTAATTTTAGAAAATTCTCAGCCATTCTTACTTCAAATATTCCCTCTGGTCCTTATTCTCTTCCATCTCCTTCTGGTAGTCCCATTACATATATGTGAGCCCTTTTGTAACTGTCCCACAGTTCTTTGTCATTCTGTTCCATTGTTTTCATTCTTTTTTCTCTTTGCATTTCACATTGTGAAGTTTCTACTGAAATATTTTTTATCTCATTGTTTCTTGACTCAGTGTGTCTAGTCTACTGATGAGCCTATGAAAGGCATTCTCCATTTCTGTTACAGTGTTTTTATCTTTAGCATTTCCTTTTGATTCTTTCTTAGAATCTCCATCTCTCTACTTATATTTCCCATTTGTTCTTCTGTGCTGTCCACTTTTTCCATTGGAACACAGGGCATATTAATTAAGGTACTTTAAATTCCAACTTATTTGGTAGCTACTACATCCCCGTCATATTTGAGTCTGGCTCTGACGCTTGCTTTGTCTCTTCATAGTGTTTTTATTTCACTTTTGTCATGCCTTGTAATTTTTCATTGAAATCTGGACATGATACACTAGATAACAGTAACTTAGGTAGGTAGGTCTTTTGTGTGAGGTTTCATGTTAATCTGGCTGAGGGTTAGGCTGTGTTTAAGGTATTCTGTATCTTTAGGTGTTAGAAGCTTCAATTTCCTCTATTGTCCTGGTTTCTGTGTCTCTTGCTATTTTTAGGTTCCTCTAGAAATTTCTCCTAAATAGCATCTGTGTCTTGTAGCTGAGTTGTAATCCAGTTAGTATTTTGGAGCCATTAATAGGATGATAAAGTACTAGGGAAGAAAAATGTTCTATAATCATAGGATTAAATCTCGGTTTTCTTAGTCAGACTGAGTCCTATGCTGTGACCTTCAGAAGAGTTTCTTCACCTATTTTTCTCAGCTTATGTGATACATGAAAGCCAGAGGCGGCTCCAGTCATCCACTTGTCCTCCCTCTAGGTTAGATAATACTCTGAGAAAGTAGATGTCCTTAAGAGGATGGCTTTGTCATAGAGAACAGAAGGTTCTGAGTTCACTTCAGAATGGTCACTGTGCCTTTCCCACTGTGGGAAGCATGAGGAATTTTTCTCTGATCTTCACCATAAGAACCTGGCAGGGCTCCTGATGGTAACTCATGAAAATGTGCTCCCCACCCCAAGACTGCAGGGATTTTTAACTCAGGTTAGTCTAGCCTCAGTCTTCACCAATTAGCCAATTATAGTATATATGTCTCTGGCTCTGGTAGCTTCTGCTCCTGGGGAGCTAGCATTCCCTGTTTTTTGCTGTCTCTCCAAACTTCAAGGCAGTGCTTTGCCCTGTGACCCCAACTTTCTGTTAGACCTAAGAAGCATTGTTGATTTACAGAATTATTGATCTTCAGTTTGGTTAGCTTGCGTTCTTATAAAACAGGATTGACAAATTCCAAGCTTTTTACATGTTGGAGCAGAAACCAGAAGCTGTCAACTTACTTCTTCTTGATTTAAGATATGGGCCAGAAATAGCATGGATAAAGCATATTTGATTAAATATAAAATGAGCATATTTGATTAAAATGAGAATTCTAAACTAATGTGTGCAGAGGCATGATTCTTTACTCACATGTAAGCTAGTCTGCTTGGTCACAATTTGGCACATGTACTGATACCAGCATAGGAATGAAAAGGCCATGACTGGCACAAAGTAAGGCTAGCTTGTGAGAGTGAAGCCTCCCCTGGCTGGTCTCAAGTCACTGTGTCAGAATCTTACTGTGCCACGTGTTATTTCCCTCACTAATGTTTTTCTCTCTTATACCTTAACATCTGCCTGTTTTTCTGCTTGATTTTAACAACAAACTCTAAGGCAACGTTAAACACAGACAACATAGTGATAATAAGACAGTGGAGAAAGAGAAAGGAAAAAACAGTCATTCATGGGACATGGTTCAAGTATCCATTATATAATAGCATAACAAACTTAATCGAAGCCAAAAAAGCTTTGGGCAGCTGGGATCTGGCCTGCTTATGCCTGGAATGAAGTCTCTCTACATTCTCATTAGGCACACTGGCAAGACTGTTGTACCAGGCCAGAGTGCTGATGGCCAGGAATTGTTCCTTTCTAGCAAGTATCTGAGCTCAGGACATTAAAAGAGCAATCAAACATTTGCACTGTGGCTGATGGGGTGAACTTTTCATCCCTAGGCAGGAGAACTGCAGAAAAATCATCCCTAGAAACACTACTTAGTATCCAATAGCCAGCAAAATACAGAATATGGAGTAATTATTTAAAGCTTTAATAAATCTCTCAACTCATTATTTAGCAGGTATATAAGCACACTCTTCCATCAGTCGTTTATTATTATTATTATTAGCTGATATAACCCAGTATTATACAATTGACAGAGGGTTTTAATGAACTTTCATCATGAATTTATTCAACAACCGTGGATCTTTAATCCAACTCTCTTATCTAACTGACACTGTGACTCTGCCTTCCCATCAATGGTAATTATTTATGGGTTTGAGAATAAGTTATCTACCTATGTTAGCTGTGTTTTATAATTCTCTTAAACTTGCGTAAATTTGCTATTGTTTTCATGGACTAATATCACATTTCCAGCACAAATCACCAAAGTTTAAAGGAGTTTAAGGACTTCTATCAACGACAAATTACTTTAGTGAAAAGGCTCTTTCATTTGGCCCATTTAACTTTTCTAGTCTTTTAACTTCTGTATTTTGGCTTAGAATTCTTGACTATCTCTTACTTTAAAAAGAGACAATAGTCAAAAAACTGATATCCAAGGTTAAATCTTATTTGCATGAAAAATTCACACCCAGCAATCTCTTGTTTTTTCTTCCCCAAAGCTTTGATTTTAATGGATGCATTAATCAGTTCTCTGTAATGTAGAGCTCCCATTTATCTTATTCTATCAGTAGAATGTAGTCTTTTAAAAAGTCTGTCCAAGTTTTAAAGTTTAACGTTGACTTTCCCTCCCCCTGTGGACTGCAAATACCACAAGAGTAGTGACTTTGTCTGATTCACCATCACGTTCCTAGAGCTCAGTGCCTGGTACACAGCATAAGGATAAACACAAAAGTAACAAAGCAGAGAGTAGGTTAGGTCAGGAAGAGGGGCACAAGAGTGAAGGGTGTGCTGGACAGTGAGAAAATAGCAATTACAGAGGTCAGCAGACTTTGAGACCTTGCCAGGCTGCTCATTTGTCATCATGGATGGGATCCAGACATGGACCATTCACATTCATTTCTAGGAAGAAATGGTGCCTGGGGCCAACTGGTGACCCACACCAGCTGCTAGGGCTCTCGATACTGGGACAGAAGACTTGCTTTATCTGCTGAAGGATGCCCCATGGCCCTCACCTGACCAGAGTGGCTGCCTGTTCCCTACTCCCCCCAACTAAGTATCACTCTAGCTTCATGGCTCTACTTCTCCCCAGTAAGATCTTCATTCTATCACTTTATTTGACCCTTTCCCTGTAAGGGTATTCTGTGAGGTGCATAGATCCATCGTCCTTCTCTTCATGTTGGTAAATCCTTGAGGTCCAGTAATGCTGGTGCTCACAGATCTGCATCCCCCCAGCTTGGATTCCAAACATTATAATATGTCTCCATTCACTGATGAGGTAAGCCCTGTGACGAGTTGGTGCAGGTCAAGCTTCAGCTCATTTACTCCTTAGCCTTGCTAGTACTATTAATCCCATTTTACAGATGAAGAAAGTGGGGGTAGAGACAAGTTAAGTCATTTGCCCAAAGTTGGGTGGCTAGGCAGGGTCAGTGGTGGGATTTGTACATGCAGTCTTTCAACTGCCCTCTTCACCCAGCAGCATCTGCCTTGATCTACACAAGTGCTGCTTTCAGGTACATTTTCTTGACGTTTAAGAACCCAGGCAGCTCCCTGACATTTGTGAGGTAAAAGGTTGGGTTTTAAAGAGATACCTCCAGTTGCTACAAGAGTTAAGTGTGGGATAGGCATGCAAACCATGAATAAGGCTGTTCCATAAATATCAATAAGCAAGGATGAGCAACTTCTTCTGGGCCATCACTGCCATGAACTTCTCGGCCAGAACAGAGTCTCAGCTCCATTTTCTTGTAGAGATCTCTTACAGATTTCTTGCAGAGGTCTCTGATTACCAGCTCCTCTCTGTCTCATGGGGAAAAAAACCCATGGCTCGGGATGGTCGGGCTCTCTGCAAAACACTGGTAGCCTGAGCTGCATGAGACAGCTCCTGCCCAGGGAAACCACGGATGACTTCTGGCCACAAAGCCAGAGGAACAATAACCTTGAGCTCCCTGAGACTTTCACAGACTTACACAGATGGAGAGAACCATCCTGTTATATGCTAGACCCTTCGTGGGGTTTAATTCTATATCAACACACTGCCACATTCATTCTTACTGCTCCCACTTTATAAATGGGGAGAGTGTAACTCAGTCAGGCTAAGAAGCTTGCCCAAGGTCCCCCAGAAGTGACTGAAGCAGTGTATTCCCATGCTTTCCTCCAACTCTGTTCTTTCCACTCTGCCACGCATGTCTGAACTTTCTGAAACTTTTCTTGGCTTGGTTTTGAGGAATTTGAACAAATTCCTGTCTGGTGTACTTTGTGAAAGCAAAAATCTGCTTTTAAAATTAAACAGACTAGCCCAAGGAAAGGGAAGGGAGGCAAAATGAAAATTCTTCCTTGTGTCTTTGGATTCTCCATAGTTCTTTTGTATTAGTTTGGGGTGAGGACGGAGCATTCATCTGTCATCTCTCCACACCCCTCATGTTCCTGGCATTACTGTCTGACAAGAGGAGATGGAGATAGTTTCTAACTCCAGATTAAACACAGAAAATAGAACACAGTTTTAATTACTTCCATTTACAGGGGAAATCTATGAGATAAATCAGAATGACATAAGATTTAAAAGGGATTCATGTAGTTTTGGGGTGTACCTGCTGGTCATTTAAGCTGTACTAACTGAAATTCTGTAACTTTGTTCTGCGATGCAAATATAATCATTTGAGAAGTAGAGCAGAAAGCAGAGAAGCGATTTACATAAAAAATAGATTTGTTTTTACTTCAATTAAATGGCTAATTTTAGAAGATATTCATAATCGACTGGGCATTTTGTTCCTTGCATATTTAAGCTGGTGGCAGATACTGCTGTCATTCCTCCAGACTCATTCTCCCCAGGCTGCCCAGCTAGAGAATATATTTCCTGGAATTTCCTTCAAGGAGGTGTGGCCCTGTGACAAAGTTCTCCCTGATGTGGGCAACTGCCAAGCCATCTACAAAAACCTTTTGCGGGACTACTTTTTCCCTTCCCTTCCATCTGCGGGAACTAAAGAAGCCATGGGAAAATATTGTGTTGAGGACGGCAAGGCTGCCCTACAGGCTGTCCTTTGGGATGACCTCTTGGGGCAGAGCTCACCCACTTGGCCACCCAGGACTAAGATTTTAGAAAGCAATGAACTTGTATTTTATTTGCACCATTGCACTTTGGAGTTCTCTCTCTCTTAAGATTGCTTTACCTCAACTATTACACAGACTAAAATTCAAAGCAGCTTATTCCTTGAACACTGTTCCCAGAAATGGCTCGTGTGGCGGGGAGGGGAATGTCAGTCTGGAAAAATAATGGTATCTAAAACCTAATAGAGAGACATGTAAGGATTTCATACAAATATGTGAAGCAGATTTGATAGTTCAGGGAAGTAAAACAAGGCAAAGTTCAAAAAGGCTTTCCATAAAACAGCTCTATTTTCCCCCATAAAAACCACTTCATTAACCTTGCCCTAAATTACTGGCATGCTGAACCACAGGCATCCATTATCTACACATACTCCTAGCCCAAGAATGAATTCCAACCATAGATCTTAAATAACAAGGTAAAATTAACAATTTAATGTCACATAAAGACTTGCTTAAGATTCTTTGAAATGTTCAAAGGAGATACTTAAAACATGAGATTGTTAACTTTTTAAATTTAGGGTTTGGGTTTCACTAAATGGTATGATTAAACAATATGAAGCAATACGTTATTTCTCAAGAATAAGAATTACACTTTATCTCATTTCAGTGCTCTAAAAAACTTGCCAAAGGACTGTTATTTCTTGGTGAAAGATGTTAAAATATTGGCAAAGTCCAAAGAATAATACACACACACACACACATTGCAACTTTTTTAACGTTAGTCACAACCACAGAATTTCACTTACATGAGAGGACTAACATTCTGAACCTTGTTATCTAGGCAAACCATCAAAAGGACTTTGAACTCACAACTGATGATAGTAATGATGGCTATCTCAGTCAGATACAAAACTGACCCAGTGTAGTATGATGCAATGTAGGGATGCATTCCCTTAACTGTCAATCATATCATCCTCATTGGTTGCTTTAGTACATCAACCAGCCTATATTCATTTATCTATTAGCACAGAATTCTTAAGGCGGTATTTTTGATGATTTTCAGCAAGACTGAAAGACTTGATGAATAAACATGTTCTGGAAGTTAATAGCAAATCGATCTAATCACATAAGCCGAAAATCTTGGGAGTGATCTTTCTCTTTTAATTCAGCCAGTCTGTCAGTAAATCCCATTAACTTGACCAGTGGGGTGTACCCAGAACCCTCCCCCCAACCTCACTGCAACTGCACTAGTCCAAGCCACCATAACCTCTCATGTGGATTATTACAACAGTCTCCTGACTGGTCCCCTCCTCTGCTGTTGTCAAGCCAGTAACCCAGTGGCAGGGCATTTCTAACCAGTTTCAGTTTTCCCCCTGCTCAAAATTGTTCCCATGGCCTCCCATCTCACTTAATAATAAAAGCCAAATGTGATGCATTGATCTGGGTTGGGGGAGAAGGGCTCTACATGATCTATGCCTGGTTGCCTTTCTGATCAGATTCTCTTTTTACTCTCAAGACATGAGATTCCTCGTGTCAAGAAAGAGTATGGAAGATGCTCCCCTCTTGGGGTCTTTGCACTGAATATTCCCCTCTGCTTGGCACACTCCTCCCCACAAGAGCCACGTGGCCTCTTCCCTCCCATCTATCACGTTTACATTTAAGGCAGCCTTCACGGGCACTCAATCCAGAATTGCAGTCCCAGCTCACACCATCCCCTCTCCCTCCACGTCTGCTTTTCCTTTTCTTCTTGCCACCGTTTAATGCACTGCTTATTGTACTTCTTTATCTTGATTATTTCCTGTTTCTTCTTGTAGAATTTGTAAGCTCAACAAAGGCAAAGACTTTTTGTCTCTTGTGTTCAGTATATTGTAGCAGGTCCCCAATAAAATAATTGTAGAATGCTGAATGAATAGAAATATGTTCTCAAATAACTGAATGGTCAGGAAAGGAACTCAGAAGGATAGGAAGGAAACACATCCACATCTACTGGAAAGAAAACAAGAGCAGGACTGAATCAAATAATAGAACATGGAATGTGTAAAAATCTCATTAGTCATTAGTCATTAGCTAGCTGCACAAATCAGAGAAATAGCAAAAGACCAGAAAAAAAAAAAAAACACAAAAAAAACAAGAAACCATGGGAGTACATGTGAAATTGTGGGGCAAGGGCCAGACTCATGTAGGAACAGGTGGCATTTTCCTAATGTGTTCCCTCGATGGCAGATGGTGTCTATAGTTTATTGCCCACATCGTTCTATCACTGTGAGTTTTCTAGTCACTTGTAAAATACAGACGCACCCAGAGGCAATCACACTACAGCACATCTTTTTCCTCCATCACCCACATATGCCCAGGAATCACTCAGTTCTCGATTCTCTCCATTTGGACAAATGCACAGAATAAATATCTCAACTGAATACTAATCACTAATTATACCAATCAAAGTGAATTTCCTAAGTCACAGATGTGCTAACATGGCAGGGACCCATCATTTAAGTTCCACAAACACCAGAGCAGCAGGATCCCATACAAAGGCAGGCAAGCAGAACTTTGCATTTAATGTGTCATTGGATGCCTCTGAGATCCAGATCTGCTGGGTCATCTGTCTTTATAACCCTTTTTTGCAGGCTCCCACTGAGCAGAGAGCCTGATGCAGGGCTGGATCCCAGGATCCTGAGATCATGACCTGAGTTGAAGGCAGAGGCTTAACCCACTGAGCCACCCAGGCACCCCTGTCCTTATGATCTCAACCCAGGGTCTACCTGTCAGGCACTCACATTTCCCACTGGTGGGTGGGGGACAGTGCAAGGGAGGTTCAAATCCTATGCTTCCTAGAAATCATCTCCAATGAAAACCTAAGAAAGAGATTTTCAAATAGAGAGAAAAGCTTTTTAAATGAAAATGGCAGAGGAGAAAGACAGAGAGGGGCTTCAAGGAGTAACTCTTAATCAATACAAAAACAGATGATCTCAATAAAGAAGCTGAAGAAATTCTTAAAGAAACCAAGCTAACTACCAAGAGACTGTTTGAGAAGCTCATGTTTCATAAATAAGATATATTAAAGGCAAAAGGCTGGAAATATAACCAAAAATAAATACATTAGGTTGGTAAATAAGGTTGAGATTTGGAAAATTCCTAACAAATAATGATTTCTGGCAATGTGGAGTAGGAGGATAAAAAAGGGAGGGACTGATCTATTGCCTTGAGGAAGACCATCATTAACCTGGACAGTACACAATCAAGAGGGAATGGCTGATTAAGGGACATGAAGGAAAGAAAATGTGGGGAAGGTATCCTAACCACATGAGTTCAAGAGCACTATGTAATAGTTATCAAATAAATCACCAATAAATAAATAAGTTGTAATCCTTAAGAAAAATAGGTAAAAGTGAGAATTATTCCTAAACCAGCAAAAAGCCAACGAGGCCTTGACCTTGAGAAAGAAAAATGATCAAGACTATAAAATAACCATTAATCCTAGAAAGTCTAGACAGAAAGCTGCAGAACTTTCTAAAGAGGAAATGGAACCTGCCAAGAGCCAACAAAGTCAACAAGAGGCTATTGATTCCAATCTGGTTTACTTTCCTTTTAAAACTGTATGTATGGATTGATTGATTGATTGATTGATGATAGGATTACTAGAAGAATAGATCTGGTAGCTCTAATTTCAAGGCCATTTCATATTTTATCCTTCAGAAAAGACTGAGAAATCATCTTGAATGATAGTAGAGTTGGCTGGATTCACAGCTGACTAAACAATCTTTTCTATACTAAGTTTCCATGTAATAAAATGAAAAATCTCATTTTTCATTTCAAAAATTTCAAATGAACTTTCAAAAATTTCAAATGAAATGAGAAATTCTATGTTAAGATATAGCAGAGGAAAATTGCCCTAATAAGGATTTGCATACCACCCCATAAATATACAACCTCTCAAAAAAGTCATTAAAATTAATTTGCTCTTTTACATTGATTTCTAGTGATTAATAAATAATAATTACTACCAAGTTATCATTAATATCAATTAATCTAATGATAACGTTTCTTAAATATAATAAACATAGAAACTAGAAAGCATATACTTAGAAATAACAATGCAGATTTGTTTTAAAAGGGGGGGTGGGAGAGAATTAACAATCTCTGCTGGGTGCTCAGAGTTGTCAAGACTTGACTCCTCCTTTTAAAGCTGCCCATCTTGTTTTTCCTTCTTACCTACTATGCTCTAGATGTAGCCTCAGTCCCAGCACCTCTTCTGAAATAACTGATGAACAGACAGGGTTTATTACCTTCTCCCTTGCCTTCTGTGCATGTTATTCAGTGTGGTCAGTGGTCAAAAGGCACCCAATACTCAAGTTGCAACCACAGCTCTGACCTTAAAAAAATGAATTATACTTCTTTAGTCGACACCATAGGATATTTAAATTATGTGTAGGAAGGCACTCTATAAAGTGCAATTGCTACCCAGTCATGCTCCTCTCATCAGAATGCATATCCCACCCTGTTCCTCTCCTATAAGCAGTAGATGATAATGGGTCAAATTCATCGTGCTAATTAGCAAGTAGATCAAATTGTATACTATTCCTCTAAGTTCAAATGGCCCCCAATCTAACTGAACCACAGAGATTCCCTCAAGGATCTCCCAGGAAAGTCCTTTGGGATGACCTCCCATGAAATACCCTCCTCATGCAATATCCAGGTATTTCATTTGAACCAATGAGAGAAGAACTTTATTTAGACAGTCTTCCAAGGATTCCATATTTATTCTCCATCTACACACCTAATTGGACAGATACACCTTGTGATTTCTCAATATTACCTGTTCATGCCATGTTTTCAAGAAGTTCTTATTTCCCCATTGATCTTTCCTGACTTTCAGCAGGCACTGAAAATATTATGTGAAGTCCAGCAAAGAAAGTTTCCATTCTCTGAAGTTCAAGCAGTAAATTTTTCTTGGATGGAAATTTAAGCCATCTGTCGGCACTATGGTTTCTTGTGAAGAATGTGCCCTTTTATACCTGTACCCTGGAAAATTCTTGTTTTAATTTTTTATATGTATTACACGAGACAAAACAAACAACATTTAGGTCATATGTTCTCTTTCTAAAGTTCGGAAAGGTTGGGACAAAATGACCACGGTAGTTCCAACTAATTAAAAAAAATTATGTAAATTACCACAGAATACATTTGTGATAAAAATTGCTTCACTGACAGATGCAGGTAATTAAGTAATTTTATGCTGCTAAATATAAAATATTTGATGTCATTTTATATTGTTTAATGTCTTTTCGTTTTTAAAATAAATTGTTATAACTACCTACCATAATCAACCTAAATGTTTCTAGCTACTCTTAAAAACTTAATTGAAGCGTACAATACTCACTATATTTCCTCCTGATATCCTCACATTAGGACTTTCTATGAATTCCCAAAGTCAAACGTAGTTTGGGTGAACTTAAAGGGGCTTTCTATTACCTGAATTTGTTTAGTCAAATATTTAGAAAGGCTGCTCTGGATATGTTATATTTGTGTCTACTTATTTTATTTAGAAAAGTCTCTTTGAGAAAATGTGATGTGATGCAAACAACGTTTGATATGGAAATATTTAAAAGTAAGGATAATTTTATGAGCTGAAGGCAAGAAATTTTAAGCATGAATTAAGTATTCTCTGGAGATGTTACAGGATCAGTTAAGAATTTTGGTCTGATTCAGCCAGGTTAGGTACTGGCTCACTAATCTCCATGTGACAAATGAAGACCAGAGCCATTGTCCAGAAGACCTGACCTCTCTCTCCCGTGCGAGTGTCCTTGATTTAAACCCATACGATATGGTCCAGTTAGCTCTGGTAACCGGTGAGTGCTCCCTGATTAATTTACTATTCCTCTACTCGGCACGGGCCTCCGTGTCTGCCTAGCTGGCCTATCGCATCCTGCATCACTCAAGATTCTCTGTGATAAAACTGCTCAAACTAATCACGAGAGTGATTGCATTGTAATTTCTGTGGTTGTGTGATCCCCAAAACAAAGAATGCGCTTAATTCCCTTGATCTTTCATACTTTCTCCTGGAATAGTCACTTCTACCAGGGCCGCCCTAGGAATCTCAGGGTTTTAGGAAGGAAAAAAATGCTCCTTTCTTTGTCCTTTTTGTAGCACACAGAAATACATTATTTACAAATCTATCAGGCCCAGTAGATTGCAAATTCTTTCAGCTGCTCTATCCCCGCCTTGACCCACTTCCCATCCCCAGCCACGCATGCGGTGCACAGTCTATGTCTAATAAAGGTAAGTAATGAAAGCCTGTGATCTCAGACAGACTACACCTCAAGAGCAAGATGAGATTAGGTTGGTATCAAAAACAGAAAACGACCATCCGATTGCTTCATTTGCTCTTTCTGAAGAAATTAAGAATCCCTTAGCAAAGACCTCGTTAGAACCCAGTGAAGTTGGTGCATTCGGCATCTTCCACTGGCATCAGAGAATAATGTTTCTGGTTGGGAAATCTAATTATGTGAAGAAGCATCTAGCATTCTTAGTTAGGGAGATACATCCAACATCACAATTTCTTAAAATGACTTTCCTAAGCAGAAAAATGCAATTAAATCCGAGATTTGTGTATTTGATGTCCCTTTTACCAGTAGTAGGACAGAGACAAGAATTATATGGAACTAAGGAAATCCAGACCAGAGAATCTTTGAGAAAACACTACGGTTTTCAGTAACTTACCAAAAAGAGATCTCTACAATTCAAAACTAATGTTTACATTAAAAAAAAATGGGGCGCCTGGGTGGCTCAACGGATTAAAGCCTTCGGCTCAAGTCAAGGTCTCAGGGTCCTGGAATTGAGCCCTGCATTAGGCTCTCTGCTCAGCAGGGAGCCTGTTTCCCTCTCTCTCTCTGCCTCCCTCTCTGCCTACTTGTGATCTCTCTGTCTCTGTCAAATAAATAAATAAAATCTTTTAAAAAAAAAAGCCTTGTGGGTACAACTAAACGTTATCCATTTCTAGAACGACTGTGATACTGGGCCAGATTGTTGTCATGTGACACATGACCTGTAAAAACAGAAATCCCAACTACCCTTCAAACTCAATACCCCAGAACCGAAGTAAGAACCAAATGAACACCCGACTGTGGGTAAAGTGCAGCCGAATGTTACCATGAGTTATATAGACTGGGAATCATAACCTGGGTCCATTTGGAGGAAAAGCCCCTGCAGACCTAATGCATCTCAAGCTCAACGTGAATGGGAAATAAACAGAGACGGCCCAAGGGTGCAGCTAGACATAGCAAGTGTTCAGAAATGTTGTTCTCTGCTGCCACGTGTGTTTTTCACTCTGAACCTGCTATGTTCTGCAAACCTCATCCTAAGGATCTTTCTGTTCCTTCGACCTCTCCTGCCTGCTCTTCCCGGCCCCCTCAGGTGTGCCTTCTTCACCCTGTGTCAGACCCGCGACGGTATTAGGGCTAATTTGACTCAGTCGTACAGACCTTCCAGATGAGGGAGTTACACTTCTGCAAGATCAAACGTTCGGCTTTAAACGCTCAAGAACCAAAGAGATCTGATCACATTCAGAATATTGGACTAAAATATATTTTACTATATTTCATTTTTGGAAAATATATAAACCTTGCTTTCAAAGTGATTTCTTTTTGCTAGACACTTCTTACGTTTTCAAATATTCCCCGACTGTATGTTTTACTCTCTTCATGAGACAAACATTTTAAATCAAGCAGCCGTGTATATTTTCTGCACACATTAGCACTCATTTAGTTAGAAAATACTCATTTGTTGTGTAGAAAAAGGATTTTCTTGTATATACAAGCAAACGGGGCTCCATTTAGATGCCTTTTAAAATGTGGACTCTACTAATATCAGGAAATATATCTAGTTATAATTTTACTTTTATATGAAGTTGATAGTCCACTGCTGTGAAAATTTATCAATATAAAACATACTATTTTAAAAAGTAGTTATATAAAAAATAGTTATATATTCCCTAAGCATCTGTGGATTTGCAGTCATTTTTCTTTTGAAATCGATCTCAAGCCCGTAACCCCCTAAATCAAATTCTTTTTATGTTTCCCATGATAGTTGCTGGCTCCTGTTCTTCCTGGCTATCTCATTTCTCACTCCTCCATGATAAGAACTTTCATGAGCATCCAGATAAGTTCTATTTTCTATCCTTCTCTGCTTGCTTGTACTCAATATATGGTAGGTTATTCGGTATACTTAGGTATCTAGCTTAAAACGACAACAAAGAAAGTCTCACATATATGTGTGGCGACTTCTCAGCTATGAAGAATTTTACATGACTCCCCTAGCTTCCTCAAATTACAAGTCACTGAAATTAAGAGTTCTCAAGGTTCACAGATAAAATATACATTAGAAAAACCTCCGGCTGTCATTTTAGGTTTGATTTTAGATGAAGGTTGGCTTTTTTCCTCTTGTGAATTTCTGTTTTAGAAGTAAAATCACAAATTCTGAACCATTTTCCGTGCTGAAGTCATTTGGTTTTTAGCTTTATACCTTTTCGACATTTGAGATGCTCAATAATGCCACATAGCATAGCTCTTGCTGGGTGCTATTATTTCCAGTGCCATATAAAGTTAGCTTTTTATAGGAGAATATTAGGGTAGGGGAAGAAAAAAGGCCCTACTTTTATATCCCATTAGACAGTTTACTGCCTTTTAAGACACTGATTGTAAGGAAAGACCCATTACCAGTCTTGCAGGTTCTTAAATCTGTCTTCAAAGGCTTTTTGTTACTGATGACAGAGAAAATCCCAAAGCAGACTCCCCGCTGAGCACGGAGCCCGATGTGAGGCTCTATCCTAGAACCCTGAGATCATGACCTGAGCCGAAATCAAGAGCCACCTGCTCAACCGACTAAACCATCCAGGCACCCCCCCTGGATGTTTTTTTTATTCAAACATCCTCTTAATAGAACCCCCTGCCGCATAACTTGCTCCACTCTGGTAGTGCTTCCCCAGGGTTAGAAGAAAATGTTCATGAGATTGGCCAGTCTGCCGAGCGGTCCTGTTAATTTCTCAATCAGGACACAGGTGACAATATAATCCATTCTCTGGTGCCCGCGTTGTGACAAAATCATTCCTGATTCTGCATTGCCCATTTGCACTAAGTCCTTCATCTATGATACTCCACACTCTTTCTCTCCTCTTTCTTTCCACCAGCCAAATCCTTACTGAGAGTAATGCTTCTGCTTAGAAGCCCTCGCACATTTCTGTGTTCTAGGCTTCTGGCATTTTATACTTTCATAACTGTAAAGTACTCTAGCCTGAAAAGAAATGGCAAACAAAAGTCAACTATCCAGAACATATATCAGAATAGGGCAAACAACCCAGGAGAAAAATGGGCAAAGTATATGAACTGGGAATTTACAGAAGAAAAAATCTGATTGGCCAATAAACATATGAGAAGATGCTCACTTGATAAAAACCTCGCCAATTACTAAAAATGTATAGACACACCTTTTCACGCCCATTTGAATGGCTAAAATGTAAGAGGTTGGTATCATCAAATATTGACATGCTGGAAGGAAAACATACTCACAATGCTAATGGAAATATATAGGAGCAATTTAGAAGTGGCTATTAATTATAAAAATGTACATAGCCAGCACTTCTATTTCCACATATCTTTTATAGAGAACCATTCACACTGTGCAGAAGGGGACTCATGCAAGAATATTTAATACTCCAATGTTAGTAATCACACACAAGAGAAAAAGATATCTTAGTTGTAAAATGACCAAATAAGATGTTTGATAATCATAGAACAAAAGATTACATACATGCTAAACTAAATGAAGAAAGTGCATATTTATTCATGAGAATAATATGGAAACAACACTATGTATATCTTATGAAAACATACCTATGCATATCCATATGCAGACGAATTTAAAGTCTGAAAGGATACAATTCAGACCTATAAACAATGTTATTATCTTAGGGATACTGGAAAGGGGGCCAAAATTGGACATAGTCATCAAAAAAAGACCACTGTTTTAACATTTTTTAAGAGAATAAAATTATTTCTTATGTAATTAAATGCTTTAAAATTAAAGAAACATAGATTATAAGGCAGACACTAAAGTTTTATAGAACCCTTTCACTTTACAAGTCAAACATATTGAAAAAAATGCAGTATCTATTCATAGATTATAATTCACCATCGGGGTAAACTATATGCTTATAGGATTTTTTTCAGTGAATTTATCTTTTAAATGATATTGCCTTTGTATCCGTTACCTGGATTTAGTTTTAAGGAGTATGTTTTTATAGGCATATGAGTATACACTGGCATGGAGATATAGGAAATCCATACAAATGGGTTTATGATTATTTACTTTGATTCTTATGCGAATCAATTGACAATGCACACATATACATCATATAAAGTAAAAGAGGGCAAGATGACAAAAATATGCAAAAGATAATCTGTAAATTATCTGAAAAGATACACATTTTACACCATGCAACATTTACAAATGCTAGATTCAAGAGTATATAACTTCGATATCACTGTAAAATTCCTTGCTTTGATGTATGCTTTTATACTATCCCCAAAGAACAATAATTTAAAAAATATTTTCAGTCCATTAATTCATTATATTTAAATAGACTATCAAAGAAATCATCTGCTCAAAGATTGATGTGCCTTTTATTTGAAGTCTGTATCTTAGCAGAATATTAGAATTGATCTAACAAAGTTAGTTTCATCCCTCATGTCTACCACTTGTGATTTATGTAGGAATCATTTGTTTAAACTGCTATAATATTATTGAAAATAATTTAAACATCTCAGTGTACATATTTTTTAAAGATAAGTCCATTTTGTTGCATATATCTTTAAAAATTCTAAAACTGTATTCCAACAAAATAACAATCGTAATTCACCATCACCATCTTTATTAGCAGTTCTGTATAACTTAATAACACTGATTTCACTTAAAACATGCTTACTTCATAAAACAGCTTACTGTTAATCCTATCAGTATACCAAACATTAGCCAACAAATAATTAATTTGGTAAAGTAGGCAGTACACCAAGAATTATAAATAATGAACTTATGGAATCTTAGCAGATGACAAGGCTTAAATAACTCATATTTTTATGAGTCACTTGTCTCAGCCACTTGTCTTAACTAGAATAAATATCCCTGATTTGTCAAGATATGCCAAACAAATTACAAATTTGATAGTATAATCTGTTGACATCACTAACCAATCTATACTCAACAATTCTGGATGGGAACAATTCAGTAAAAGTTCTTGGATTCTATTTCCACAGGCCCTCTGTTACTATTCTATCTTTCCAAAATTTATTTTTAAGATTGTATTTCCTTGGCACATGGTGATTGTTTTAAAGTCAATAATTCTTTAAAAAAAATTTTTTATTTGATTTATTTATTTGTCAGAGAGAGAGAAAGAGAGAGAGAGAGAGAGGGAGGGAGAGCACAAGCAGGGGGAGCAGCAGGCAGATGGAGAAGCAGGCTCCCCACTGAGCAGGAAGCCAGATGAGGGACTCCATCCTAGGACCTTGGGGTCATGATCCGAGCCAAAGGCAGATGCTTAACCCACTGAACCACCCAGGCATCCCAATAATTTTTTTTAAACAGCACCTACAACTAGCCTTATACTGTTATCATTTGGCAATATATACATGGGACAAATCACATTGCATACCTTAGACTTACACAATGTTATATGTCAATAAAGCTGGAGAAAAAATTTAAGACGAAAAAGTACACCTAAAAAAAACCTAAAGACTAGAAAATACACCTGCAAACTAAAGACTAAAAAATATACCCAAAATGTAAAGGGCAGAACATAAAGTCTCACATGTAAATCTTATCATCTGCCTATAGCCTCATAAAAGTCAATTCAATTGTTGGTTAGAATTCACAACCTATAAAAAGAGAACTTTTATAATGGAATCTAGATGGGAAGGAAAAATAGGCCTCATAACTTGTCATGAATCTGGGTGGGGATTAATGAGGGGAGTAGTCACGTACTAACATGCAACTCATGAATCTACGTATTCTCATGTGATCCTTTCCCTAGGATGCTCACTTTGTGGATGGCCTATCTATATACTGTCTGAAGACTTGTGTTTGGTAAAATACGGTATTTCCCCCGATCCTTTGTGTTCTGTGTGTTCTGCCATTTTGCTGTCCCATATCACACAAAGGCACCCGTCCGCATAAAAAAAGGTAACGCTGAGTTCATCAAAATGCCACATCACCAGCAATCCAAGGGAAATGAAACGTACCCTGTTAAAGCTTCAGATGACATTAATATTGGGGAAATATACATTATCAATATAATTGTATTTAATTATGCACCCAGACGGTCAACATTTTACTATCAGGGATAAAATGGCTTACATCCTTCATAATTCTCTAACTTTGGGTTACCGTCAATTAAAATAATTTGAGCACTCATAACAACACATCTCACCCAGCTCGTAGAGGAGTAAATGATGATGACATAACTTATACTACCACCCAACAAATATTCAACTCGGAAAGTAAAAATAATCTCAGTAAGTAACATTTTAGGGGGCTTCCCTGCTGCAAAAAGAAAAAAGAACCATTAAAACTTAGTAATGCCAGAATTTAACATATTTACTCAGGCTATGTAGTAAATCCATTTGAAATACTTTATTCCCCCTCTGACCACCATTACGCTTAGCTGACTGGGCAACACTACCGTCTAGTGTGGTGCTTGGCACGACGTGGGCACCGAATAAATGCTACTTTCGCTTCCCTTACTCACAGGAATAATGGCCGCTGTACCACATGACCCCTACGTCCCCTTGACTCTGGCTCTGTGCACAAAAAAACAGCCAGCTGCTGCCCCTTGATTCCAGGCTGTCTGCCATCAAGACTTTGCTTCCAGGTTCCATTTCCAGGGGCCTAGGGCCTCTCAACCCTTCTGTAAAGGTCTCAGCCAAATGCATGTTTCCCCACCAGCTGCTCCTTTCCTTTGTTCATCTTCCAGGCCAGTACCAGCGGCATTCTGGTGGCTGATTTTCTTTATAGGCTTTGCAGACTCATCGTGGACAGCTGCAAGCTAATGAGCCCCTCCAGGTGTCCGCCCTCAGGTTAAAGTGCCGCACGGTCAGGACACACGACGGTGAGACTATGTAAGATGTGTCATCCATTATTTCGACTCAATTTCTGTTCATTCGGGCCTTATTTGACAGAGCTTCATTAAATTCAATTTACCACCCCCAACAAAAATGAGCATGAGGCATTTCTTTTAAACTGATTAAAATGGGGCCCCTGGGTGGCGCAGTTGGTTGGGCGACTGCCTTCAGCTCGGGTCACGATCCCGGGACTCCGGAATCGAGTCCCGCATCGGGCTCCCAGCTCCATGGGGAGTCCGCTTCTCACTCTGACCTTCTCCCTTCTCATGTTCTCTCTCACTCTCTCTCTTTCCTAATAAATAAACAAATAAAATCTTTAAAAAAAAAATAAATAAACTGATTAAAAGAAGAAAAGAGTTTCATTTTGGGAATTTGCTTGAGACTTGAGTTTACCAAACTCTGCTAGGCCTAAAGGACCTTGTTTTATTAAAAAACATAGTTTCAATTTTACTTTATTTTATTTTTTGGCCTACAAGTTTCCTTTTTCTAAAAAAAAAATAAAAATTCAATCCTGTTCCACAATTTATTTCTTGAAATCTAGCACTATACTTAAGCTAGCCAAAAAAATTAAATCCACAATTAGAGTCCCAAAGACTGAAACAAATCATCTCTTCATAAGCAAGAATGAATTTTTTAAAAAATGGAAATACGATGCTATTCGTTCGTAAGCTTTAAGTTCTAGCACTTATGTGGTGTCTCAAAGTACTAAACACAGTACCTAACATGTAGTAGGTTCTCAATAAATATGTGCTGAATGAATGAATAAGTGAATGAATGACTATCAGAAGACTGTCTACAATCCTCATTTGAATCATTGATCAAATACGGTGACTGTCCATGTCAAGTCTTCCAGAACATTCCTGATTTCAAGAGTCCCAATAAGTGCAACATAGCAGTGAGAAAATTACATCTCCCAGACAAACTGTATTCAGAAATGCTATTTCATATTGTTTTTATTGGTCTTTTGTAAATATAATAATCTTTCCCCCTTTTTTTACTCATTCTCAGTAACTTTTTCTGGCTAGAAGGTGGCACTGGGGAATAACAGTATTTTGATTCTGATTTTCTAAGCAGCCTTTTTAACTATTGAGACTTATCCCTGTACTAAAGAATACCCATCTGATTAAATCTAATTAAGATTCACTGGATTCGATGTCTAGCGTATCACCCATCCTTCAAGAATTCCTTACTTAACATCAGATTTAGTAGCCTGTGTATTTATGAGACCACAGAAAGGAGACTTCCAGGGTTCTATACATCCAGGATAACCTTTCTTTGCAAATCTCATGTTTATAATTTAAGGAACTCTGACTCAGGGAAGGAGGGCCAGTATTGGACTCTCGGGAACCGAGCCAAATCACAGACGTGTTATGGTCTCTGGCTTTCCAAATGCAAGGGATATAAGAAGAAGCGAACATAAAGGTTGTCAAGGAGTCTAAACAGCTGTGGGAAAACACAACAAAAAAAGAAGTATGGGGGAGCACCTGGGTGGCTCAGTCAGTTAAGCCATTAAGCACCTGCCTTCGGCTCAGGTCACGCTCCCAGAGTCCTGGGATCCAGCCCTGGGGCTCCCTGCTCAGCGGGGAGCCTGCTTCTCCATCTCCCTCTGTCCCTCCTCTGGCTTGTGCTTGCTCTCTCTCAAATAAATAAATAAACTCTTAAAAAAAATGGGATGAGCATTTTTTCCTACCTTTAGTCTAGGGGTGGGTAAGCTTCCTTTGTAAAGATCAGATGGTAAATATTGTGGGCTCTGTGGGCCACGGGATTTCTGTTGGAACTGCAGAAACCTGCTGTAGCATCAGAAAGCGGCCACGGACCGGAGATAAGCAAACGGGCATGGAGTTGCATTAAACTTTATTTACAGAGTCCAGCCGTAAGCAGGATTTGGCCCACCAGCTGAGTCCTGCTCTAGCCAACCATAAACATACAGCTTCAGCACTGCTTTAACCCTTGAGAAGCCCGGAAAGGACAAAGCATCTCAGGTTAGAATGGGCTTTGCTGGCAGCATCTCAGTGCAGGAAACAGGAAAATGTTTCTTAACATTTTATTCCCAATTCCAGTGAAAATGTGCACGGAGGAAAGACTGTACCAGTAAAAGGGGCATACACTAGCACAGTAAAACGTGAGCATATTGTTAAATCAGACCCATGATCCTGAGCATTTTGCCAAGACTAAAAGAAGGGAAGCTGGTGCCTTGGAAAGAATATAGATATTGGATGAGTTTTCTCTCACTTTTGTGTGATGTTAGAATAGCTTGTTCTATAATTCACTCACTCATGTACTTGATAATTATATAGCTAATAAAAATGATAATTACAACCACAATTAAATTTTAGTGAGGACTCTCAGGCAGGAGAACAAGAATAATCTAATAATCTAATTTTCTACTAGTCTCTGAGATATGCACAATCTTTACCTCGATTTTGCAGGCGGAGAGAGGTCAAATAGCTTGTCCTGTGTCATCCACTCCCAAGCTACAGGTTGCATCCTGAGCCGAGTCCTTCGCTTATCGGGACCTGAGTACTCACAGGGTGCCCATGTCTGCAGCTCTACCAGGAGACGCTGGGCATAGCCTCATCACCACAACCTGCTTCCGTCCCCAGAGCTGCTTTCCTTCCCTGCATCTCGGCGTTGGTTGGGTGGAGTTAACGTCAGGCCTGGGGTGATGTGAGGAGGTGACACTCCTCACCTGTGATACTTGGCCCCAAGTGGCCTTTACTTGAAAGTCTCCTTCAGTGCAACTCTGATTCGGTGTCAAGGTTTGTAGTCACTAGCAGTTTTCAAATAAAGTAATATAACTCCCTGGGCCAATATGGCTTATCTTCTGTTAGACACATGAAAGTGAGAAGTGTTTAAGAACCTTTATTTGCTTTATATTTAGGTAATGCCTGATTAGGCTTGTCATTTTTATTTTATTTATTTATTTCCCTGCTTCCTTGTTAGAGCACTTACATGGTGGGAGAAAGCAGGTGAATAGTTGCTGCAATTAATATTAAGAAGATTAAAAACCCCAATCTCAATCCGTCAGGATTTATTCTCAGTACTCGATCACTGCCATTGCTTATTTAGGGGTCTCTCTCTCTCTCTCACACACAGTTTTTATCTTCACCAAAGGAACCACAGAGGGATAGTTTTACCAGGCTGCACAGAGATTACTATACTACTTCAACAGCAAAAAGTAATAAAAACACGTCTGACATACAATCTTATAAAAATTAAAAATTCCTGTAAATATATGCTTGCCAAGTTCTAAGAATCAATACTGAAAATGTATAAAATACACTTCTGAATATAAAATAGGTGTGCGATCATATCAGAGAAAGAAAAATTGCATTATTTTAATGAAAATTGTAAATATGTGTATATAGTTGATATATAAAATAAGGCTCTATGTATATTTACTTGGAAACATCTCTCCTTCATCCTCTTGACCTCGTGCCCAACCAACACAAGGAAATCGATAAAAAAGGGCAAAATAATTTTTGAGTGTATAAATCAGCACCAAAGCACATGGAATATCCAGCAGTATATTATAAATGTACATTATACATTTATATTGTATACATTTATGTATAATGAGAGCCACACGCAGAAGCTGAAGTCGAGCTGGCTCACAGATTAATACTCACAGTCAGTAGGACCCTAAGAGCTGGGGGTGGGGCTTCTGCTGCTGCTGGGGTGCACCCTCACCCAGGACAGGAAGCAGACGCTGAGCTGGGGGGAGGGGGGCATCTGCAAAGCCAGAAGTTCTACAAAGGCCTCTCTGCATTTTAAATGGAAACCAGAAGAACAGTGTCCTCCTGTCCAGGCAGACAGAGAGCTGCTGGCCTTCTGTGCAGATCCGCACGGGGCCCAAGAAGGATCTCCTAAGAGAAACTAGGACCCCAAACCTGGCCGATCGGAGTGCATCATCCAAATTCACATTGTCCTCTACACTGTCAACAGCTCAAGGGTCTCCCCTCCCCCAAGGCCCAACCGTAACATAAGAATGAGTCCGGAATTGGTTACTATCCCTGGAATTGAGGCCACACAGACCTCAGATAGAAATTCCTCCCTGGAATTGCGCTACAGATAAACACACTACAAACCACTGGAGCAAATGAATTATTATAATGGAGCCTCAGAAGATAGGGAAGAATCAGAAAGGAATTCTAAAATAAGCATGTTTAAAATGTTTGATGAGATAAAGAGAGGGTTACAAAGGAAATGGTGAGAACAGAGCTACAACATAAAAGTACAGACAAATCTGAAAAAATTAAACAGAAATTCTAGATAAGCAGATTGTAGATGTTGGGACAAAAAGCCCCATGAATAAGATGAATAGCAGACCAGACACACAGGGAGAAAATGATCCAGAGTTCAGCAAAGAAGTTGAGGAGGAAAATATGTAAACAAGTTTAGGAGACTTGGAAAGGATACTCCTAATGGGAGGAGTCCAGAGAACAGATATAGTGAGAGGAGTGGAGAGAAGTTAGAAAGCAAGATCTACAGGCAGGGGTAATGGAAGAAGAAGGTTTAAAAAAGCTGTAATCAGTATTCTAGAAAATAAAGAATAGAGATAATAGAAACAACACAGAAGGATTTGTAAAGATAATACCTAAAATCCCCTAGAAAAAAGGCCAGAGTCTTAAATGCAAAAAAAAAAAAAAAAAAAAAATCCCTACTAGATTAGATTAAAAAAAAATCCATGCCTAGGGCTAAGACCATAACATTGCAAGACAAACAGTAAATCTTAAAAACTATCAAAGAAAAAACAAAATATGTTAAAAAAAAAACACCATAAAAACAAAAGCATCACAGACTCAAAGGAGGGTTGTATTCCAGAATACAAGGGAACGATTTCAAAGTCTGGGCGGAAACTAAATACCAACAAAGAATTCTGTACTCAGTCAAGCTAGTAATCAAAAATAAGATAAAGACATTCTCAGAAAAGCAACTAAGAAGGAGGCATATTTGACCAGGAAAAAAAGGAAGGTGGCACACTTAATCTATGTCATTAGAAACCTTCTTTAATAAAAACTAAAGCAAAAATATAATTCTCAAGCCAGCATTTTTGATGATCAGACCTAACAAAACATTTGTCTCAGAGGTTGTATAAATGTGAGAAATGCTGGATACAAGGCGGGGGTGGAGGGAGGATGTGACTTGCAGCAAATTAGAACATTCCTGCTTCATTTTCTCGTACTCTTACTCAAAAAAGGTGTGTGGGGACACACACACTGGGGCCCGCGCTCCTGCACTTAGCATATAGCTAGCTGTAAGAATACCGACAGTTAAAGATCAACCCTTTCTTCCAACTTTACTTCACCTTCATTACCCATTTTATGTTAACATCTCGTTTGGGGAAAGGAACTCGGTTATATATATATATATATATATATATATATATATATATATATATTGTTTTTTAAAGATTTTATTTATTTATCTGAGATAGATAGAGAGAGAAAGCATGAGAGGGGAGAAGAAGGTCAGAGGGAGAAGCGGACTCCCCACAGAGGCGGAGCCCGATATGGGACTCGATCCCGGGTCTCCGGGATCATGACCTGAGCCTAAGGCAGTTGCTTAACCAACTGAGCCACCCAGGCGCCCAGGAACTCGGTTATATTAACTCATGTCATTATATCTCAGGTCCTGTGTGCTTGGCATAAAGTAAATACATAGCAAATGTTCATTGAGTACCTTATCTGTGAAAACATCTCCTTTTCTATTTATTATGAGAATGTATCTCGTATTCTCCAAAAATTCTCATACGTTCATGAAAATGGGACTACATCTCACTTTTTCCTTATTATCTGGAAACAAATCTGATCAATAATAATTTTTGTAATAGCAACTGTGGTAGTTATCTTTGTTTTAATAGTGGCAATCAATATTTACTAGACATTTATGACTTATTTTTGTATATTTAGCTCATTTTTATTTGGTATCTTTATCTTTGTATATTTAGTATGTTTCAGTATCTTCAGTATAATTCCTGAATTCCAAGGCCTAGGGCTGTGGGAGCTGAGGGGTCCAGGGGCCTTTAAAGGTGCAGAGAGGGAAGAGACTCCTTGTTTCCACAGTCCAGTGGCCCCCTCAGGGCGGCTGCTGTCTACTTTCTCAGAGCGCTGTGTGGCTCAGGTTAGAAACCATCTTCAAGGGTGAGAGAGCTTTCCCTTCAGAGGAGGAGGCCCTGCACCTTGTCAGCATAGTTTTGCTAAGCAGGGCTCATGTATCAGAACATGCAATCCCAGGAGAGGTAGGAGTCGGCTGTTCTATGGCTTCATCGGCCTTGAGTGAAGAGCTGGGTAGGGCTTCCCTACATGACATTATTCCTTTTTGGTCCAACTGATTAGCTGGTAAAATTAATTTGATTTCGTGGACTGTCAAGGGATTTATGTTCCACTGACTGACATTACCAGCAAGGGAGAATTTCCTTGACTGTCAACACAAGACTTCTGTGCTAGTCCGTTCACATTTGTTTGATGTGAATATCTGATATAAGGCGGACGCCATTTAATTTCAAATGAGGAATGAACTTAAAAGGCAAGTGTTGTATCTGAATTTTATTTAAATTTTCCCTCACGAAGTTTCCACAGAATAATGATTTTAAAAGGCGATGTATCCAATATAAAATTCTCCCACACATGATCCACTAGTCCTTGAGTAGATAACGAGCCACCGAGAGTTAGAAGGTACATTCCAAGGAGTACAGGAAGCTTTGCTCCTACTTGAGGTACCTGCGATCTAATGAGCTCATTGGGGAAAAAAGAGTCAAATACACACACACACACACACACACACACACACACACACACACACCCCAGACAGTAGGAACCAAAGAGAATGCAGCATTAACTTTCATGGACAAACTGTCCCAGTTCACACAGAGGGGGGACGAGTACTGCTGATGGATGGGAAACTCCATGAACACAGGCCCTGGAGGGTGGGTCATGAATTGGTAGGAGGAGGCATTGGTGGGGGGAGAGGGAGCAAGGACTGCAAGGAAAAGAGAATGAACTGCTGGTGTTTGGAAGAGCACAAGATACAATATGGCCTCTGCCATTTTTTTACTTCAGTATCTTCGCGGAGCAAAAGAGAATCCCTTATACTTTAAAAAATTCACTCTCACACAATAAGAGCAGGACTATGAATCCTTACAATCTTTTTGAGAACTAAAACCCTGTTTATTTATTATGTTAAAAATGCGCCTACCCTTCGACCTACAAATTGTCCTAGGAACCTATTTTCGAGACTACCACACATGCACCCAAGATACAGATGTATATGCAGGTGTGAACATGTATTCGCCACAGAAATACTGTAGTCAAAAGCTGAAAATCACTTACATCTTACTAGCAGGGAAACAGTTAAAAGCATGTTATTAAATACCATGAGACTGATAAAGATGAAAGAAGGAAGAAAGGAAAGGAGAGAGTAAGAGAGGGACTTTTATATGGCAGGATTTATTACTTTCGTGAAACCTCTTCCACTGTTTGAAGTCTTTTTTTTTTTTTTTGTCCTCTATAAATAGTTAAAATGTAACTGCACATAGGGAAATTTCCTGGAAATCACTAAATATTTCCAAAGAGTATTGTCTACCAGAGAGTATTGTCTACCATTTTTTCGTACCATAATACGAAAAAAAGTCATCACTTTATGCCCTCAAAATCCACTTTTAAAATCCCGTCTTTCACTGTCCGACAACGAGTTCCTCCCCAGCTGTCTCTCTAATCCATTCGACAAGAATTCCAGAATACCCACTGGACGCCAGACAGCGGGCAGCCTTTTCAAAAATCATGCCTGCAGTTTCTATCTCTAGACCCCCTGTCTTCCTAATATTCTGAATAATAGCTGCATATCTGATTTCAGTTTCAGTGTCTGTGGTCCTGTCTGAGAATCTCACGAAGCCCAAAGACTCCGTTCCTTTAGAAATCCTCAAGCACCCACTTTTGCACCCAACCTGAGGACATGTCCTGATGCCTGGACCCAGGGAGAAAACCCCTGTACTCGACCAAAGGCTCTCACAACTATTCCTCTTGTGGAAGCCTCATGATCCTGTCCTTTATTTAACAAAACTATGTCACGTCTGCCTTGCCCCATGACAGAGGAATTCCCTCAGAGGGCAAGTACAGAACTATCACAGATACAAGTAAGCACTTTTGGTTGAATTTTGTTGCCCTGGTTCTCTCTTCTCTATGGGTTTTCATAAAAATCGATAAGTAATTCCAGGAGCAACACTGCACATAAAGATTAATGCCGGGGAAGCAAACCTTCGGTGCTTTTCCACCAAGTATTATAAATCTCAATTACATCTTTTACAAATTAGTCTTTACTGTGGCTTTTGCAACTGCAATAAAAATGTACATTCTGCAATAAATCGTAGTTACAGATACATAGTAACTCCCTTTTTCTATTCATTTGTAAAGTTTTCGTCCGACACCACACACTGCAGCATGAAATACCGTGTAACGTCATTTAAATCTATGAATCGGTGTTTATCGGCAGCATCAGCAAAGTTCAATTCACATTCTATTATGATTTGAGTAAAAGTCATCTTCTTTTATCAAGTTTTATGGCCATATTTAATATCAGATGTAGTAGGAGACAATTATAAAAGTAATGGAAGCCCGATAGGAAAAAAACGTGGGGAATTTTAAAGTAAAGCAAATCCTGTATTAAGACTGAAACATTAAAGCAGTGTAGGTGGCTTTATGGGCAATCCCATTTCAGCAAGATGTGGGGTAGTTTCGAGCACGGAACACTACCAGTGATGATAAAAACCATGGATACTGTTTCTCATCAATATTTAATAAAACTGACTTATGACTCATTCAGGGAGCTGAATCTGTACCTTGTAGTCAATACCACCCAAAGTCAAACAAGGAAAATACCGCAAAGTGGGTAACAGTTAAGATATATTCCCCGTTGGGAAAAAACACCAGTCCCGAATTCCAGTACCAATAATAGCCTTCTTCAGAAGTGACTTGGGAGTATATGAGAATATGGCAGTCTACAGTCACTCTGATTATTTTCAATTTATGAAAAAGTCCATTCATTTATCACCAAAATTTTTTTCAAAGGTTATAATGTGTATACGCATCCCGAATCCACATCTTAACTTCTGTGGGACTGATGACCTGTAGTTTTCCTATCTAATATTTCAAAGAAGGCATATAAGGAAAACTTTAAAATTTTAATAATAGAAAGAACTAATAAGGTAAATACTTTTTATACCGCGTAGCTAATAAAGGAATTAATATGCATTTTCAAAATCATTTTAAGTAAACTTGTTGGTTTATTTGCAGTATTTGGAAAGCAAAATTAAATATCCACATGGGGGATGAGAAAGTAAACTCAAATATGCAGAAGAAATTAACGCACACAGTGATGAAGTACATACACAGTGCACATAAATCATAATGGAACTTTGAGTTTAGCTCAAATAAGCGTGAACCTGACTGTAATATACCAAATACCATATTTTTTCCTCGCTTTCAAGGCTCTCCTCCACATCTCTAGCCTCTATGTCTACCATCTCATTTTGTATCAAAAGCCCATTTCTTGCTTTTTGCTGCCATCGCCTCAAATCCTTGTCCAAAGTTGATAGCTCGATAAATTACCTTGTAAAACTGCACTGCCTCCCAGGTATATTCTTTCATACTTCAATTCTTACATAAAAATCACATTTATCACGCACCAACTCCCTCACACAGTATGCGAGGGGACAGATGTCAAGCCAGAGATCTGCTCTGAATGGCCCTCAGTTTCCAGTGGATGTCACTGTCACCCTCCTTCCCACTCATCCTTCTGTCCCAGAGGCATGGTGACGGGAGGAGAAGGCAGCAGGACGGGTGGATTGTTACGCTGGAAGACATGTACTTCCTCTATCAGAATGAGACCCTCTAATGAACCGGCTGTCCCAGCCGGCCACGGGGAACTTCGGTGACCCACGAATGATGTCACAGATAACGCTTTGACCTTCGTACTCGAGCGGCAAGCCGTGGCTCCCAACTGTGGCCGGGTGTGACTTTGGGTCAATTGGTTCTTTCTCATCTCATTCTCCTCACTTTTAACAGGGGATGATGACACCTTATGGGTTTGTTTTGAGGATGAAAAACACCTCGGATAGAAAACCTTTTTACCTGGTGCTAGACACATAGTAAGTAATCGATAAATGATAAGCAGTACTTGTCGTAAGAACTGACAGTAATTACAGTAATAAAGATTGTCTATGGGCAATTAGTCACCATAAGAAGACAGTGTTTGTTATTTCCTGGCTTTACCTTTGATTATTGTATATAAAAATAGGGAGACTAGTCCACCACACTCGGTCCAGGTGACATAAAAAGCATGTATGACTTAAAGTGTTTTTTCTATTAGTTATGGTCAGAATGTCCTGTTTATAGTTTGATCTTGCTAATGGACTTCCTCTCTCTGATATAAATTGTTTCAGTCAGGTTTAGTTTATTATGGATTTTTACAAATTTGGGCTTTTATGATTCTGAAGGCTAATGACAAGAAATGTCTGATGTCTATTTACTTCCTAAGTGACTTCTCAGGATGAATTTTATCCTTATATGTTGTACACTGGGCTGTTCTCTCAAAACCAAACATGTTTTGATCACTTTGGTGTATACAAATATCTAATTATAAAGTTGTACACCTGAAACTTACATAATAAAAAAAATTAAAATAACAGAGAAAGAAGTAAAAGAAGACAGGCAACTTCTCTTCCTTCTTGGAAGCCTGACATTGTGTAAACGGTCTGATCATAACTTTATTCCAACTATGAGAAAACAACAGATAGAACTAAGTTGAGATACAAAATCTCTACAAAATAACTGACTAGTGCTTCTGAAAAGTGTCAAGAACATGAAAAACAAAGCTGACAAATTTACGGAATGGAGGACATTAGGGAGTTAATAACTAAGTACAGTGTGGGATCCTGGGTGAGATCTTGAGATGGAAGAAGACGGTCAGTGGACCAACCAGTGGAATTTAACAGGATGTGTGTATCACTGATGGCACCGTGTCTAGTTCATGTCTTAGCTGTAATGATATAGTACAGTTGTATAAGAAGTTACCATTCTGGGAATCTGGGTGATGTGTATAAAGGAACTCTCTGTACTACTCTGTAACTTTTTTTTTTTAAGATTCTATTTATTTATTTGACAGAGAGAGAGACAGATCACAAGTAGACAGAGAGGCAGGCAGAGAGAGAGGGGGAAGCAGGCTCCCTGCTGAGCAGAGAGCCCGATGCGGGGCTCTATTCCATGGCCCCGAGATCATGACCTGAGCCGAAGGCAGAGGCTTTAACCCACTGAGCCACCCAGGAACCCCTACTCTGTAACTTTTATGTGAGTCTGAAATTAGTTCCACATAAAAAGTTGAAAAAAAATTAAATAAGTAAAGACATTAAAAAAAAAAAAAACCAGAAAACTCTGAATGTGTTTTGTTTTTACCTGACTGTTCAATGAATGGAGAGTTCAAACCTGAATAGATTTGTACTCATCTGCTGTACCCAATTTCTTATCTCTTTTGAAAGATCATGACAAGTAAATTGCCAGTTTAATGGCATTTGCTGTGATTTCCTTCCCACGAGTGATAGACTTGTTGCTTTTTTCTAACGGGCATATCACATCTGTTTGGATAGTTAGATGTCTACTGTAGCAACATCTTACCAAAGGTGAGTGATGCCAACCTTCTACTACAGAATTAAGATTACGACTAACTTTGCAAGGTATTTTTTTAAGTTTGTTCTTAATTAAACATTGGTCTGAAATGTAAAAAGTCTGAGGATGAAGCTAAGTTTTAGTGGGAGCCTGTGAATCAGGAGAAATGAGTTTAACCCTGTCTCTGGGTGAAATTCTCTAGAACTCTGACCTTGCTCACTTGAGCTCGGTTGCCCTCTTGATAAAACTGGGTGGGTGAACCAAGTGACTACTATCTTTTCCAGCTCAAAATTCCTCTAGTTTCACTCTCAATGCCATTATGGAAAATCACAGTGTCTCAGACTATACATGTCCCCACGTTTGGATAAGCATGGGGCAGCAGACAGGAAGGGAGAGGCTGGAAGAAAATGGAGCAAGGACTCAGAAAATAGAAGGAAGCAGGACACATTTTCAAAAACTGGGTACACTGATGGGATATTTTGGTTTCACCTCTACAGTACAGTGTTTTTGGGGTGTCATCATCTGTCCCCAAAACTTTTCATCACGTGCTGGCTCCCCACCTCTCCACACTCTCACCGCAATCACAGAATGCGAATGTCCACTAAACAGATTCTGTGACCTTCAAATCTGTCCTTCCAATAATGTATACTCCTCTGTAGGTTTTGAATGTGGGGAGCACGTGATGTCTCAAGTGCAGAGGCTTGAGACATCCTAGGGAGGATGTATTAGTTGAGGGTCCTTGAGAATGGGCTGCAGGAAAGGTATGCAGAAATAATGATGGAAAGGTATTTAAATGGAAGAGAGGGACAGAAAAACAACCAGCAACTTCATCCCCATTTGGCACAGAGGTTTCTGGGAGGACAGAAGGTCAACCACGGAGTGCTGGGGACGGGGTGGGAAACAGCATGGTGGTGGCTTTTGCTCAACGAGCCAAGGATGCTTTTCTGTCTACAGAAGGAGAACCTATTGGCAGTCTGCTAAAAGACAGGGAGTGGCTCAATCCGGGGTCACAAACTCAAATGCACAGGGATAAATAAAAGTATAGGCACAAGGCTTAATGACACTGTAGAAAGTTCAATGGCGTAGGTGAAATATGGGTAAGATTCTAATGAGAGAGAGAAAGCACAAAAGGAAATACACTTCTGAGAATAACAAGAGAGGAATAATTGATCAATGAACACCCAATGCCTCCAAAAATTGGCCCTCTCGAATTCTCTACATTGAGGGAGACAAAATGTGGGATATCAGTTAAAAGGGACAGAATGCAAGGTGAAGAACCCCTTGTCCCTGTCCCCTCTCCCGTCCCCCCTTGCTGTAAGATCCGGAACAACCTGAGTAGCCAGCTGCTGCAGGCAGAAGGGAATAACACGAGACACGGCTGGGCTAATCTGGAAGCATCATACTCTGCTCTGCCAGGGCGGTCTAACGTCTGGCTCATCGTGTGTTCACTCTGTGCCAAGTGTTCAAAGTGCAGTGTCTCAGTCCCTTCTAACATCAGACCGATAAGGGAAGTCTATCCCTCACCCCATCTTACAGATAAGGACATGGAGGCTGGAAGAGGTTAATATTACTTTTCCTAGGTCATCACATCAGGATGTACTACAGCCATGATCCAAACCCGCTGGACCATGATTTTCAGTATTGAATTTTTCCTGAAGTAGACAATTTTTTACTTTGTAATGCATTCTCGTGCAAGTACACTATGCCTCCGTCGTGTGATTCATATATTGTATGACATGATACATTTTTTTATTGCTGAAAAGGACACTAACATCATTATACTACCTCCTCTGATTTTCTTTTAGTCTCTTCTACACGACCATAAACTGCAATATTTATATTATGCTCCGGAAGTCCTGAAGTCGTATTAGCTTTGTATTTGTAGTGAGGAGGTACGAGAGACTAGGTTCATGACTCATCCTTCTTGACTGGCCGAGTATCTTCAAGAAAGATTGATGTAAAAGGAAGTCTCTGAGTTCTTGCTTCTTCAACAGTAACCAAAACGGGTTGGACACGTTCTTTCTCTGAGGACTTTGTAAGCCCTGTGTCTTCGTATCCTACACTTGAGTTCTGACAAAGTTTCAGTCCTCTCTGATGGCGCCTTTCAGAATGGACTAGGGGCTCCAGATTCCTCCAGGGCTACTCCTGTTTTAGCATCGCTTGGGAAAGAAAGAAAAAGAACTGACTTGATCATTTTTTTTTTCTGGATGCCCATTGGATGCTTTCGTTAGCTCTGAAGTCCAGCAACTTTAGTAAGAAATGCCTCAGCGTTGATTGTTCTCTGCTCATCTACTGGCCATTAAATGGCCTTTAAATCCATTTATTTAGGTCGTCTTCTCCTGCAATTTAAAAATTATATCTCTTGGATATTCTTTTTCGGTTTTAAACATACCTAAAAACGCATTTTTATGAATACGGTCCTCATTCTTTTTGACTGTTACTCACCAGTGAAATCAGCTTTAGAGGACCAGGGACTTGTCAGGTAGCACTGCGGGAGAGAAGGCAGTTTTTTTTTTTCTAAGACAGGTGTGTCTGCCTGTGTACCACTGCCACCGCGGTCCAGGTGCTCATGACTGTGCGTGCATATTAGAGCAGCTTCGAGCTTCTAAAAACCACGTATGCCTGGGATCATGCCAAGGTTTTCATGTAACTGACCCAGGAGTGGTGCTTGAGGATTGGTGTGTTTTTGAAGACTTCCCAGGGTCATCCGAAGGTACAGCCAGGTTGAACCCTCATATTCATCTACTCGGATCAGCAGCATCAGGGCCCCTCTGGACTGAGGGTCTGTCTTCTTCTTTATTTCTCTATCAACTGCTTGCAGGAACAAGGGCTCCACTTTGAGGGACCCCGTTGAGTCCCAGAAAGCTCCCATGGTCAGCCACACACTCATTCCCTGGCTCCAAGAGAGGACTGTTCTGCTCCTCTGGGAGTATTCCTTATTTTTAATGTCAGCATTCTGCTGGGTCTGCCTGAGATCCTCAGTAGCCAGACCCCTTTCAGGAAGTATTCTGTTAGATAACTGGTCTTCTTTTTTTTTTTTTTTTTGACACCTGGTCTTCTGATGCATGGTTTACTAGTTACAGGTTTTTCGGAGTCCCTGAATATGGAAAATGCATCTCTGTTTCTCAAGTCTCCTTGATGGTGGCTGATTTCAGAGACGTAAAGTTGTCTTTATTCTGCAATTTTATAGTTGGGGCTCTGTGTAATTTTTCTGCATTAACGACTCTGGCTTTTAATATATTTTAAAAATTGAGTTTCTCAACATCAATTTTAAATTTTAATGAGACATAAAGCTACTTATAAATGAAACTCCATAAATGTGTTGAAATTCAATGTATTGTATGACAAGTTGATTAGTAAGAAGAGGAAATGTGCTCCTTTTAAATTAATCATGCTTACTTACATATAAAGTACATTGGTCAAATTTATATGCACAATTAGGCACCTAATTGTTTTAAATTCAACTGCATGCAAAAAGAGATGACCATGTGTGTCTAAGAAAATAATTTCTCTTCCTTATTTTGGGGGAAGATTATGTTTTGTTTCCATAAAAACTTTAAAGATCATCTAAAACACCACAACTTGTGTATCTACCTAGATGCATAATATCAGACCATTTCAGTCCAAACTACAGTGACCATTTAAAAAATTTTTGATTATAGCACAAAGCTAACAATTCATTATGTAACCATTAGTCATTCAATGGCATTGAACTCAAGCATCCTGTGAGAAAAAGAAGCAAGTAGACCAAATTAAGCTCGTATAGAAGGACAAGTCATGAGGAGTGGAGAATACTGCCAACAAAAAGAGAAAACTGGGGGAAAGAACAACAAGAAAACAACTTAATTCTCTATTATGGCTCTATATCCCAACACAAACATGACTGGTCACCATCAAATTCAAAAGGACCTATACTTCACTCAGCCCATTAGTAAATATTTATAGAGGCCGGCATTGCGCCAGGCCCTGAAGACACAGAGATGAAAAGATGTACTTCCTGTTTTCAAGGAGCTTAAATCCTTGGGAGATAAATGTGCAAATAAACAGTATGATTATTGCCTTCGTGGGGGCCCGCTGCCCTGAGGGCAGTTCTCTCCTTGAGTCAAGCTTCTTAAGCCAACACACTCTGTGAGGAAACTCCCTCCCTCAAAGAGAGTACCGTCCATTGGCTGAAGTCATTCGAAGTCATAGTGGAGAAAGCTGAATCAGCTTGAATATAATGCAGCATTTTGAGTTTAGGCACAATTGCTGCATTCAAAACGGCCAGGAAGTGGCTTGATTTAGCAATATGATTTGAAAGGACTGGAGGTTTTTGTGCAAGGACAGCCTCACTATTGAACGCTGGCCGCCCTCCATATAAGACATGGGTACACCCAGTGAGGCCCCCCTTAAGAGAAAGCTGCAGGCTCCAAGAAGCCACGCATCTAGCTGTGCCCCAGATGTTAGGATTCCCGCAGCTTGTTCGACCAGCTTACCAAACCTATATATCTCATCTCCCACACCACACCTTTGATTTCCTGCTCATCCCTGAAAGTCATTGGTATAATGCATAAAAGTCCTCTGCTCTTAGGAGCTGAGAGGAAGGATGTAAGATCGATTCCAAAGCCTGTTAAGTTTAAGAGAGTACAGCAAATTGAAATGCCTCCACATCTGCTGGCTTCTAAATTTTTTGACTTTACGAAATTGTATCATTGGCCAAAGGGATGAAAGATTATCTGTCTAAGTCCAATGCTGGAAATCCACCTCTGAAGGCATATTAAAATATTAGAATAAAAAGTTAGGAATGTTATTTGCAAAGCTCACTTTTTTTTTTAAAATACCAACTCTTTTGTGTTTTTCAGGCCAAGTTCTGTATTCTATTCTGTCCAGAGGCTGTAGCCTTGTGGTTTAGTTGATATACCAGAAAAGTATTCCTCAGTGGGTGCAAGACCTTCACATATTCTCTCTGAAATTCCAGTACTTAGCCCAGAGTTCCTGATGCCATCCTGCAGTCTGTCTGGGAGTTGCTATGACTAAAGGCCAGGGTGACAGGAGGATTTATCAGGCACTTTTTCTGATGTGCAAAGATTGATTGGCTAGGTTCATAGCAGCTGCCATCAGGGTTGAAAGGAACTCATGCTTTCTTCCCTGACCATGAAACCCCCCCATCATACAGCTGCCCACTGAGGTATGAAACCACACCAAAATTCACAAAATAGATTTGACTTCCAAAGGAGCACAACCACCACCTTGTTACACACTGGGATTTTTCCTTAAGACCCTGTGAGTGTCTAAACACTCTTAAATGCACCTGGGCCTTGAAACTTTAAGGAAAAATTGTTTGGGGTTTCTTTTTTTTGTAATGATTCTGATAATGATTCTGTTATGGACTGAATATTTGTGCTCCCCCAACCCCAAATTCGTATGTTGAAGTCGTAACCCTAGTGTGATGGTATTAGGAGATGTGGCCTTTGGAAGGTTGATTCAGTTTAGATGAGATCAGGAGGGTGCTCTCTCATGATGGGATTATTTCCCTTAGAAGAAAAGGCCAGAGAGTTTTCTCCCTCTCCCTCTTCCTCCCTCCATCCCTCTCTCCCATACACACACACACTCTCTGTCTCTTTCTCCCCACCCCACCCCCATGTAAGAACAGGGTGAGAAGACAGCCTTGTGCAAGCCAAGGAAAGGGGCCTCACCAGAACCAACCATGCTGCCACCCTGATCTTGGACTTCCAGCCTCCAGACTGGTGAGAGATGAATTTATATTATGTGCACCACCCAGTCTACAGTGTTTTGTTAGAGCAGCCTGAGCTGGCTGAGACAGATTCTCAGAGCATAAAATAATGGGTGTTTTTTGTTCTTTGTTTTGATTCAGTAATGAAATTTGTGCAACTTGCATAGAATTGTAATAAATGCAATGATATCAAGTAAATGGCAGATGCTGAGTGCTTCGATTACTGTACATAACGGCACATTTCAGGACTTCATAGGAAAAGCCACAGGTAAATGTATACATTTGTGAGCACATCATATTTGTGTATAACCCCTTCCCACACATCTATTATACAGTTGACAGATATTCGTTAAGTATTTCTTTAGCTGTCTTCTGTTCCAGGACTACTTTTCGGCTCTCGTGCTCTCACCAATGGCTACTATCTCAGAGACATAAGACTTACCTTGCCTACTGGGGTACAGTTACATGCGGAAGAAAACCAAGCTTTGCTTATCTTTGAGTCAGTAAGCCCTGAACCTTGCTCAACGAAGTATTTTTAAGTGCTCTAATTAGGAATAGTCAAAATAGTCTCAAATCAGGGACATTTCACTCTCTATAGCCCCTGCTGAATTTCCATCCTAGCCGGCTGCTGTCTGCAGACTGTGGGGCAGACGATATCACAATCTTAAAATCTGCCATTGTTTCTTAAATGCTATATGACCAATCTTAACAGAAAATAGCAATCACACAAGTATTCTTTCCATGCCATAAACATTGTAAAATAGAAACTGAAAATGTGTTTTAGCGGTAAGACAGACCTATCTCATTAAAGCCACTGTAGCCCAGCTCTTGCCTGCTAAGTCCCAGGTCTTCAAGGTCCATGCATTTAAATCCTGGGGGGCACTGGTAGCCTTCCTCCAGCTCTGGGGAGCAGTGCGTATCTGGAATAGCTAAGCTATTCCAGGTTACATTTCTGTGAACAAATTACAAAAAGGTTAGCCGATTTCGACACTTGTAGATGTTGATTAAAATGAATAACATAATCACCCTTCACTAATAGCTGCCCCATATGGACACACATGTCAAATTCATGATTCCTGGATGGTGTTCATAGCACTGATGACAGTAAACATTCTCAAATGGTACCTGATTCATCCTCACAGTAGTGCTTTCTAAGAATACTATCACCATTATTGTTTTCGTCATTAAAGACCAAGACCCGGATAAGCAAAGGAAAGAATTTTCCTGTAGATTTGTAAGGAATGTTAACGTTATTCACAAAATGCTTAACCTAACTGTGGGCACAAATTTTACTTCTCCACTTCTAAGCAATAGGAAATGATGACCGTCATTTTCCCCATGGCACAACTACTATGAGTCTCATAAATGGCACTTGGCCTTCTTCTGCATTGGCAGATGCGCAACTGAGAAACATAACCAGAAAAAATAAGATGAGACTGAAGAAACCAAAGGGACGGCATTGGAGAAAGAGAGATTACGGGGTGATTTAGTGACAGCTCCAGGAACGTGAGGGTCTTTCAGGTGGGTGGTGATATATCCCTGTTTTGTCGTTGTGGAGCTCAAGGTGGAGATCCAACTGACGTACAAGGGTTTAGATAAGTAATGGCTTTCTTGGGAGCGAGTACGGGTCATCACTTGAATGGCTGCTGGAATCTCATCCGGGCTGACCTTTAAAATGGGCCCCGAGTAGCTGTTTTCTGAGGCGATTCACACGGCTTATGCGGTGGCCAAAGTTGAGGCTGGATGATTGCACAAGCCTTCTAGAGCCAAGATTTCATTACAACTCATTTCCCACTACTTCAGTGTTTCTAGGCATTTCCTAAGTGGGGACCATCCTCAAGACAGTCTCCGTCCTTCAGCTAATGGCCAAATTGAGGCAGACGTGTTGGGTCATATTTCTACGTGAATACCCTCTTGTATTCAATTGGCTGCTTTCTTCTCTGTATATAACATGCTTTCTCTAGAGTCCGACACCTAATTCTCTGAGATCCCTCAGCTGCCTGAGGCAACTATGCACACACACATTCACGGGTTGATGCACACACACCCCGGGTCTGGGGACGCCTCGCTCAGTTGTAAGTCATAAACAAAGCTCTAAAAGCCTCACCTGGATCTCAGACACCTCAAGTGTGTTTCTTCAGGATTCCGTTAGCTGCAAGGAAATAATCTGTCTACTGGCTCAGGAAATAAGTATTTAGAGAATTGTTCCCTCTAGTCCTATGTTAAGCTGCTCCTTTGATCCCACATGCAAAACTCCAGGGGAAAGGTTTCACTGTGGAAATTATCAGCTGGTTATGGCAGAGAGAGATGGTTTTAGGCAGACATAGCATGTATTTCTCCTCGTTTCGTCTTTTTATATGTAGGCCAAATATCCATCTTTGCTGAGGTCTGATCTGAGTTTCTGAGGGGGAACCCACACATTCGGGCAAAGTGGTAAGGGTTTCAGAGGAAGGTTTGCTGGATTTTGAGCTCAAGCTCTGCCAATTATGAGTGGTGTGACTGGAACAAAGTTCTAAATGTCTCCAGGCCCAGTTTCTTCATCTGTCAGCCAGGGAGAGCAACCCTACTCGGGAGCAAAGCAACCCTGTGCAAAGATGAAGTAAAGGAAACCAAGGGATGTACTCAGCCTAGCCCCCAGCATGTCACAAGAAAGAAAGGCCCAATAATACCATTAATGCTCAACAAATGCTCATTATAAATAACTAGTGATCATTATGCAGCATACAATCAAAACACAGGTAAAAACACAATAAAGCCTTGTCAGAAGAACAGAAGGAACTCAGATGCATGATACTGACTGTGTTTTGTTCACGGAATTACGTAGCTGAAAGAAACTTTATAGATCACCCAACTCTTAAGGAAGGTGAAGGTGAACTTCAGAGAAGGAAGCCCATCAAAATTAGTATTTTTTTTTTTCATTTCTAAGTCTTTAAGAAGACAATACCAGCAATGTTTGAGAAAGCCCAGTCTCCATGACAAAGTTCAAAAAACATCATCTTTCAGCTATTTGGGGAGGAAATTGGACTCCGGAGCCAGTCTGCTGGATGTGACTTCTAGCTTAGCCTTTACCACATGTGAGACCTCCCCTATCTGTGCCTCAGTTTCTTCCTCAGGCGATGGCAGGGAAATGCCTCTCTCCCAGGACTGGCAAACCTGAAACGACTTAGGTCTGTAAGGCACTTAAAACAAGGGTACTAAGCAGACAGTAAGTGTCAGGTATTACCGACTGCTGCTGGTATCTTGACATTTGTAGACTGCTTAGACTGGAACCCGAGTCCTGGTGTGTGCTGCCTCAGTTTCCACATCTCTAAAATGGGGATGGCCCTTTTACCTACTTATAGGAATAGGAGTGTCTTAATGACTAAATGAGCTAATGTACAACTCCCAGCATAGCAATGGGAATTGGTCAATCACTCAGTAATTGTTAACTATTATGATCATGCTTTCACTGGTTGATAAGTATTAGAGTATTTTTTTCCTTTTTTATTATACTTATTTTTTTTTTCATATTAACACTGATTCTCATTTAAAGCACAACCCTCATCGGTACAGATATTATGTTGAAATCTTTTGGCTTCAGAGGCAGCAGATTTGAAACATATTATTTTTGCCAACATCAAGCTATTAGCAAATGCTTGTTAGAGACACATTTATTAGATGATTAATTGCCCTGGAACTCATGTATCTAAATCACATGATGATTACTTTTAGAAGTGGAAATAAACATCAAGACTTTCAGAATGTATATTTGTTATTTATCTTAGTTTCGTGGTCTCAGTTAACAAGGATCTTCTAGGCTTTATTTTCATTTGTTAATGTTAATTATTTCCTTGTTCACTCCCCTTAGATATTCATGATAGAACAAGAGGCTCTCTGGAATTAGGGAGGGAAGAATTCTTGCTTCCATCAGCCAAACTCTAAATATAGACAATGATTCTTCCAGTCCTAATAAATATTCACTCATGCTTAAGTGGGTTTCAAGACCTGCATTCCTTACAGTTGGATTTCTTAAAAAAAAATTATCTACTTCTAATCCTTCTGATTGAATTTTTAGCCCATTTCATGACCTCCAACTCACTGAACTTGCTCTACTTTGTTTCCACATGCCCCATCCAACTGGAATCTTTTCAGTTTTTATCTTCTGCGACTTCTGAGAAGCACTCCACATAGTTGTTTTAGGGTTAGGTGGAATAATGGCCCCCCTAAAGATGGCCACATCCTAATCTCTGGAACACTTGAATATGTTATGTTACATGGCAAATGGAGTTAAGGTTATAGATGTGAATAAGGCTAAAAGTCTTGAGTGATTATCCTCATTTATCTGGGTGGGTCTAATCTAATCACGCAAGTCCTTAAAAACAGAAAACCTTTCCCAGTTGTGGTTAGGGAGAGAGAGAGAGAGAAGCAGTGTTGCTGACTTGGAAGATGCTAGTTTCATCCCCGTTTCTCAGGTCATTCTCTTTTTCCATCTTCTCCTCCTGTAGCTGGCCCTCAGGCCTGAGTTACTCTGAGCTTGGTCCTTAGTCTCTTCTCTTTTTCCATGATACCCTCTCCCTATGCAGAAAAATCCATTTCCATTGCTTCAGTTCTCTCTCATCCTCGGTGTCTTTTAGAGTCTCAGAGGTACGTGTCCACCTACCTGGTCGATGTCTCCGCCTGGCTACACCTCCGCCTGGCTACACTCTCCAACTCTACACTCCTTACTGAACACTGGCTCCTTCACCAACATTTCTTCATAACAAGTAGCACCATGAGACCTTCATCCAAAGTACTGAGCAAGCTCGAGATCGTGGCATCTCCTTGATACCTACTTCTTCCTCAACTTCCACAACTAGTCGCCACATGTCCCTAAATATCCTCCAAAACATCATCTGAGGTCATCCAGCTCTCACCATCTCCACCTCCACCTGCATCACTATCTAGTCCCCTAACCAGTCATCCTCCAGCTACTCTTAGCCCTTCTGATCCATTAGCCACAGAGCATTAAGATGGATTTTTCATAACCTGTCTTAACTGAGGTCTGTCTGTGGCAAATCTCATCTGTAAGATTCTGAGGGATCTGGCTTCTCCCCTTTCAAGTGTCCTGGTATCCAACCATGGTGGCCTTCTCCCAGCTCTTGTATGGTCCTTCTACCTCAGGACTTTTTCCTCTGCTTGGAAATCTCTCCTCCCATCTGTGCTTGATTAAGCCATCTTTTAGCTTGTGGGTCCCCACCCCGAATGGCACTGTCCTAGGGGAGCCACTCTAAGTCCCTCAGGCTGGGTTAGACTTCTCAGTTGTAATTGCTCAAAATACCCATACTTGGCATTTCGGGCACTTGGGAAGTGTGTAATCCATGTCTGAGTGGCCAGCTGTTCACTGGGTGTCTTCCAAACTTGACTATGCCCCAGTGTAGCCTCTAATTCCATATGGTCCCTGACACAGAGTCTGTGATGGTGAATTTGGCTAGATTATGGTACCCAGTTGTTTGGTCAAACACCAGTAGATGTTGCTATGAAGGTATTTTTTTTTAGATATGACTAACATTTAAATCAGTCGATTTGGAGTAAAGCAGAATGTGAGTGGCCCTCCTCTAATCAACTGAAGGCCGTCAAAAAGATTCTTCTGAAAAGAATCCTGCCTTCAAACTACCTTTGGATTCAAGACTGCAACAGCAGCTCATTCTGGAATTTCCATCTTGCTGGCCTGCTCTGAAGAGTTTGGTCTTGCTAGTCCCCACAAACACAGGAGCCAACTCTTTAAAATGAATCCCACTGGGGTGCTTGGATGGCTCGTTCGGTTGAGTATCTCACTCTCGGTTTTGGCTCAGGTCATGATTTTGGAGTCCTGGGATCAAGCCCCACAGCAGGCTCTGTGCTCAGTGCAAAGTCTCGTGGAGATCCTCTCTCTCTCTCTCTCTTTCTCTCTCAAATAAATAAATAAAATCTTGAAAAAATAAAAATAAATAAATAAAACAAATCTCATTGCTTTCTATATACACATCTTATTGGTTCTGTTTCTCTGAAGAACCTTGACTGATACATAGTAGATGCCATCATAATTATTTTTTGGCTAACTGAAGGAATGTGTTTTTCCACCATTATTTAAATCTATGGCAAATCTATTTATGTGTTTATTTATCTGTTTGCTTATAAGGTAACTACACACGAAATTCTTCAACAATTGGATCCTATTATTTTTACGCAACTTTTAAGTGTGCTATCTAAAAATTGGCATGGATTTTCCATTTTTTATATTTTGGCTTTAGTAGTTTCCATGTTACAAAATGAATACTGGAATCCCTTGGAGCAGTTAATTATTTTTCAAAAGACATTAGTTATCTGCCTGACATACGGTTTTTTTGTTCGTTTTGTTTTGAGAGAGAGAGGGAAGGTGGAGGGGACAGGGGGATAGAGAGAGAACCTTAGGCAGGCTCCCAGCTGAGTGTGGAGTCTGACTCGGGGCTTGATCTCACGACCCTGAGATCATGACCCGAGCCAAAATCGAGAGTTGGAAGCTTAACTGACTGAGCCACCCCACTGCCCTTATTTTTTAATTCTTAAAATATCGTATTTACAAATAACATTATGTAGGGGTTTGAGATCTAAGAAAATATGTCCTCAACTTGTTGCTAATATTGTTTATAACTACCCCCAGGAAAATATGTCCTCAACTTGTTGCTAATATTGTTTATAACTACCCCCAAACAATATAGTTTATAACTACTCTTAAGTACTTAAGAGTTGTATGGTTTTCGGTTAATCATTATTCCTGATAGTAGAGAGCATTAATTGAGCCATGTATCAGAACACAAGGATTATCATCTCAGTTCAGGGATTAACCAACTTAATTACCTGGGGCAATTCACTTTGACCATCTGAGCCTCAGTTTCCTTATCTGTAAAATGGGAACCTTTTCAGCTATTATTAAAAAACAATCCCCACGACGACCTCATCACACTATCATATTTTTAAAAGAAAAGTAATAATTAGAGTGAACCATGTGCCCATCATGTTCTGTTCTCATCTGTCCACAGGACTCACCAATGCCAAGTGCGACAGCTCAAGACGTTGTGTTCAAATTGCTTCTTCATTACTCACAATGTCATCTCTCTCTACTGATATCAAACTGCTGTCACTGCTTGCTGCAACATTTAGTGCTGGCCTTATGTAATGCCTGTCACTTATGAACATAACTCTGCTTATCATTACTTAGCCCCTTTCTGGCAATTGTTTTTCCCAAATTCTTGGTGGGGCCACTTTATTTCATTTGTCTATCCGTTCATTCTAAATGATTACATTTGAAAGCCTATTCTATGCCACACGGCCTGCTAGGAATGGAGACGACTAAGAAGATATTTCCAGATCAGAGGCTTTACTACCTAGAAAAGGCATGACCACAGTAGAGCATGATGAATGCTTTGAGAGCCAGATATTAGCTCCTAGCGTTACAGGAGCACCAAGTAGAAACATCACGACTGTAGGTGGTGGATGGTGAGCACTGGGAAGACCTCCTAGTGGGGTCATGTGACCACTATAGGATCAACAGACACAAGATCTAGGGCAGATACCCCCCTCCCCATCCTGGAAAGTGGAAATGCCAGAGCCTGTGTGTGCAAGGATAGAGAACAAGAAATCGCAGGGAGAGAAAGAGAACACTTTTTTACCCCTTCATTTGTAGGGGGTAGCTGTTCACAGCTTTCTCTCAGGGGTTGTAAAAAAGCACTTGCTACCATACCAAACAATTTGTAACCTACATTCTCAGAGATTGGCATATTGGGGAAAAAGACAAAAATCTGTGCTTCCCCTAAACTGACAAAGTGTGTCTGATGTACTTCGAGCTGAATGCAATCTGGCCCTCGTTTGTGAGAATGGCCAAAAAGGTCAAACACGCTAATTTACAGAAGAGACCATTACTGAAGTTATCTGCAAGATTTCCACAAAATATACCTGTGACGGGAATTTACAGAAGATATAGATATATAGATAGAGATACAGATTTTTGTTTATATTTTTCTTGTTTCCCTTGAAGAATTGAACATAAGCAGAAAAACACTGCATTCTTGCAGCCAAATTTGGTCCATTTGTTGCAAAAAAAGTACTCAGAGGCTCAGCTATACCAAATGTGTTTCCGAAGTTTGCATTCCACAAGGAAATTGTCAGTGGTGCTGAGGAGGAGACACACAGCACAACAAATTCATATGCAACAGATAACACTGTATGCCTAAGAGCAGTTTGTTATTTATTGCCATCAATAGGTTTCTCCTATTTATATAGTACGTTCTAGGGAGAGGTCATAAATGGAACACACTTCTAGTTAAACCCATGGAGTGAATATCTCTCTCTGTCCCTGTCTCTCTCTCACACACACATGCACACATAGAGTCTTTGCTCCTGGGAGAATAGTGAATGTACCCTTTGATACCGTAGGGCATGGCTTGCCTCATTCCTAGCGGCAGGCAGAAAAACAAGGCTCACTTTCTGGCACTTAGAGGTGATTCCTTTCCTACGCTGACAAGGAACCTGCTCTGACTGCTACCCGCCTTTTGGGTTCATTCCAGAGAATCATCTGGCTTCGTTCTCACTCCTATTTGGCCTCTGCTTTCAGGATTAATTAAAAGCTCTTACGAATTGGCCTGGCTACTGCTACTGCTGGATGCTTTGGAACACTAACCGCACCCTGGAATTTGCACAGAAGAGACTACTTATTGATTTTTGAAAACTTTTAATTGCTCTCCGGGACTTTTAGAGGGACTACGAAACAAGACAAATAGTCTGAGGCAGGAAATAATACTGACATCACACCCCTTTTTATAAACAAGTAAATTTGGCCCATTTTCTAAGAATTTAGGGAATAAATTTCCCTTTACTGTTAAGTTGAGAGTATCTTAATCTGATTTTTCCATTCTGTAATCCATTCCTGAATGGCTAGATGGATAAAGCCATACCATAAAGAACTGAATTCATCGTGTAACGAAATGGTAAAATTAAGTATTTTTTCGAACAGTATATGCAATTTAAATGACAAAACCTGACTTCCTTTTGAAAGCAAGCATTTTAAATCATCATCGTACCTTGTTGTATCTGAATAGTTATTTTAATTATATATTTTCTCCAACTTTACTCCCTTAATTACATTGCTCACCACTCTGCCGATATGGGTAAGGGACCATATATGTGGCAGGGACTAGGAGATTAGCATCTGAGCAAGGGTTAGGCAAGAAGAGGTACATGGATGTATTCAGAGTATCAGGAAGTAAGCATCAGGGCACAGAGCTCACACGGATCAGCTCCCAACTGGAAACATGAAAACTGTTTTGAGGTCAAGAGAAAGTCTACTACCCTTGACATTGTGAATCTAGGCCAAGAGCTCCTCTAGCAGTAACTCTTTTTTTTCCCTTTGCTTGAGAAATCACAAAAACCAGGGTGAGAAGTTACCTCGAAGGAGTCAATTGGCATGGTGGAAAATGGCCACCGGAATTTGGGGCCAAGATTACAGATTTTCAGTCAGTGATTTTGCCCATTAATTAATGTGCGGCAGGAAGCTCTTACCTCCTCTCTTTCATGAGGATCATCATGTCCAAACTATGAGATCACGTTATGAATTAGCAATTAGGAATACAAAATGCCACATATGTATGAGGAGCTCCAAACAGATTCATGTTTATTGGCTGTGGTGTGGTTGAGTATGGCGGGGGGGCAATACTCCTTCCCACTCTGACAAGGTTCTATCCTTTGGGGCCAAATGACGTCAGGGCTCACTGGTGGTAAGAACGTGGAGCTACTTTAAAAGTGAAGATAAGGGAAGGATGTGGAACGTGCCAGAGCCCCGGTCCCCAGGAGCCCCCAACCACACCACACACTTGCCCAGCTCAGTCGCTAGATCTAAAAAAGGTAGGAGTCACTGAATCGGTAAAATTGAGATGCCTGGCCTCCAGATCCCAGGACACACCGACAACGTGCTTCTCTGGAAGGATGACAAGGGGCTCCGATTCCCTCTGGTGCTTCTTAGACATTTCTAAGGAACCAGCCTTCAGGGAACAGGGAAGTCAAGTTCCCCGCAGGTGGGGGTGTAGCTGCTGAAAGCTTAGTGTTTCTTTGAAGACTCCAGTTTTATCTTTGAAGAAGTCCCGCAAAATCTGCGTTCTACTCTATTAACACATCTTTGGGAGTTTTAATGTAAAACTAAGGTTTTAAAGCACTGATTTCTAACCCAACTGATTCTGAGAATCTCAGCCCCGCTATAAATATGAATCTATGGGTGAGGCTTGGATTTCGTATTTTTACAGAGCTCGCCAGGTGATTTTCTCCATCAGAGCTCTCTTACCCTGGACATGGATTTCGCAAATGTACTGCTCCTGCTGTTATGGTCACTGGATGTGACTGTGCTTTCTATCGAAGGGAAGGCAGGCTGGTCACGTTGAACCTGAGCTTATCAGAATGAGGCAAGGTATGGTTTCTACACAGGCAACTACAGTGAGTGCTACTGCGAGGGGCCAAATTGTCAGGGATCCTCATTTCCATTCATATAATACGGTCAAGGGTCCCATGACCTCATGCAGAATTCAGTCCCAACACAAGCCGTCTTAACCAGGGACTCATCTACCTCATGCAGAGCCTGTCTCCTAAGCAGGTGCTCCTTGTAAATAAAGGGAAATGAAACATTGTACTCAAATATTTTGGACACACAGGTGTTGCAGATCATCTCAGACACTGACCATGGTACAGTCGAATATTTAAAGGCACAGAAATCGGTGTCAGAGAGAACTGAGTTTCAACGCTGCTTCTACCACTTACACACTGTTTCATCTTAGATAACTTACTTAGCCTTACTAAGCCTCAATCTCCTGGGCAAAGTGTAAAAATAGATATGACATTAACAGGTCTTTGTGGATATTAAATGAGGAAAAAAACCCAGTCATCAATTGTTCAGTAAAAACTATTTACCATTAATAGTAAGAGTTTTATAACCTATGTTATTACATTCTCTTCTTTTGGGGAAGTAAGGTCAATAGAAGTGCTATGGGGCACCTAGGTGGTTCAGTGGGTTGAAGCCTCTGCCTTCAGTTCAGGTCATGATCTCAGGGTTTTGGGATCGAGCCCCACATTGGGCTCTCTGCTCAGTGGGAAGCCTGCCTCCTCCTCTCTCTCTGCCTGCCTCTCTGCCTACTTGTGATTTCTCTGTCAAATAAATAAATAAATAAAATCTTAAAAAAAAAAAAAGTGCTATGCTGTAACTGATCGAAAGAAATTACCCATTATCTTTTAGACCATTTTTCAAAGTGTAGGGTTTTCTTTTCACACTAAAGACGCAAAAATGTTTTTGCTGTTCTGGTGAAAATCGTTTTGGTATTTATTTTCATATGGGAATTCAGTTTATTCTGAAATATTTTCTTATATTTAATTTTTTTTTAAATTTGTAACATATGAAAGATTGATTTAACTGGTGGCTCAGGTGGGCCACATCCTTGAGATGGATATGCACAATCATTTTAAAAGAGATATATGGAATAATACAAATATATTGCATGCTACTATTTTACAGATTGGATGGGACAGAATCCCCTGGAACATAATATCTACATGGGGATAGAAAGAAACCAGATGTCATACAGACTTCCATTTTCTCTATGCCATATAAAGAGTTTATGCATATGATGTGGATCTATATGTGCATATAGGTTTACAAGTGTGGGATTATAATATGGTAGAAGTTGCTCAAACAGCAGATCAAGCATGGGCTCAGAAGTCAGATTTGAGTTCAAATCCTGATGCTCTCACTTACCAAATGAACATAATATTTAATTTCTTTGGGACTGGGTCTTCATCTGCAAAATGGGGGAAATAATTGCTTTCAAGTTGCTCTAAAAATTAGTTATAGAAGCAAAATATATGAGATATACTAGGTGCTCCACAAATGTTGCTATTAATTTAGTTAGAAATCTACATGCACCCATCAGAGTATTTTCATTTCTTGTTTAAATATTTTAAAGAGGAGCTTTCCAATATAGATTTATCCAAATTTTTCTTATATCTCCCACCCAGCAGACATCTCTGCAGGAATCCAGTAAGTTAAATGCAGCAATCTTCTTCCTTCAAAAGAAGTTTAAATATAAATCAAGACCTTTGCATGAATTTCAGGCAGTTATGATTTTACATATTCTACAAAAGTCCTTCTTAATAAAGTCCATAGAAATTAGAAATTAATATTTTAAGTTCCACCACACTTCTATCTTTAATTCTTCTGACTTTTCCACTAAAAAAAAAAACCCTCATTATTTTGCAAACAGAATGGAAAAGCCAGTAATTCATTTATTTTCCAAGTATCCTAAAGGATAAACTTAAATATTATTTGGGGCCTGCAAGAGAAAGCTAACCCAAATCCAATTCTATATTGTCTCCAGGCTAAGTGTTAGTGATATTTTATAAAATACCACCAAGTCCTACAAGCTGCCCCGGGTGGGGTGACCATCCTGAAACTTTCCTGAGATGGAAAAAGAAAGCTGTTAGCAATTACTCTGCCACAGAAAGGACAGACAAGGATTGTCCTAGCATCTGTGATGTGTGGTTCCCCCACCTACACATCTCAAAAGTCATGGCTCTGCCATTACAAGCATTTACTTAAACTCCTAACAGAACCCTGTTCTCTGTAGAGTCAACTTATATATACTTCATATTTACAATTGCTTACTTTAGAGTTTTTCTAATTATCTCACTCTCGGGAAGGAGATTTCATTATTTGATACGAAGTTAGGACTAAATTTCGCTCTTCTCTCGGGAATGGTAATAAGGTGGCAGATAAGTCTTCCTCTTTTCTATTTCACCTACCAGCTCATTTTCACATGTTCATCTTGTAGCTTCCGGGAGATTTCTGCCATCCCATTTGGCATTTTGCAACACCTGTTTCTGCCAGAGGCCACTGCTCTTCTCAAATTTCTTTAGGATATGAACTGCTTTGCTTAGTCAAGTCGCATTCTTGTTCCATAATTGCCTTGGGTTGCCAATCATTATCAGAGAAGAATTTGAAGCTTTAGGAGTAATGCTATGGAGGACAGAGGGAACACTCCCTTCTGCTTTAAAAGAAATCAGCTCCAACTAAAAGCAAAACTGTGTGTATTGAGTTGCTTCCTTATTTATCCTGTTTGCCTCACAGATTATTCATAATCAATTCCAGAGCTCAGCCTTGAAACGCGGGATCTAAGGTTTCTGAGCAAACACAGCTCTGCCTACAAGCTCTCCCATTATTAGGCTATAGTGCATGCAAATCAATTAAATGGAAATCGGACGATTGTAAAGGACAACAATTAAGAGAAACAAGGTCAGGATAGCAACTGGCAACACCAATCACTGGAAACAGAGTCATCATACTGTAGTTTAATCTCTGACTCGGAGATGTTTATGAGAATTTCTTAGTTTAGAAGCAACCAAAGGAAACAAAAAATTTGGATTTTTTTTTTAATTGGGATTTTTACGCATTTTATTTTGACTTTGAGAGGTTTTTAAGTCTCCACAGATAAATTAAGGTCTGGCTGGAACTAATGGTAAAATGGGAGCAACAATTTTTCTGCTTCTGAGTAAAATTCAGTTAATACTGAACTGAAAATTAAAAGAAAAATAGTATAAGGGATTGGTCCTTGAAATGAATTGTCAAGCTTACGAAAATTGTTATTATGAGCAATATTACTACTCTGCAGCTAGTTAACTATCTTATTCTCAAAGAGTAATTGTCACATAAAAGGAAGGCAAAATAAATGTGTATGTTCATATAGCTAATGGGCAGATTTTATAAATACGGGAAAGAGAAAATGTAGACATTCCTCCATAACTGCTATGTCTAGAGTAACTGAAAATTCTGCCAAAACGTAGATTAATTCTTCATAGAGAACTCCATTTTTAGGAAAAAGTAATGGGTTGGAGCTAATATTCAGAATACAAGAGATTTTTTAATATTTTTTTTAAGCTATTCATGTCCTAGCACTGGGCATAGTGAAAAAATGGCAGAGCACTTTCTGAAGTGATGCAAGGGCCCTGAGGTCAGAGACCCTCAGCTACCTCTTCCTCGTTTAGTTTATGTGTCAACCTTAAATTTGCCAGCAGGATGCCTGATCTTCCAGCTAGTTTTACAATTCTAACAAGCTTTACACTTCTCACCCATTTCAACTTGATTTTTAATAAAATGGAAACTTTAAATCAGCTTCCTGTGCTCACAGCTATTAGAACACTGCGGCTTTCTTATGCGGAAACTTCCCCTGTTCTTCGCCTCTATTCTATTGTTTCCCGCCCACACAATATCTTTTTCCCACCTCCATATTCATTCATGGAACAATCTAGACACATTTTACAGCCTACATACGCTTAAAAAAAAACTACCTCCAGTTTTCCTTCCACGCGTGTGTCTCTTTCCTCACCCACACAGGCAACCCCCTTACTCACCTCTTTCTTCAACTCCCCCGCCCTGTGTGTGTGCTAGCTTCCTGCTTCTCTCCACTCTTACCATTGCTGTTCTGTTTTTTAACCATTTCTCCCTTGTCACATTTAGCAGCTTGCCTTTCTCCCTGTTTTTTTTTAATTTCTTCTTCTATATCAATTTGTCACAATGTTATTATCAGTCTAAATATAAAGTATTATGCATCATGCCTTCAATACATAGTTACTAAGTACTTACTCTGTGAGAGAATACTAGGTACTGGCCCTAAGAGGAATCTTCTCCACCTTCACTCTTTGTGCCCTCAAGGAATTCACAGTGTAATGAGAAAAATGGTGGTTGGGGGAAGGGATTAGCTATGAGTGCCAGAGGGCTAGTTCTGGCAAACTGGACTATATTAAGTTCAACTCTTTCCATTACAAACAACTAGATCTTTTGGATAAATGGTAACATTTAGAAATACATATCAAAAGGCAAGAGGGAACTAAAAATGGAGAGAGGGAAGTCTATGAATTGACAAAATATTGGTATGGATGGGTGCTAAGTGTCCAGTAGCTAAGAGCTTGGGTTTTAATGCCGTAAGACGCAGAAAACAGGGTCCAGAGCCTACAGAAGGCAGGAAGCTAGAATGTGACTCCATGCATATAGCCATGTTATAATCTAAACAAATTCCAGAGTGTAATATGGGTGAAGGCATAGTCAAATAGATCAATCAAACACAACAGAGACCGTCGGTACCAATCCAAATATAGACAGGGAAATAGTAAATGAGAAAAGTGGCATTAAACTTAGTGGGCATAGCAGACAATAAATCATGTTGGAACAACTACCAAACCACATGGAGAAACGTAGATTTCCGCTTTACACCGAAACACTTCTAAACTGTTTTCATGAGATACACTTGACATACAAAAAATGGCACATATTAAAATATACAGCTTGATAAATTTTAACATGTGCACAGACCACAATCAAGATAATGAACATACTGATCAACCCCAACTTCTTTTTTTTTATTTTTAAGATTTTATTTACTTATTTGAGGGAGAGTAGGAGGGAGAGAAAGAACAAGCAGGGGGAGCGGCAGGAGAGGGAGAAGCAGAGCCCCTGCTGAGCGGGGAGACCCACTTGACTTGGGGCTCTATCCTAGGACCCTGGGATCATGACCTGAGTCAAAAGCAGACACTTAACCACTTAGCTACCCAGGTGCCCCAACCCCAAAGGTTTCCTAATGCCCCTTGGTAACCCCTTATCGGTTGCTGCAGGATCTCTTACTTCTCCTCCATCTTGCCCCCTCCCCCCAGTAACCCCTTATTCTTATCCCTAACCTTACTCCCAGGCAGTCACTGGTTTCCTTTTTGTTGTTACAGATAAGCCTGCATTTTCTTGAATTTTGTATGCATGGAACCACAGAATATATCATCTTTTTCATCTGGCTCCATTTGCTCAGCATAATTATTTTGAGATTCTTCCAAGATGTTGTATATATCAATTTCTCATACTTTTTTTAATTGCTAAACAGTATTCATTATATGGATATACCACAATTTGTTTATTCATTTACCCGTTGGTCGAAATTTGGGTTGTTAGCAGTTTGGGCAATTATAAATACGGTCACTATGTATAAGTCTATTTTATGGACATATGTTTTCATTTCCCCTGGTTAGATACCTGGAATGGAATGAATGGGATATATGGTGTCCACTTAACTTTCTAAGAAACCGCCTGTTTTTCCAAGTCGTTACACCATTTCTCATTTTCATCTTATTTAAACAGGAAATGAAAATAGTCAGATGGTATCGTGGTAGCACACTCCTCATTCTGTCACACTGCGGAAAATCTACACATGCACACTTTGAATTTGCTTAGTCTACTTTCCCAAGGGGTTACATTTTTGAGTCTGGCTCTCCTTGAATACTTGTCTTAAAAAAATCAGACAAGAAAATTTTGAGGAAACAGAGAACATAGAACAGAGCACAGAAAGACTTCTTTTTAGACATAGCGTTTTCTCCTAAGAGTTGCAGAAATGTTTTTGTTAATCACCTAGATTAAAATGCAGTTAGTAGATAAACTTACCCTGGTTTCGTGTCATTTACTACACAGTGATAGGTAAATGTTCCAAACATCTGAACTCCTAAAATTCCATAAAGAAGTAGAAAGAAAAGTAGGAAAATTGAAACGCTCCATATTTGTTCTCCCGATCGCCTGGGGAGGAAAAAAGTAGGCAAAACTTACAAAAACGTCATAAGCTTTTCTCCTTAACTTATAAAAAAGCAGTACTTACTTTAAAATGTTCGTAATCCTGGTCCTTGGTAGCTCAAATCGGAAATAAATCCGGAATGCCCGAATCATAATTAGCGGCCGTGGGATCCGCAACATGCCCCACGGTGACATCTGGTCAACTATATCAGCGATTTCAAATACCTGCGAATTAGGAGGTAAGAAGAAACAACCTCAGAGCTTCCCTTAGCTTTCCCTGCAGTGACGATAAACACAGGCAGCATCAGATTTGCCACTCTGAACTTCGCCCTGCGTTATTTTCCACTGAAATGGTCCATTTTGAAGCTACAGTTGTCTTCGGAGAAGTGAACACATAAACTAATGTAAATGCCATTGCTCTTACTCATTGCCCATATAATTCATCGAAGGCCAGTTTCTAATTACAAAAACAAGCGCCAACTTAGAATACAGAGTAAGTATGCTGAGCCTTTCTCACAAATAAGGTCCTTTGGTGGAACTTTTTTAAATAGCTAGAATATAAAGATGGAGAAAGGGGTAAGAGTATTCTAAAAAAATACAAAAGGAATTGTACCATTTACTAACAGAGGCAAAAATGATAATTAGAAAACGTCTGTCAGTCATTTAATAGCTATTAAATGGAAAAGAACTCATGAATATGCAGGATGAAATCAGATTGTTGGAGAGGTGAGCTTTGTAAAGATAAGGAGAGCTCATTAGTAAGCATTAAGATAACTTTGCAGGATGGCCTGTGAATTTATTCTATTCTAAATTTTTAAATGAAGAATATACTAACTTGAGTTGAATTAAACACAAAACTGAAGCCTGAATAACACATGGAAATGAATTCTACTATCCAGTAAAATCCCACCTTTAGCCTTTTAAATATACGTTCCCCATTTCTCATAGTAAGGCACTTTCTATTTGCGATATGGTATTTTATGTTCATCCCAATGTATCTATATTTGTTAGCTGTTGTTAGTGAGGATTTAATCACATAAAAGACTGGAATTTGAATATTTAAATTCAATTTTTTTATTCTACAAATACAGAAATCTTACCCCATGTTCTGTCCTTCATTTCGATAAATATATTTTATATCCTTTTAATAAGAAATAATTTGCTGTAGTACTGATGTTCATTTCTGATTGAGAAACGATTCACAGATATGACTGACAATGATTAAAATATTAGTTTTTTTATCATAAACACTTAAAATAACATGATGTTGAAGAAAGTTACACTATCACATTTGACATATATTGATTCCTATTTTTATTTAGATTTTCAATGCAAAGCAATGCACATTTTGGAAAATATCCCATGTAAATTAAAAGTTTTAGTTACCTGTAACACCAATGAGACCCAAAGGCAGAAGACCATAAATCCATCAAAAACACACCAGCGATCTTTCACATAGGAACTATCCCCCTAAAAATAAAGTTCACATGGAGTTATCATGCAGAATTAAGAACTTCAAAAAACATCTGTGGAGAGAAGGGTCAAGGGTTAATTCAGTATAAATGATCCATAATTTTTGTATCACAGTTGAAGAAACTTTCAAAAGGAGTACCTTTAGCATTTTATTTTACTTATAAAAACTTTATTTATTTATTTGACAGAAAGAGACAGTGAGAGAGGAAACACAAGCAGGGGGAGTGGGAGAGGGAGAAGCAGGCTTCCCACTGAGCAGGGAGCCAGACCCCAGGACACAGGGATCATGACCTGGGCTGAAGGCAGATGCTTAACAACTGAGCCACCCAGGGGCCTGGTGAAATACCTTCAGCATTTTAGATGGCATTTTGTATGAAGAAAATAATTTATGAAACACAAGAAACTACAGAGCTACGCATGGAAAATTTTAAGTTCACACAAAGTTCACTACTTCTTCTCTTAGCCACACATGTACTACCATTTAAGAAACCAGAGGCCATCCCACTCAGAAGGCAGCCTAAGTCCTAACGCAGCTTTCTTCCTACAAGAAGCCAGAACGTTAGTGGTCAGCATGAAGGCCTTTACGCCTGTGGATCAACCACCATGAGTAGGAAATTGACCAGGAATTCACCTCGAGCTAAATTAAACATGAAGAAGAAAACTGCTTTCCTTATCAAATATACAGAACATATATTGACTTTAACTTCAATTGGAGTCACATGTGCTAAAGAAGGCACACTACTTTCATCTTTTAATAATGAATCTACTCTGACATTACAATGCATATTTTTATCGAATGGGAATATTAGAAAAAAAAATTTCCCTTTCAAACAACAAAACAGAAAACCCCATTAGATTAGAACTGGAACCTTAAAGAGGAAGGCCTTTGCTTTCTTAGGACTGCCCCATTAAGTCACCAGTTCCACCATAATCCATGAAACTCTGTTCTGAATTCGGTGACATCTGTCAGTACCAGTTCTGATTGAACCTGCTTAGGAAATAAAAGTAGGAACAGAAAGCCAAGATTTTAAATAAAAGGATGAAATCTGTTGTAGGATATTTAGGAAAATAAAATAATTTCCAGAACTACCTACACTTAGTAATAAATAGGCTATCAAAAAGACTCCTTGAGAAGTTTTCAAAAATAATCTGTATTATTCACAAAACTAACAGTATGGTAAATCACTTCATGAAAGTTATCTGATCCAGATGTGAAGTATAAATTCAACTTAGTTAACACTGAGGAATCATCTACGTTACATAAGAGGATGTATAACACCTCCTGAAACACACACACACACGCACCAATCTTGCATAGAAAAACTGGTATGTAAACACCCAATGAATGTGAAAGATAGAATAACTTGTAATAAAGCTATAAACAAGATAGGGAACATAAGAAGATTAATTCTATGGAGAGTTTAGAGAAAAGAAGGCTAATTCCAAAATGCCTAAATAATTTTATCATTGGTAAGAGAATCAACCAAATTTGGTAAATTGTGTATTTGAGAAGTTCACAAAAGAAGTATGAAAGAAAGCCTGAGGTTTGGGGTCTGGGTAACTAGGAGGACAATGAACCTGTTAAGTGTTATGATCATCATAATGTGGATTTAAACATGATGACGAGAAAAATTGCACCTCAAGGAGGCACTGATTCTGAGAATGTGCATTCGCACACATGCACATGCGCACGCATACACACACACACACACCAAATTTAAGGATATGATCGTTGTCCTCAAAACCTCACAAAACATCTTTTACTGTAAGCATCATATTTGCCTTGTCTATGGCATAGTTAGCTGAAAATATAAATTAATTATAATCTAAATACAGACAATATAGCCAATAATATAAAATTGAATTTTCTCTGAGCCTAATTTTAGTTGATATCCAAAAAGATAATGGAATATAAATTATTTAAAGTTACACTTTAAAGATTTTTATTTATTTGTCAGCGAGAGAGAAAGAGAAAGAGAGCACACGCAGGGGGAGCGGCAGGCAGAGGAAGAAGCAGGCTCCTTGCTGAGCAGGGAGCCAGATGCAGGACTCAATCCCAGGACGCCGGGATCATGACCTGAGCCAAAGGCAGCCGCCCAACCGACTGAGCCACCCAGGCGCCCCTAAAGTTACACTTTAGGGATTCCCTTGAGTTTCTTAATATTTATTGTTCAATAAATTCAAAATTTATTGTTCAATCATTCATTCATTCATTCATTCGTGCAATGTATAGAATACCTATAGACAGTGTTTAAAGCAGTTATGACATAGGATTAAAAAGAAAAACAAAAACTCCTGCACTTATATGATTTACATTCTCAGTTTAAAAAATGTTAAATATACAGTATATGTTGATAAGTATCATGAAGAAAAATGAAAGTGCATATTTTCAAATTGACTTTTATTAAACAAATGTATATTTTACTCGAATGTTAGGCAGAAAAAGAGAGAAAGGAGCGCCTGGGTGGCTCAGTGGGTTAAAGCCTCTGTCTTCGGCTCTGGTCATGATCTCGGGGTCCTGGGATCGAGCCCCACATCGGGCTCTCTGCTTGGCAGGGAGCCTGCTTCCTCTCTCTCTCTCTCTGCCTGCCTCTCTGCCTATTTGCGATTTTTCTGTGTCAAATAAATAAATAAATAAAATCTTTAAAAAAGAAGAGGGAGAGAGAGAGAGAAATATCACTTGATGTTTATTTTAAGAACAAGGCATAGTTGCGATTGTTTTAAAAAATGCAAAGAATTCCCAAAACAAAAACTGAAATTTTATGGAACTCATCAGAGAGCTATTTTAGAGTAGTTCTATTTTTTAACTTTTTGAGGAACCTCCATATTGTCTTCCCGAGTGGCTGCACTGGTTTGTGTTCCCACCAACAGTTTAAAGGATTCCCCTTTATCCACATCCTCACAACCCCAGGACCCAGCAACTGCTCTATGAGGTATAATATAAAAATACTAATTCAAAGGGATACATGCACTCTTATGTTTATAACAGCATTACCTACAATACCCAAATTATGAAGAGAGCCCAAGTGTCCATCGACTGATGAATGGATTAAAAGAACAGTGATACATACACACGACGCAACATCACTCAGCCATCAGAAAGAATGAAATCTTGCCATTTGCAATGATGTGGATGAAGCTAGACAGTGTTACACTAAGCAAAATAAGTCAGTGAGAGAAAGACAAATACCATATGATTTCACTCTCATGTGGAATTTAAGAAACAAAACAAACAATAATAGGGGAAAAAAAGACGCAAACCGAGAAACAGACTCTTAATTATGGAGAACTCACTGATAGTTACCAGAGGAGAGGTGGGGGGGAATGGGGGGATGGGTGAAATAGGTGATGGGGATTCAAGAAGGTACTTGTGATGAGCACCAGGTGATGTATGGCAGTGTTGAATCACTAAATTGTACACCTGAAACCAAAACTACACTGTATGTTAACTAAATGGAATTTAAATAAAACTTAAAAAAAAAAAAGAAAAAAAACAGAAAGACCAAAAAAAAAAAAAAAAGAGCTATTTTAAAATAAAAACAATTAAAAGTAAATATTTGACAGAAAAAGGATCGCTGGTACACAGACCTCTAATAGGGTGAGTTTATTTGGTATTTTTCCCAAACAGTATCATTTTATTTCTTTTTTGTCATTAAAAAACATTATACACAGTGTCACTACAATTAACCTCCATTGTCGCTCATAGCTTCTTTAGTAACAAATTATATTCAGTAAGATACAGGACGAGATCTCGCTACATTCAGGATTATTTAAAATGTGAAAGTGAGAATAAACAGTGATAGTTCTCAGGAAGGGTAAGTGAGTGGCCAGGACCCAAGGAGGGAAGAGAAACATGCTGTTCGCATTATACCCATACATGTCTTTAACTAATGTTTATGTGTTATAGTTGTTAAAATATATTTTCAAAATTAAATTTTTAAAAAGATGAACATTTTAGCTTTAACAAAACTTTTTAAGTTTTTTTTTTTTTTGCTTTTAAGTGGCACAAATAAAGTCAATTTTGAAAACCTGGGGCCCCAGAAATTTAGAATATAAAGCTATCGAAACAGAGGTGGCTGAATTTTTGTTTCTTATGTACTTTATAAATGTGTTTGCTAAGGAAACTGATGTTGCCAGGATGACCTAAAGTATATGCAGAACTATACGAAAGGGTAGACTATTTAAAATCACTTTAGAAGCCCTTGGTAGGGAATCCCAAATAAAACAGAAGTATGCAAGCATAGTCTAATTCAAACGAGAGAACATTATGAAAACTGGCTTCGCAAAACTTCCACTACATAAAGTAGAAAACTATTTCTGAATTAGGAAGTCAGTTGCATTGTTTGGAATGTGCTTGGCTATAGACTTTCCAGCAATTCATAGTGGCATTTACGTGTTGCCAACAAGACCCCCTACACCGGACGGTATGTAACTTTCCTGATAATATGTGTGAAATAAGCCACCGGGTACAAGTTTTATATATTAGTTTCCGGTTCATGTTCCCAAGAGGCATTTAATATTTATAAAAACCTTTAATCAGCCAGTGGTGCAATATGCTGGGACACAAAGATCAGTAACACTCAGATGTTCTCCCTCCTTTATTTTTCAAGTTTTACTTTTTAGTGTTCGTTCTTCTTTTTTTTTTTTTTTTTTTTAAGATTTTATTTATTTATGAGGAAGAGGGAGAGAGAGAGGGAGGGAGAAAGCAGGGGGGAGAACAGAGGGAGAGGGACAAGCAGACTCCATGCTGAGCCACAAGTCCAACGTGGGGCTTGATCTCACAACTCTGAGATCACAACTTGAGCCCAAACCAAGAGTTGGACGCTTAACCGACTGAGCCACCTGGCTCTGTGTTCATTAATCTTCATGCTGTTCTGTCTTCCTTAAAAATTCTCCCAAGTCCGTGCCAGCTTTTCTCTCCAGACTCTGATCTGACCAGAGCCTACCTTGATAAATGTTTGAGCTCACACATAATGCAACAAGCAGCAAACTCAGCTCATGAGTATGAAAAAAATGTTCATATTGTGTAACTTACAGAACTGTCCTTTGTAATTTCCACCTCGTTGTTGAATGAATTATAGTTTACTCCCTCCTGTTTATCAGTTCCAGGTGTGAATTTTGGGTTTCCCACTCAAACCTTCTCTAAACATACTGTCTGGTGTTGCATTAAAAAATAGTCTATCCCCTGGGGTGCCTGGGTGGCTCAGTCGTTTAGGCGTCTGCCTTCTGCTCAGGTCATGGTCTCAGGGTCCTGGGATCGAGCCCCATGTAGGGGTCCCTGCTCAATGGGGAGCCTGCTTCTCCCTCTCACTCTCCCCCTTAACGCTCTCTCTTTCTCTCTCTCTCTCAAATAAATAAAATCTTAAAAAAAAAAAAACGGTCTATCCCCACTGTAAATATTTGAGTCTTTTCTGAAGATTAATAACACCTTGAGACTAGACAATTTCAGCCATCTAACATAGAGAGTGACATACAGCAGATATTAAATGAATGAATTCGATAAGCAGATGTACAATATCTCAGAGAGTTTCTGCAGATTGCAATGCATGTAGTAAGAAATCTATTCATATGCCTCATAAATGCATCCATTCACCCACCAATTCACTGAAATTAGCATTGTTCCTTAAAAGAGATGACTCTTTGACTCCTGGCAAAGAAGGAAAGATGTATTATTACCCTTCAAGGTAATATCTTCAAGTTAAGATGTTTTTTCCTGTATGATTATGAAAGACCACAGGTGGAATTAATGAGATAACTTCGGGATGTTTCTTAGATTCGTACAGTTTGACTAAACAAAACCTATATGCCATGCAAACAAGAATCCGGTCAAGGTGAATATAATCTGTGCACTGTAATGCAATTGTAAACACGACTGAATTGAAATGTATACCATGTTAATTATTACTGATAATCACCAGGGCTTCATAAGTCCAAAACAACTTTAAGTAAATAAAATACAGGCTCTGAACCTGGCGCTTTGAAATACCACCTCATAGTACATTTTGTGTCTGACACATTTACCAAATTCTCTTTTTGATTGTGTGTCAAAGACTTTTAATCATAACTGGTGAGGTATTTCCAGATCCTTTTAAAGTCCTACTGTATTCATACCAGAGTTATGTAATATTTGCAAATAATGAGCTGCTCCTTTTCCCTACTTCCAAATTATGTAACCGGAGCCTCGTACACGTGGCACTCAAGAAATTTTAACACCTCAAATATGACAGAAAGGTTTTCATTTGCTTGTTCCATCAACAAAAATGGACAGCAGAGAATGCTGGAGCTGCAGGCCGAAATCAGCATGCTGGCCGCTGAGGAGTTATTCAAGAGCTGTCTGGCAGTTTTTACAAAAGTAAACACTCAGAGGCTGCCAATCAACTAAGAGGTAGTGGAGAGTCACTGAAATTGCCATGCAAGTTTTTAATAAGCAGAGAAACCAAACACATTCATCTGAAGACATTTATAGGGATATGGATTGCAGTTCCAAAATGATATGCACTGGTACAGTTTCCCGAGCACCTGATTTATTGTTCCCAGTCTCCAGGGCCCATCTGTCACTGGGTGTTAGCATTATTATTTATCACTTCGACACCGCTCAGAGCACGCATGGTACCTTTACCGGGGATTATTGCCAGATGACAAAGAGGCAACTGAGCATTGTCTGCAGAATTCGCAGTTTGCGATACATGGGACGCTTTACGACACAAACTTCTATCACCCATATGGTTTAGTTTTGCCTCCAGGGAGCTGGTGAGCTAGAATGCTTCTCGGAATAGAAATTAATGGGGAGGCAATTAGGAACGAATGATTGGGGAATGGGAATGAATTGGCTGATACCTTTAAGCATGGGGAATATGACAAAAGATGTGAAATCCTTAAGACAAAACATGTCTCCAACACAAATTTTTGAAGACGGTTCTTGCCAGAAGGACATCTTGCCAGAAGGACGTAGTGCTCCGAGCATGTCACCTCCAGAGCGAATTTCTTGAATACAGAGCAGATCCTGTCGCTCTTCGATCGGAATCCCCCGTGCACCTTTCCTGAACACAGAATGAAGTCCGAGCTCCCCACAGGACGTGCTAGGCCCTCCACCGGGCTGCCGGCCACCTTCACAGAATCCTCTGCACAACCCCCCCCCTACTACTGCCCACTACTTAGAGCTCCCCAAAGCATGAGGCTGTTCCAGGCCTCTGCGACTCACAGTATTCCTTTTCTTCCTCTGTGAAATCCTTTGCTTCCATCCCCAGCACTCCTGCCACAGGCCACACTTATTCATCCTTCGGGACACTGGCTTCTTTCTTCAAGACTTCTCTGATACCCTAAGATGATGTTTTCACTATTTCTTGCGCCCTCCCCCCCGCCCCCGTCTCTTTCACAGAATACCATTACAGCATTTGCACAAAATAATGAAGGAATCTCTCTCACAATCTGAACCCTCACTATACAAATATCTGCCATTTATATTTGTGGAAATATTCGCCCCCAAATCACTGTGTAACTAGAAGAACCACTGTAGGGAATCTGCGTGTGTATTAGTGGAAACATGGAAACTGCCCATAAAACCGGTAAAAAGGTACAGTGTGCAATGCACGTAGAGCTCTGCTGTTCTTTTGAGCTGAATCTTGTGTTGGCATCAATCATCTGCTTAACAAGAGACAAGTGTCAAGTGCATCACAATCTTCCGTTTCCTTATCTTTCCTGAGAAGGTTAGCTTTTTTTGCAGGATCCAAGACAGGAGTCTACTCAGGTCATTTGATCTTATTTCATCAATTTTAAGACATACTGTCTCCCTATCCCACCCCAACATAGTTTAACATTTCTTTTTTTTTTTTAACACTTTATTTATTTATTTGAGAGTGTGAAGGGAGAGAGAGCACAACCAGGGGAGTGGCAAGGGGAGAGGGAGAAGCCTGCTCCTCGCCCAGCAGGGAGCCCAATGCGGGGCTCGATTCCAGGACTCTGGGAGAATGACCTGAGCCAAAGGCAGACACCTAACTGACTGAGCCACCCAGGTGCCCCTAGTTTAACACTTCTAAATTTAGGATGTATCTTGTAATCAATGCAGCAGTTACAATCTTACATCTTACAATCCAAGTGTAATCAGGAGCACTTTTTCTGTCTGAAGGACTGTAAAGTGATGGCTCACCTTACCACTGATGACGGCATAGATTCAATCAACCTTGGTAGATAATCCTTTCACATATTATTTCTTTGCTTATTTACATAAGAGCACACGCTCCTACTTTTGTTTGGTGCATGCAAAACACCCACCCCTGAATTCAGGAAGTACAAATAATTGAGTGATAGGTGTTTAAATGCTGTTTATTATATAGAACTGTATAGGTGGATTGTTACCTAGGGTTAGAGAGTGATTTAGTGATATGTGGAGAAGTTGGCTGGGGTTTCTATAAAGCATTATTGGTTTCCCCATTTAAATTGATTAAATTGATTAATATAGGCTCCAGTTTTCTGAAAATATGCTGAAATATATTTACAG
>CM052810.1:8393458-8417017 GCA_028533885.1 Nasua narica | reverse complement strand
AGAAAGCGTCATCTACCTATTTTTATTGTCCGTGTGAAGGTTAGTAACACACGGAAGGGATATCCTTTGACAGAACTTTTCTTCCTTTGCTTTTTCTTTCTTTTCCTTTTTCTTTCATTTATTTCTTGTCTCCCAATGGTACCATTGACATGCCACGCCTTCCTTTTTACACTCCTGCTTTCCACCTCATGCTCTTTCTTTTCACCCCTTTGTATCTTTAGGACACTTCAGGTTAATGACATCCTGAATGTCGTCACATTGTAACTTCATCACGTAACACTCATTCCACATCCCGTAAAGCCACAGGTGCCACGCTTGGGCTAGTCCCTGTGCCAGGCCAAGGGCTCCCGTGGCGGTGGCATAATCGACCCTCTTCTGGCCATGAAGCCTGCAGTCTGACTCTCTCTGTCCTTCCTGGATATCCCAAGGCTTTGTGTCTTACACAATTTATTTCACTTTTAAATATTCTTAAATTTTAAATATTCTTATGCATCGCATTTTTCACCAGTCTCTGGAGTTACGCCCTATTTTTAAAAACTTCAGGATGGATAAAGAGATGTTTTGTTTGATGGAAATTAATCCGAAAATATTATTAAGTTAACTTAGATTTTCAAGGCATTTTGGTTCTAGAACACTCACCTTGACAATACCACGGATGTGCATTTTTGCTATCATCTCGGCCGTGTAGAGAAACATAAGCAGAGTATCCAGGGTAAAAGTCACATACTGAAGAGGAGGGTAGTGCTCGAACGTCATGGGCGTGTTCATACAGACGGAAATGACGCTGATGATGGCGCAGATGCGCAGCAAAGAGTGAACCCACTGCAAAAATGGTCCAGAATTATCATTTGACACCATTACGTGAGGTCTTAAATTTGTGTTATAAACCACACTATTGGGAAAATACAATCTTGAGATTAAAATATCTCACTGGAGAAGGGAGAGAAGGAAAATCATGTCTGTTGAATGCATACAACGTGCTAGATATTTTCACATATTTTACATCATTTAATTCCGAAAGCAGCCTAATTTCCACATGTGCGCATGGAGATGGAAAGGTTAGGAGGCTTTTCTGTGCTCCCATAGTTAATGAGAGCCAAAGGCTTCTTGTGAACCTGGGCAGGCTACTTCAGTGCCCCTAACCTTTCCGAGGCATCAGGCCACAGCATAAGGAGATTCTGATTCCATTAAAACATGGGTCAGTGCCTTACTCATACAGAAATGTGATGTGCTATTACTTTTTATATATTATGAGTACCTAGAATTATATTTTACTTACCATAACTGCCCTGGTAGCTAGCACAGTGGCCTATCCTCCTGGATTGCCAATGGTCTTAAAAATGACTTGATACATAACATTGCCCATGTGTCCGGTTTTCTTTCTATTTATATCTTCTATGTAACATTCTTGTATAAAAAATATATTTAGAAATCTGACCTCATCCTACATTTTCAATATGGACTCACGTCTCTAATTTAGAGAACATTTTGTACAATTTTAGCCCTGGTGGCTTTTCCAAAATTCCAAAAGGTAAGTTTCTGTGCAATTCTAGGAATGCATATGCTGTTCGAAGATTTTCTTCAACTTCAACATAAGGATGTTGAAACAAAAAGATAAACTGAAAAAAAAAGATAAACGTGTATGCACGTGTGTGTGCATGTACATGTGTAAATGCGTAGGAAATACGATCACTCACACACACTATTTTATTATAAAAACTAACACCTAGGCTAAAAAATATTCCTTGCATCTGCACGCTACCCCCTCACACTTAATATTACTAGTTAGTTGATTAAACATTGTTTAATTCTTTTTTTTAAACATTGTTTAATTCTTAAACATAATGGAAATGTGTTATTTATTGATGATGCTGGATATATCTCATCCTTTAATATTAGACTCCCCCCCACCCGCCGAGAAAGATATCGTGGTTTCATGGTGGATGTCTTCTCAGCTATGCAAACTAGCAAGCATCCATGAGGAAAAATCGAAAAGACTGTCAGAATTCTGAGGAGACTCAGACACTTGTAGGCTGGTGAGTGGGTTATAATATTAATCTGACAGTTATAATATTTGCAGGAAGACATAGTGCCATTAATTCTATATCATGTAAGGCACTGATGACTCTATTCATTTTACGGAGTTGATGTACTTTTCATGCAATTTGGAAGCCCTTCAATAAATATCAGTGTGCGAATTTAGCCCCATCTGGATCTCTAACACAAAGGATCTAATTACACAAAAGAGCTTCAAAAGATGGGTTCTTCCACAATGAATCTATTTTGAATTTAAAGAAAGAATCTTAATTAAGCATTAATCATTTTAGTTAGTGCTTCCAAGGTTGTATCTCTAATGCTACCTTCCTCGGAGCTTCTCAGAAAGCCTTATATGTGGCGGACACTAAGAAAAAGTGAATGCTTTATTCTCCATCCTGTTCAATTCCCTAACCATGAATGGCAGACCTTCTATGCTTAAGAAATTCTGTGGGGCTCTGGGGCCACAAAAATGTTAAACACGTTTCTGACTCATCACTACTTAGCAGTCTGGTAGGCATAACATACATTTATGCTTATATGCAATATACGTTTTTACTTACATACAATTGGAAAATAGGATAAATGGAAAGAGAAGGGGTTCATACTGTGTGGGGTGGAGAGGGTCAAATGAGAAACCATTCAGACACCCACAGGGGTGGGCTGACAACAGAGCCAGCCTTTAGTGGGTCAGGAGGACTTGACTCATCGGAGGCTGGGAAAGGCCTCCGGGCAGGGAAACAGTGGGAACTGGCTGGACATCTTGGAGGAACAGGAAGGCACTGCTGAGGCTCCAGGGGCCGGTGTACGGATCCAGGAAAGAACAGTTGCCGGGCAGTTAGAGCCAGAATAGAAAAAGGCCTCATTGTACAACTAACACATTTTAATTGGCAGTGTAGGTAAGAGAGATGTTTCCATGACTATACAGCGGAAGGGCAACGTGGACAGAAATGGAAAGGCAGGAAGAAATCTGAGCCTGCTGGACATGTGGTCCGGAGGGCAGATGAGATGGAGAAGACTGGAAAGGGCAGGGAGCCCAGGCAGATGACCTTTATCCCGGTCAAGGGAAAGACAATCAGTGCGCGGAACAGTGCGTTCCCTTACTTCAGCCTCTGCTGGGAGTTCCATCCTGAAGGGGAGCCCACTCTCTGCGGTTGGGATGAGCTTCCAAGACCCAGAACCATGCCTTTCCACTTCTGGCTGCTACCCTATCTGTTCTAGTGTTCCCTTCATGTTCTCCTCGGCCTCACTAGGCAGAGAGGGTGCTGAAATTCTCCAGACACACTACCTGCTCCCTCTTTAACCTTTACTTACTCAACACTTGCAACTCAGAAGGCGACCTTTAATTCCAGACATTCAACGATCACCTCACGCATTCATGCACGCTGCGAACTCGAAGTCCAGCAAGTGTGAGAGAAGAGGTGACTCATCCAGGCCTCGGGCTCTGGCTCGGACTGGGAAGGAGCATTATCGCTGCATGGCATGACTCTGGGATCGCAGGCACACAGGCACGGAGGGGGAAGGAGGGAGCGGACCACCTAGCAGATCTGCCTGTGCGAATAACTCCCCGCGGCACCTCTTTCTCTCATCTGAATTATTCTCCACTTCCACACTCCGACACTCATCCATATTCTACTGCACCTCAAACAGCCCTTTCAAAGCCAAAGGTACGTGAGTTTTGAATTAGATGAATCAAATTTCCTTTATATATCAGCACGTGCTTCTCCGTTCTTCAAAAGAGAAACTTACTGGCTTGTTAATCCAGAGGATGTCAGCGTTGTCTGACAGAGATTCGTCGGGACCAAAGTCCGTCACAGGCTGGGCCTCCACCCTGGAGCTCTGCTTCCTTTTGAGCATGCTGAAGTTAGCCTTGGAGAGCCAGTGTGGGACTGCAGTCTGTAAGCACACAGTTCTGTTAGTCACGGAAACCACCTCCGCCCCGATCGCTTCAGAAACAGAGTCTCCCGTGTATGCAAATGCATTCGCTAATTAGACACCGGTTCTAATGTACGGGGGTATAGATGCAATACATGCAAAACGAAATATTCAAAGGGTAAGATAAAAATATCAATCCAAGCTTGAGTTATTGTTTTTGTTTTGTTTTTTTTCCTTTTCTCAACCCAATACTTTGTGTGCCCTTTTGGAGAGCCCTAGTCTAGATTAACGGGGGTAGAATGGCTTTGCCTTCTCGGATGGACATCTTAGTAGGATGTTTTTTGAGCCCTAGAGCTGTCTCCACTTAAAGTCGGCCTGTGCCAGAGCACAGGTGACCAATCCAAATGAAATACTCAGATCTTTCCCAGGGTTTTCCCCCGAGTTAATGAGACCCCCACAAACATCTACTTCCAAGGATGGTTTCAGAGCTCCCAATTTAGTCCTTGATGTAGAGGACGTGGGACAGAGAGAATGGGGCAGAATCTCTTCTAAATGAGTTTTTTTTTTTTTTTTTCTTTTGCAAATGCTGAGACCGCATCCATTCCTCTAGGGACCTTGAAGTAAATACAAGTCACACCAAAGCCCGCTTGCCATGTGCACACGTTTCCACCATTCCGAGTCGTCACATCTTGCTGTGTCACCTCTGTCTAGCCATTGCTACTACCTCTCACCGTCCAGTGGCCACGGAAGGAGGGCCCAGGGTATCCGGGCCGTCAGGACACAAAGAGCCAACAAGTGCAATATAATAGAGAGGAGACACGAAGCACAAAGGTAGGTGCTGCCTGGCTACCCTGAGTCCACAGACTTATTTGATGATCACCTGGACTGAGTCTCAAAGGAAAGGAGCAAAGCTAGTGTTTTTTTGGATATATACTATGTTTTGGACACTTAGCAATGATATTTTACTTAATCTTTACAACAGACAAGGGAAAGGAAGACATCTCGTCTTTTCACGCCGGCAGAGAAACTCCAGCCTCGAGGCAGTTAATAACTGGACCGAGGTTACCCGCGAAAACTTCAAAGGCAGAGGAAGCTGCGTCTGACTACCGAGCCTAAGCGTGTGTAGCGGACCAAAGTGATGACGAGGACGGATCACAGTTGTGCAAGGGTCGTAAAGGGAGGAGAAGGTCCAGGCGGCGCAGCCGTGGAAATGCCAGTCAGGGAAAACAGTGGTTTCACCGCCTGGAGGCTGCGCTGGCCAGTCCTCTCTCTGCCGCTCCTCGAGGCTAGACTCGGAACTCTAACCAAAGGCCAATGAGGACCATTCAGTTCTCGCGGGAGCACGAGAAGAACAAGAATGTGTTTGCAGGATCGGAAAATACACACAGTTGCAATTTTCACGGGGAAAGAGAACAAACCACAGCGGTTCCGGACAAATCAGCCTTGACTTTGATTCTCTCTGTCTGAGTGCCTCCTTCTCTGTCCAGGCTCTCCCTGAGACACCCAGGTAGGTGTGTCTGCCCAGCCCTCCTATTCCCAGAAGAAACAGAGCTAATTGGCTTTAAGATGTGCTAGGTATTTCCAGGCTATCTTGCCCTGAATATTGGATTTGAATATGGGTTTTGCAGTAGGCTGCACTAATTAATTTTATTTTACATAATTGGAGTTAGGGACTCTTGACATCGATATGCAAATATATGCAGAATATTCAAATGATGCCTGTTCTCTGATTTACCATGGAGGGAAACATCTGGTGGCCTCAATTCGGGATGCTTCTTGAATGACAGTCTCCTAGGCATCCGAAAAAGGGATAAAGAATCTTTTAGAAATCCTTCAAGATTACACAACACAAAGGAAATAAAGTGTGGTTGTACAAGGTTATTCAAAGATGATACAAGAAATTTTATAGACCTAACCACCATCCATAATACCTTTTTCATTGAGCCAGTGGAGACTTATGAATGGACATTTATTGATCTTATGATTTGGCCATAAGTTACAGTCTGGAAAATTTTTTAGATTTTTTTTTTTTTAATTTATTTCTTAGAGAGCGAGAGACTGAGAATGAGAGGGGAGAAGGTCAGAGGGAGAAGCAGACTTCCCGCAGAGCCGGGAGTCCGATATGGGACTCGATCCTGGGACTCCGGGATCATGACCCGAGCCGAAGGCAGCCGCTCAACCAACTGAGCCACCCAGGCGCCCCAGTCTGGAAAATTTTTTGATGTATGAATACGATATCTTCATATATGAATTCCATACAGCTTTTATTATAAATAGAAGCAGAGCCGATTTTTGATTATGGATTTGTTTATGTACAGAAGTAGACATCCACTTTGGAAAACAGTGTGGAGATTCCTCAAGAAATTAAAAACAGAGCTACCCTATGACTGCAATTGCACTACTGGGTATTTACCCCAAAGATACAGATGTAGTGCAAAGAAGGGCCACATGTAACCCAATGTTCATAGCAGCAATGGCCACAATCACCAAACTGTGGAAAGAGCCAAGATGCCCTTCAACAGACGAATGGATAAAGAAGGTATGGTCCATATATACAATGAATATTATGCCTCCATCAGAAAGGATGAGTACCCAACTTTTGTATCAACATGGATGGGGCTGAAAGAGAGTATGCTGAGTGAAATAAGCCAAGCAGAGAGAGTCAATAATCATATGGTTACACTTACATGTGGAGCATAAAGAAAAACATGAAGGATATTGGGAGAAGGAAAGGAAGGGTGAATGGGGGGAATCGGAGGGGTAGATGAACCATGAGAGACTGTGGACTCTGAGAAACAAACTGAGTGTTTTGGAGGGGAGAGGGTGGGAGGTTGGGCGAGCCTGGTGGTGGGTATTGAGGAGGACACGTATTGCATGGAACACTGGGTATGGTGCATGAACAATGAATCTTGGATTACTGAAAAAATAAAATTAAATTAAAAAAAAAGAAGTAGACATCCAGAATTATTTTTTTTAAATATCTATGCAAGCTACTTTTGACTCATGAAAACCATGCATGATGAATGATACTAATTGTCATACTTTGACCCTAATTTTACCTACCGCAAAAATGCCACCGAATTAAATAGTGCCCAAGAAAAACATCTGTTCCAACTCCTGTAAAACCTGGAAAATGCACACACACATTAAAACACACTAGCTCCTGAATCCCTGAAATCTTGACTGATTTAATATCAAATATTATGTAAAGCACCCAAGTAGTAAAATAAACACATATTACAAACATATGAAGAGTTCAAAATTAATTTAAGGCAGTCGATTATAAAAATTTTCCTTCCTACACAGAAATATGATTTTACACATTCATTCATGTTGAATTAATATAACTAAGTACAGCAAACCTATTACTCCCCTGATAAAGACCAGCAGGGATATTTAAGTATCCTAGGTAAGCTGATTATTTCGATAGGAAATTGCTTCTGTGTATCTTAGCCTTATCACTATGATGTATTTATAACCTAATATATTTTTTCTGTCTACAGAAGTGTCCTTCATAAGGCAGTGCACTAAATTTAAAAAGCAAGGCTTCCAGTAGCTTTTTCACCCTTATTAAAAGTAGTTGGTATTTAACTAGTTCAATAGTGGGAAAAGACCGCAAAGTTACAATACGTTCACTGATAAATCTTTTATTTGGAAACAGCTAATGGCAACTCCAAGAGAAAAGATATTTTGGTTCATTGCTCCCTTTTAAATGGTTAAAATCCAGTTTCATATTCTGTGATAGCAACTTCTATTGGCGTACACTTTTGTTAGGACGTTCTAGCTCTTTCTTGACCAATTGCAATGAATAGATTCAATTTTCTGTAATTGCATGAGAGACTGTGAACTCTGAGGGTTTTACAGGGGAGGGAAGTGAGGTGGGGGTGAGTTGGCCCAGTGATGGGTATTAAAGAAGGCACGTATTGCACGGAGAATTGGGTGTTATACCTAAATAGTGAATCTTGGAACAGTACATCAAAAACTAATAACATACTATACGGTGACTAACTTAATAAAAAACTAAATTAAAAAAAAAAAAAACAGTGTTTGCAACACTATGGGTCATTTCCTCTCCTTGTAACTCTCTTGGGTTTGCATTAAACTCTTTTGAATGTTCCATCTTCTCAAGGATGGTTTACAGCAGGTCCTTTACCTGTTGTCCCCTGTGTCTGTCCTCTGTACTTCACCCCTAGAACAAGCATCTGCTCCTGTGGTTTCCGTCATCATCTGTAGGTGTCTGGGTCCCGAGTCGTGCATATACGCTGCTGCAGCCCCCTCAGATACAGACCGTACCAACACCGTCACCACTGGAAACTCAACAGGCGGGTGAGTTTCAGTCCCACATTCCCCTTCTCCCTTTCCTCTCAACTCCCAGATCCTACTGCCCTGAGCGCTTTGGGTCCTCACGTGCAGGTCCTCAAACGTGCGGAAGATTCTCTGTTCTGATGTTCACGGCCCCTCGGGCTTTAGCCCCGTTATTAGAGTCCTTGTTGGGCCGTGGACTTCAGATCAGGACTGCCACCAGCATCAAGCTTTCTGATAGTTCCTGTCCTGTATACTAGAAATGAACTTCCCCAGACACTGACTTGGTCTCTTCTGTAACCCAGAAAGTCTCAGCCTATCTCCTTGTTTCTCCTTCATTAGTTCATTCATTCATTCACACAAAAAGGACTGCGTATCAGCTTCGGTATCAGGTACCGTGACAGGTGCTGGGTACCCAGCAGGGAATAGCAAAGTAATTGGGAGCTCGCAGCCCACCTGCCTTATTGAGCTTTACGTTGTCAGGACCTTCGGCCCCGCTCAGGCTTACTTGCATTTCCGGTCGTACTCATAAGCCACACGCCCCACTTGAACTGGTGAAGTGTCCCATCACTCCCACCCTACGATCTTTCTCAGTGACTTCAGCAACTTTTCTCCAGCTGTGCCCTCTATGTGGTAGGCTGCCAATCCCACATCAGTCCTTTGTATTTCCTAGCTGAATCCATGCAGAGTGTTTAAAGGAAAGTAAGGAAAACAAAATGTTCAATACCATCCCTTGGACTTCTCGCCCCAGGCTTCACTGTTCGGTCTTTGGAAGAGCAGCCTTCATGGCTAGCACAAGTTTCTCATTCATTCATGCTTGTATAAAATGCATTCATTCATTCAAAAAAAAAAAAAAAGATCCCAACCATTGTGTTAGGTGATAGGAATTTAGCACTAACATGCACACCTGTATCTTTGCTGTCAGAGACGACGAGATTCACGTGACACGCAAGGACCACACGACAAGCAAGGATAGCGGAGTACTCCCTTCCTGGACCTCAAATGCCTACATCTTAAGTTCAGTGAAAAGAAAATAATTTTACTTTTTATTTTCATTACACAACAATGCGGGATAACTAGAAAAAATATAAAAACAAAATGGAGAACAAGGTGAAACCCATCGGGAACTCCACTTCCAGAGACGCAATTGTTTTTGCAAAGTACTTGTTGTGAATGTACATTGTCCCCGCCCCCCGGGCAAAGTGCGGCCTACAGAGCAATAATCCAATATATTCCCTCTCCTCCTTTAGCTGGGGCACCTACTCTCCAATGACCTATGGGTTATATCTCTACTCTTGTCTTTTCCGTATATATTTTTCCATGCATGTATTTATTTTTAAATGGCTGCTTAAACACTGTCTTGTAACCAGCTGTTTTTTTTTCATTTAGCAGTATCTTGAGAACATCTTTCTCTGTCAATAAATATGCACGCACAGAAAATCCTAACTGTAAACAACCACCACCTTCAAACATCTGCCTTTTCTTGTCTTTCTTGTCTCTTAAGCTCATTTACATCACTATTATGTGCGAGGACTTGCCAGGTAAATAGATAAAAAGACATTTTTTCTAGATAGGGTATCAACATTGAATTTGCAGGTGAGAAAGGTATCACTATATATTTTAGAAGACAGCTGAATTTGGTGTTTTCAATTTTTTTGAGTATTGCAATCTTATTTCTTTTTTCAAGTATTCCTATTTCTCCTAAAAAAAGGAGGGGGAAAAAAAAAGCTGTTGTTTTGCTTAAATGGCTGCAGAACCTAAACCAACAAACCACTAATGTCCATATTTGAACAAGTTTTCTGCCTTTTCCCATATGCATATTTAAATATTCCCTTGTACTTCAGCACATCATAATAACAGTTTGAAGACAAAGGGGATGTTTATTCCTGATGCTGGAACTGCCAAATGCCATTATTTCTGTAAATACAGACTCTACATTTTGGCTGGCCAAATGTCCTTCCCAACAGAAGAGGTCCATTCAGAACAAATGAATATAGCATCGTGCATTTTATGCCATGCTTATAAATTAGGGAGCAAACCCTGCTATTTTTGTCTTATTTTCTAAGATCCAAAATCTCTCTGCCATGCCTCATGCTTCTCCACCCCATCCACTCATCCTTCCTCTGATTCCCAGGATACAGTGGCGCCCCAGAGTCTTAGAGGACTGATCCCCCACTGCCAGCTGAGTGTCCTCTCGCGCCATCTTGAATGGCTGAAACTCCTCTAGTTCTGCAAGCCCACATCATCTTGGATTTCCCCTAGGGGCACCAAGGACCGGTGTCCTGGGCCATTGTAGCAATCCACACGCACCTCCGTGAGCTCACCCCTTACAGCCTCTGTAGCCTGGCACACAGCACTCTCCCATGTGGACTCCAACAGCCCAGCATCTCCTGCTTAGTGGTGCTCCATCATTGCCTTTGATCTTAATCATCAAAACCATGGAAGGAAAGTTATCACAGACAGGATTTGACATGAAGCTGAATATATATTCCCCAGTGTGAATGCTTTACAAAAAAGAAAACAGTCCTCAAGCACACACACACACACACACACAGAGTTCTACAGAATAAAACCCCACAAAAGCATGACGAAATGCTTTGGAAGACAAGGAAGTTCCCGTAGTAAAATCATGAGCTCATCAGTTGACTTCCTCTCAAAATCTGTCAACTGCTACGTAAAAACAGACTCCTTCCAACGTCTACTGAGGGCCTGTCAGGGGCCAGGTTTTGTTCTAAGCACATCGTGCTCCGTGTCATTCCATTCTTACAAGGACCTTTTCACAGATGAGGGAGTTTGGGCACAGAGATGAGCCAGGATATGAACCAACACAATGTGGCTTACAGAGCTATTAAATTTAAAATTGACTATACTATAACTCAAGAGTGGTAATAAAAAGAAAACTACTTTTTCAACATAGTCTCATCATACAACCTAGTGATTACACACTCTCTTGGCATCAATTATTTTTTTGTGAAAATAGTGCAGACACTTCTCATTTCTTAAAATTGAATCCAATTTTATTATATGATTCATTTTATGGTTATTCCAGGCACATATTTAAATAAAAATGTGTCTTTTTTTTTTTTTCTGGCAAGAATCTTCAAATGTCTCATTGAATCTATCTAAATGTCACTTTCAGGTTTTTGAAGTCATTATTCATTATCCAGTCCTTTTCCTGTAGGGTGAATTCTAGAAATGTTCTATTATGCTTTTATTATCTTTTCTCTAAATTTTGAAAAAAGAATGAGAGAAAAGCATTCACTAACCCTCATCTAATAATCTTACATCTCCTAGGAAAGAGACCGCTGTCTTAATTTCCTACAGATGGCAGATTTTTTAATTTCCTAGAGTTTGTTTTAGTTTCATATTTTTTTTTAGAGAGAGAAAGCATGTGTGCCCATTTGAGCCGGGTGAGGGGAGGGTCAGAGGGAGATGGAGAGAGAGAGAGAGAGAGCCTTAAGCAGGCTCCACACCCAGCGCTGAGGGGGACACTGGGCTCCATCTCACAATTCTGAGATCATGACCTGAGCTAAAACCAGCAGTCAGAAGCTTAACCAACTGAACCACCCAACCACCCCTAGTCTCATAAATTCTTGACTGAATATGCTGAGAACGTGAAACTAGAAACTAGATCCTACTGATGACACCTTGGCATAAGAGTATATGCTTTCTGCAGAGAATGTACCAAGGCAGAAAGAAGGGCTTTATTAAGAGAAGTCCTTTTGCCATACTCAAAATCCACAGCTCAGAATACAGTCCAGGTTGCCATTTTGTTTCGCAGTGGTTCTTCCAGTAAGGACAATCCAAACTAAATGGAAGTTACCACTCCGAAGGTAGCAAGTGGTAGCTGTTTAATCTAAAAGTTTCTAATAATAATACATTGGGTCATCCTGAGACACGGCTGGTTGCTTTCTGGATGTCCTCTGAGAGAATTACTATATATTATGAAATTTGCAGACAGGACTCCTGCACCATCTGGACTTCGCAGTACATTACATCCCAAGAAACTTCCAATGATAAAATCTATTATCACACTCTTGAAGTCGCTCCTAACTTTATGCATGTGATCAATTCTTAGGGTTGGGTGATGGTCCATAAACCACTGAACATAATTTTAGAAAAGAATCAAGCCTTAAGCATTCTGTATTCTCTTTTGCTCCCCCCTCCACAATTAAATGATGAACTCAAACATTTATGGAAAACTGGCTCTGTGCCAAGCACAATTCCAAGGCCTTACTATCTCTCTTAAGTAGTTTTTAATATTATCTCCATTATACAGATTAAAAGTCTGAGGCAAACTTGCCTGATGCCACATGAACTGGAAATAATTTTAGAATCCAGGGAGTCTGAACTTCAAGAACTTTTGTATAATTCGAACGCTTTGCAACAGTCATGAAATTCATTTGTGATTTCTTTAAAATAAATGCAATATGAAAATAATTAATTGTGAAGCTTGCACAAATTACGCCTGACATTTGTGGAGAGTTTATGACTTGTGAGGCTAACAGCTCCGCACGGAACATCTCACCGACTTCTTGTCCTACCCCAGTGAGGCAGATGTTCTGTTAGTCTTATGTTAGAGATTTAAACTGAGACTGAGAGGTGGTAGAATTGCCCTGCCCGAGGTCACTTTCTGATCTTGACCCCCATGATCTTCAGCTGTCCTCATCTTTCAGTCTGACCTTTTCAAGGCATGGTGACTAGAATCTTCTTTCCCAGAGATCAGGGATGGAGATTCTCCAATTCTTGCCTCCTACATGTCTAAGTGGGGAAACCAAATTTGAGCATGGCGGCCCCCGGAAGTGCAGTTCAGTCCTCCCAGGCCACTCTCAAGCAAGCCTGTCATCAGTCCCCTTGGCTCGTGAATTTTATGGGCCAGATGCGTCTTTCCCTCTAACTGACTTCTGCTCGCAGAGAAAGGAGGTGGCCGTGTTGTTTTCTCTCTCAAAGTAGCCTGAGTTTTATGTCTGCTCCAGAGATCAGCAGAGAGCATCACATTAGCAGGAAAACTAAGACATCGTTGAAATGTTGACCTCTGGGGTCAGAGCAGCAAGCTCGGACTCTCTCTCCAAATGCACTTTTCATTTGGGTGCTGACTCATCTACGACTTGGCCCTGGCTAAGTTAGGATGTAGCCCTGCAAAAACAGAGGGTTACATGCATGGTCCAGTCTCAGCAGGATACAGGGGCCACCCAAGACGGGCCACGAAGCAGAGGAAGTGAAACGTTTCAAAAGTCCAGCTCTAAACCCAGTTTTTCCATTCTCTGTTCCTTTTGTCAGCACACTCATTAAAAACAGAATGGAGGACCATAGGGGAAGGGAGGGAAATCCGAAGGGGGGGAAATCAGAGAGGGAGAGGAACCATGAGAGACTATGGACCCTGGGAAACAAACTGAGGATTTCAGAGGGGAGGGGGTAGGGCGTTGGGGAGGGAGTAACAGGATGATGGGTATTAAGGAGGGCACGTGCTGTGATGAGCACTGGGTGTTATACGTGACTCATGAATCACTGAGCGCTACATCAAAAACTAACGATGTACTATATGTTGGATAACTGGACATAATAAAAAAGAAAGAAAGAAAATGGTCCCCCATTTTTTATACCGATTCTACTTCACAAATCCCAAAGAAAAACAGCATATTACTTTTTTTTTTTCCTGGTTCTATGAATGCTTCAAAACTGTCATTACTTCACTAAGAATTCTGTTCTGTTTCATTTTTACTTGTGAAAATTGAATTTTCTTTGACCTTTAAAAATCACTGGATTTGGAAAGGAACTCAGGATGGACTAGAACGGCTCAGGACCCCTTTGTTGTTATCCTTGCATCCCAAACTAAACTGATCCAGTCCTAGGAGACAGCACAGGCCTGTATGTGTCACCTAATCACTGTATTGATTACAAATTGGGGCAATCTGCCTCTGGCCAGATCTCTACTCAGAAAATCCAATCAATCCTTTTAACAAGCTTTGTCATTCACTCCAAGTTTAGAATGGATATACATTTATAATTTTGTGACTTATTCTGGATATGGTGTAGGTGTAAAAAAACTTCTGGAAAAAAATGTCAGAGTTAGAAATCACCAGAGGTTGATGGTGTGACTTTGCAAGAAGGTCACATTTCCCAATCTCTGAATAGCCCAGTAAAGGTTCTCCCAACCTCTACATGGCTGAAGGGCCTTGAGGGTTTTCAGCTGCCATGAGTTCAAGGACAGGCATTTTGTCTTGATAAATTGCTATTATCATTTAAATATTATGAGAAATCAGAAAAGGAGATTATCTATTTATATGGTGGTTGCTTAACCTTGTAATGAATCTGCAAAGGACAAAGAAGATGGATGGGTTAAAACAGTGGTTTTCAAAACTTTATCGGACTGCACTTAAATAGGATGGCAACTCAAAAGGAGTTACCTGGGTTTTTTGTTTGTTTGTTTGTGGTGATTTGATTTTATAATAAGAATCCATAAAGTTTGGACAAAGAAGGCGGAAAGGTTTCCAAATTGTAGTTTTCCAAAGACTGCTGAACCTTTGAATCATCCAGGGAAGTTCTCAAACATTCTCAGTCCTGGGCATCCCTTCACACCAGGCACACTAAGAACCTTCTAGAGTGGACTATGGGAAATGGTATTTTTAAACCCTCCCTCCTCCCCGCAGGCAATTCTAACACACTCTCTCAGAAGTGGTCCCAATTAGTGGTGGGGTCACTGATCTAGATGTTCAGAAGAGCATTCCGATACCTCTGGAGTTTATAGTTCAGAGTCCAGACTGGTGGTTCGGGGACAAAAATAAGAAAGGCTAGTTCTAAACAACTGAGACAAAATAGAAATCTGAGACAAAAATTTTGATTTATAACTATATATATACAGTATATCCTATTCTTAAGTTTTCCTCAGAAACCGTCAGAATTTACTCAAAAAAAAATAACTACATGGAATGTACTTTATATACAAGAATAGGATTTTGGTTTTTGTCTTACGAGAACATAACTAAGAAATCTTTTACTTGGCTTTCCTCCTACAACAGTTTAGTCTAGAATATACCTTGAAAATGACTACTCATTTCTTGAAATGAGGAAAGCACAAACGAATTGTCTAGTTCAACTAATTAGGTTTTAAAATTGCTTTAATTTTTACTTAAAAACAGCAGAAAAATTTTTTGAGGTTCCCCAGAATTTAATATTTTTTTCTCCGTAAAGTACTGACATATTGAATTGAAGGAAATGGAAAGACTAATTCAATGAAAGGTGTTTCCAAATCCAAGAAGGCCTATTTCTAAAAATTTAAACCTCTATTCACAATACTTCTCTTCATCTCTGTGTTTTAGCTCCTGGGAGGAATAGTTAAGGAAGTTTCCCTCCTTGAGAGATTCTCTCATTTTACATTATCCAGGATTTTTTTTAACCTCAGCTTTCATAATATATATTTAATAGTGTCTTAAGTCATCCCTGACTTGTATCTTGTCTGATACAAATTTGTATCTTGTCTGATTGAGGCTTCCGTAATTTGACCTTTTTAGAAACAGTAAGTAATTTTTAAAAATCCTTCCTCTACTTCAGAAGTGACCCACCAAGCTGACCTATGGATTTCATAATTACTACAAAGAAGAACCGATTAAAAAAATAATGAAGCAAGTGATTTAACCTATAGATACTGCTCACTGAGAGATAAAGAAGTGATTCGTTGTTTTGTCTAGGCATAGTAAATAGGAAAACAAAACAAAAAACAAAAAAACACCCCAATCAATCCCTTGAGCTTAAAATCCTGGATTTATTTTCCACCCATATCCTCCCTTTCCTCCTACTGATTTGATCACCAGGATCTGTTAGCATTTGTTCTGCTGATAAATCTACTATCCACCTCTTGGTTACCATTATCATGGTCAGGTTCCAGGTACACATTCTTAGGATTGTGCACTCAATTTCTCCAGCGCCTTCTTCCTTCACTGATCCCCACTGTTACTCTTCTCCTGCTTCTTGACCTCATTCTTTAGTTCCCGGCATCCACCTGTGGATGACTACACACTAATATGCCTCAAACACTGGAATGCTCTGTCTCTTCAGTTTTGTTCTGTCACCTCTAAAGCTTTCCTTTATAATTAATATATATTTTATTAAAATTATATATAATTTTATAATATAATAATTTCCTTTATATATTTTCCTACTTTATAACAAATTCATGTTTGTCTTTTAAACTTTACCCCCTTCCCTGTCCTCTCTAGTTCCGCTGTGTTGTTTTCTTCACTTCCTAGGCTGAAATGCTAATTACTTATCACATCATAGGTCACAGGACCCTTTGAGAAAATAGTGCATCTACGGGCTATGTCTCCCAAAATAGATCACTTAAGAATACTTTTGGCTAAAAACATTATATTGCTGTGGTCATTGATATTGCTAGAAGGCTCGTAATCATAACTTTATCAAAGATAGTAATTTTCATTGCTTTAAGGTCTTTCTCATCTGATTGATGAGGGAACAGAAGGGTAGTTAAGGACAAAGCAGAAGCTGGCAACCTACACACCAACCCCCCGCCCCATGGGATATATGTGGCATTCCTCAGGCATTCTTGGCTGTCCTAAAGGAAAAACAAATAGTTAACTTATAGAGACCACAATCCTGCAAGACCCGAGTCTCCCTCCATTTACAAATGTCCTCGTGATTTACAAGAGGTTTTCTTATCAATAGCCTAATTTCCAAAGATCCCTAACTCAGTTCCTGAAGCCCTAACATCATCTTCCCCTCCATAAAATTAAGGGAGGCTGAGGCACAGGGATATGTAAATAAAGTTAAATTTCTTCCAAACCTAAAGCTCGTTGATAAGGACGTGCGATAGCAGGTGTGTGACATTCCTCCACGATGCTCTCAACTATGTTACTGTTAATACCTTACCAAAAGAAAAAACAACCTTAACTAGACAAATAGCAAAGCCTCCAGCATCCTGCGTATCTTCTTTAATACATAAAAATTCTTTCATACCCTCCCTTTTCCTTACCTCCCCGAACCCAATAGTATATAATCAGCCACCCTTCACAGCCCCGGGGCAGCAGCTCCTTTTGCCCGCCCACGGGTCCTGTGCCCGTGCTTTAGTAAACCACCATTTTGCACCAAAGATGTCTTAAGAATTCTCTCTTGGTCCTCGGCTGTGGACCTCACCCCACTGAACCTCACTGTATTCGAAAACTCCATCATAACCACTTTTCAAACAACTGCCCTATAGCTTACATTCTTCTCTTTTACTTTTTCTTTGACTTGCCTAATATGTATGTCTTCAGCGCTTTTTCCATTTCATTTTTGACCCTATAGGAGTATCCTACAAGAACTGTCTTCTAGTATTATTCAGAATTATACAATTTCAGGATATTATTTTACTGTTGGCTGATATTTAATTTTGGAAAGGGCATATGAAGGCAGTCTACATGTTCTCTTCGTAGATAGATAAAATATTTTTTCCTTTTTCTTTTTGTTGTTACGATCACCTCAGTCCGTCTAGTTAACATCCATCACCATAGTTTACGATTTTTTTTCCCACGATGAGAACTCCCAAGATCTGAAAGTTTCTCAGCAACTTTCAAATATGCGACACAGTATCATTAACTACAATCACCATGCTGTACATTACATCTGTGACTTAATTATTTTATAACTGGAAGCTTATACTTTTGAGCCCCTTCATCCATTTTTCCCACCCAGTAAAAAATTTTTGAACTTGATCAGAAGACTGATGGGATATTTTTCTTTTTTTCAACTTTTCAGATGCAAAGCGTTCGTTGGGCTCTAACAAGATGTTAGAGCTACTTTCTGTTAGTCCTTCCTGGTCCATTACAACCCATCTCCATCGGCACATCTGGATTATTTGTTTTCAGCTGAAAGAAAACAGTGCTCACATTTCACTTAAGGCATGGCTTGTGCTCCATTTGCTCTGATCTCCCAGGGAGGAAGAGCACTGTGTGTGTCTCTGCTGGCTGTCTTCCAGACACATCTTCCTGCTCCAAACAAACTCTCCCCTTCTCTTTCCTTTGCATAATTGGAGAGAAGTCCCACTCAGCTTCACAAACACGCTTCCCTTGGCCATGGTGTACTGATCTGCAGTGTTCGTCTCCTGACTCTTTCCTGGAAGCCCTAGTCCCGCGCCCCTCTCTGGACCATGGGGTCAGTCCCTGTCCCTGGGGTACATCCCATCTGGTAAGCCTGTGCCTGCCCCACGGTCTCATGGAGCAACTGCTTCTGAAGTCAACTTTAGACTTCGCTCCTTCAGATGAAGCAGTTCTGCCTGGAGCTCTGTTCCTTATTTTTTGTACGGGTCGAAAGGGAACCGTGGCCTTAACCTCAGCTACGCCATCCGTCCCCTCTGTCCAGTTACATCTGTGCTGCATCTACCAGAAATGCCTCAGACTTCACACCCCAAAAGCAAATGGTCTTCCCTTTCCTGTGCCTGTGGGGTACAGGTTCTCACTATATAAAGTCCTTTGATCATTTATTTGAAGTCTGAGTAGGAAGTCTTCCTGAGTAGGAAGCAAAAACCAGAATTAGTCTCCTGGGCTCAAAAATCATTATTCCTAGAAGACCTTGCATTCACTTTTTTTTTTTTTTTTCCACCTGACCACTTTTATAACATTCTTATTTTGGTTTTACAATAAGAAGTATATTTTATCATCTTGATTTTAGATGAATTTTTTAAAGGTCAAGTCTTTACATAGTGCAAAGGTTATATGTCCAAGATATTTTTTATCTTCCTTTATTCCTATAAAAGAGGGAAAGTGCTACACATATACCAAAAGAAGGCAGATTTACTGCAAAAACATAGAAAATATCTTATTCAAATTTATATCTTTAGGAAAACCACCTGAAGAAAGATAGATATACATGTATACATATATATATACACACAGTATATCCGTAATATATATTATATATCTCCATAATAATTTTGATAATCCATTTAATTTTGATTATCAAATACTTTTGATATGTTATTTGAATGATGAGAAACTGGAAACAACAAATGTCCAATGACCAGAGGTATGGCCATAGAAGTGTGGCTAAATTCATGGGGCATAGTCTTATACAGCTATTTAGAATTTTTTAAGTATACTGTATAGGATAAAAAAATGCTTATGCTAAATATTTAATGGGAAGTCTAGTATAAAAACTGTACGATGCCATGATTCCAACTATACGAAGTCATGCAGTTTTAAAAAGACTATAGTAAATACATAGAAATTATAATCATTTGTGTTCAGTTATTAGGAGTACGGACGTTTATTCTTTTTTTGTCTATCATCTCTGTCATTTCTTTCAGGTCTGATGATTTTGAAATTCAAAGGATACATTTTTAAATATTTAATGTTTGCATTCAAAGACTTTGAGGTGTAAAAGCTTCTTGCATGGGTCTTTGAAGAAGGTAAAAAATCATACGACATGATAGCTAACGTTTAAAATGTTGATACCATTTGGGGGGACCTTCATCACTTTTTTTAATAAAAAAAATACGAACATGCATGCCCGGGTGTGTATGCGCACACACACAGACACACACACACACACACACAAAAGTATGCAGGAAAGAGAAGCAAATGGAACACATGTCAAAAAAATGCCATACTCAAAGAAGAAAATGTCACTCGAACCTTCTAGTCTTTCAACTGCAAGAAAACTATATAATTTTGAGTAAGTTTTTTCTTTTAGAAGTACATTTTTCCTCTTTTGAATATCTTGCAAATAATCTCTAAAGTTATAACTACATTCCCACCATTTCCTAAGAAGAGACTCATCTTCAGTTTCGTAGAGGTTCCAGCACAGGCCTTCGCAGGGACAGCCTATCTATTCTGCCAAGATGCGGAGTCTTCTAGGCACAGGAAAGGGGTACCAGGAGCCTGTTCACTTTTTAATCTTCCTCCAAAGCCTGATTGTTCCTTCACTTTATTTGGCATTAGCAACAGCTGGGTCAAAATACACCCCCCGAAGAAGAAGAACCCAACCTAGAGAGGCCCACAGGATAAAATCCAACCAATTAGGAATCAGATTGTTGTTGTTGCAGAGCTGCGAGAAGCCACGATGGCCATTTACAACAGTTAAAACAATCTTTGAACCTAAAAAACCCTGTTGCTCTAGACCTGCCTTGGGAATAAAGGCCATAGGCCACCCTGTCCTTTCCCATTTCAAGTCACAGTTGTAGCTATGAAAATGGGAATCACAAACTTAAAGAATAGCCACCTGTTAATTTCTGCTCCCTGCTAAAGGTCTTCTCCTCCAACCCTGGCCTTTTTACACACAACAGTCACTGGTCCCCAACTCCCATTTCAGCACCAGGGAAATCTGGGCCTAGCTCAGGACTATACACACGAGAGGAAGACCATAACCTTCCGGAGGCCTGAACCGATACGTGGACAAGCACACATCCTTAATAATATATTCCCTGACAATTATAGGTCACATTGGAAGATTTATCCTATGATAATTCAAGAATTTATAAGGACCCGGGTTCAGAATTATCAACCATCCTTAATGAAGCAAATTCGGAGTCAGAGGACAACCCCTTCCTTGTTCGGGGGTTCTGGGTCCATATTAGGATTCGAGCCAGTCTCTTAAGGGCTCAATGACAAAACGCTGTTGCTCTTGCAGGACCCTGCCTGGCGAGCTTGTGTGGTCACCCCGACAGCTGTTCAACCAGGCCCATTAATAAAAGGAGGGCTCCGGAGCGCACTGCAATCCCTACCACCCGGATGGGGTGCGCAAGGCCCCGGCCCCTTCGGAAACCTGCTGGAGCCGGGCTGCTTCCCACCCTTGGCGCTCTCGCCCTCGGGTGAGGAGGGGCCCCTGCGCAGCGCAGACGCCCGAGCCACCTGCCCCTGGGAGCCCCGCGGGCCAGGCCTGGATCCCGCGGCCCTGGCTCCGGGCGCCCACCCGTGCGCCGCCCAGGCGGGGACGACGCATCCCGCCGCGGGGACAGGGAGGGGCCTCGCGGCCGCCCGCGCCCCTTCCCCGCGGAGGCTTGGGGCGCCCCCCTCGGCTCCCCCCACCCCGCCCCCGCGCCGGGCCCTCGCCCCCCGCCCCCACCCTCCCTTCCCCACCCGGCGAGGGCCACCAGCGCGCGCCCGGGCCTCGGGCGGCCGTGACCAACCTGTAACCCCAGTGCTCTCAGCGGTCATGGTGCCGCGGGCGCGGCGGCGGCGGCGGCGGCGGGCCAGGCGCGGCGCCCACCCCGCGGGGACGCGGTCCCTCACCTCCCGCGCTCCGTCGGCGCGCGCCACCGGGCCGGGGCCGCGGCTCGGCGTGCAGGCGCGCGCGGCTGCCACCCGGGCGCAGGGCCTGCGGGTGAGGGATGGGGGTGGGGGGTGGTCAGGGCTTTTTGCTCTCGGCTTTTTTTTTTTTTTTTTTTTTTTTTTAATCAGAGTTGTCTTTGCCGCAGGGGCTGAGACGACGCGGCGGGCTACTGGGAGGAAACGGCCGAGAAGGCTGCGCGGCAGTTTGTGGGGGGCCGGAGGGTCGGTGCTAGCAGGTTCCTAGCAGGTTCCTTCTCTCTGGCTGCCACGGGCAGTCGGTCTCCCAGCAACAGCTGAGTTGCCCTCTGCCAGCTCCTCTCGTGGTCTCGGCCTGAGCACGGCCACGGTCGTGTGCACTGGAGCCGCACACGCGGGGCACATGCAAGGACACTGCACAGGGGCGCGCAGGGCCCGTGTACGTGCTTGTGTGAGCGAATGTGAGTGATCTGGGCTTCCCGACACAGTTTCTGAGCTTGCAGACTAGTTTCATCTTTTGAGTGTGGAGTTGCGAAATAACGAGAGCATGGGTGTCACCTATCATAATCTTCTAAACATGTTCATGTTTCCCCTTAAAATTAAAATATTTCGCTATGTGACTGAGGCTGGGTGTCCATCCAAAAATTGGTGGTTACCTGCGTGCACTGTAAGGGACCGGACAAGAAGCTGCACCAGATGTCTTCCGCAGCTTCTCAGCGACCAGGTTTAGGGAAATCTTGGAGTCTTGAGCACCATACTCAGGCCCTGGGGACATCTTCTCTAGGCTGCTCTCCCTGAAAAGCTCAATCAAGGGCTGGCGTCTTGTCTTGTAGGGCGATATGAAACCCACCAAGGAACCCCTGAGGAGTGATTTAGACATCATACACACAGGCACATACATAGAAAGAGAAAACTGAACGAAGATTTCTCTAAGAGAGAAATCAGAACTCCTGAACAAAGAACAATCCCCTCTCAGAAAACATCATAGCCCAAGGGATGAAAGCAAAGTCATAAGTACACTTTTTAAAAATGTATTTTCTGGTTATGTATGTTTAATTAAGTTACATCTCGAAAAGAAACCTAGGCACAATCTATTCACTTTAGGTCAATATTAGCACCTTTTTTAAAAAGGAATTTTTTAAATAATTGGCATTTCAGGAAATGCAGAACCATGTGGAATATTTTTTTTCAAATATCTCAAAATTTCAGAAAGACCAACTCTACAAAGACCTACGTTTCCAATAAATGATGGATTCATGTGGAAATATTCTTCACAACACAAAATGGAAAGTAATTTAAACATTAATAAATCTAAAAACAATTTGTTTGGAAAAACTACCAATTTTTTTAATCCTCTTACATCACTGCTCTCAGTTGTTTGACCTAATGCTAGTTTATTTCAGTTTGTATCTCTGAAATATGTAGCTGTGCATATTTTTTTAGAATTTGTGAAGTCAGAATAGTCATTTAGAAAATCATATTAATGAAAAAAGATCAAGATTTACAAATTTTGTGAATGGAGTAATAATGGTATCAGGTTTAGTAATCTCAGCAACATTTCTCATAATCAGGCATTTCAGACCCTTATCCATTCCCAATTAAACTATGGCTGTGTAAGTATCTATAATTCACATCAGGAGCCAAACAATCCCATGAATTATGGAAAAGGTCTTGGGAAACGCATGGCCCAAAGCAGTGATAGAAAAGCTCACTACAGGCCTCTCGGAATCTGTAGGAACTCAGCATGCATGGGAGTAGACAATCATCATAAAAGGCAGATTCTTAATGTCCCAAATATCACTTCGTCCCTCTACCAACTCATCATCCCCTGTGTTTTCTTATTAGTAAAATTCGGGAGGTCCAACAGGCTCTGTAGCTAGATTTATTGCTGTAATTCAGTGAAAGTGAGTCGCTGTTCTAGGAGTTCAGTATCATTCACAGGTGTGTGTTGTTTGGCTTGCAAAACATTTTTGACAAATTTAAAATTAATTACCAACATTGAAAACCATGAGATTTTCAGTTTATCTTGAAAAATAGGAAGATCTGCGCAGGTCAGGTGTGCATTGGCACATGGCAAAGAGAAGCCGGAGATGTCCCGTGTCTCGTTTACAACAGG
>CM052810.1:8260016-8393358 GCA_028533885.1 Nasua narica | reverse complement strand
AACTCATCTGTCCCTACTGCTTATTTCCACCTAAAATTAGTATTCCACTTGACACCACAGTGAGTAACTGAGAAAACAATAACACTCGCTAAAAGAGAAATTTAAATATCCCTGGGGGGGAGGGGCAGATCTGGTGCCTGGGTGGCTCAGTTAGTTAAATGTTGGACTCTTGATTTCAGCTCAGGTCTTGATCACAAGGGTCATGAGTTCAAGTTCTGAATCCAAGCTGGATGTGGAGTCTACTTACTTAAACATAAAAAGATACTTTTAGGGGCACCTGGGTGGCTCTGTCAGTTGGGCGTCTACCTTCAGCTCAGGTCATGATCCTGGAGTCCCAGGATCGAGTCGCACATCTTAGCAGAGAGTCTGCTTTTCCCTCTGCCTCTCACCCCTCTCTCCTGCTCTCACACACCCTCTCTCTGATAAAAAAAAAAAAAAAAAAAAAATCTTAAAAAAAAAGAAGGCTTTTTAAAAAGACTTAAAAATAAATCCACGGGGAGACGACATGTGCTTCACGGGAATATAGAAACCTGTTTGACTCCAGGATTCCATTAGATTAGATTCATGTGCAGATGACACTGAGGTGAAGACTGGTTTTCATCTGTACACATTTGTTTATATTGTGTGATTTCAGGGTTGACATATGACTCACTTGCCCCTAACTACTGATGTGACTGAATTTTCTCTGTTGGGGACACTTTGGGCAGGGAGACTGAAGGTCCAGAAGACCTTCTTTAAAAATGTAAAAAGGCAAAGCAGGAGGCATCTATCTACTGCTTGCTAACTCATGGGTTAGCATGTTCAGAATTCAGTCTATGCAGGATAGATGCATTTTGATGATGGAGAGCTTGAGGATCGCTCACTGCAGCGTGTTTCCTAGAAGTCCCAGCAGGAAGATGATATTGAGTGTCTCTGGGCTGTTCTTGTCTTCTCATGAATCAGCTTTCCAGGTAGCCACAGAGCGTTCATTCACCACTTAAATATCGCAAGGCTTTGGAAGACACCTCCCATGTGACCTTTTCCTTAAAAAGGAAAGTTTTTGATTAGAAGGATCCCTGGGGTGATCTTAAATATTTCCATGGAGATTCTCATTAAGTATTTCTGGAGTGGGACATGCAACTATGGAGAATGTGTCTTAATAAAACAAGTATCCCTTTGAGCAAGGTCGTTCCAGGAGTTGGCGCCGATCCGTGACCATTCCTTTCTTCGTAGACCAGAGTGGACTTGCCTACTTTCTTCCCTCTTCTGTAAGTCCCATGCACCTCCATCATCATATGGACACTGGACAAGTTCTAGAATCCTGAGAGACCCTGAACTTATGCTGTAGCTGTGAAAAACTTGTGAGTGCAACGAGGTGGTCAAGAACCATCGGCTGAGTCGGAAATGAGGTCGTTCTAAGGGCGGCTGGCCATTTAATGTTTCAAGAAGTTCTCGTTTGCATTTAAATCAGTCACAGACAGGGGATACTCTCACCGCAGCCTTCAACATTGAATAGAAGAAGGAAGGATGATATTAAACCTCAGACAGAAGGTGTGTCTCTTCAAATGGGCAGAAATATGTTGGAGCAAGAAATGCAATCACTTCTTCTTATGGAAAGATAAACTGCCTAGTAATGGAGGAGGGGTTCCAGAGGACAAGCTGGAATTGGAGAATCATACGGCCACAAGGAAGTGTGGTCCTTACACTGTGCTTACGTTACAGATCAATTTGAAAAAATTCAGAGCTCACCATATTGCTCTACTTTATGTTTTCAGAGAAAAGACTGGGAGATAAGGAATAAACAACACTGTTCCTGTGGGAGGGAGCAGACCGGAGGTCTCCTTGTACTGAGCAGTAGCTGAGCCAATCGCCCAGAGAAACTGCTGGACTTCTGAAAACAAAGGTCATGTTTTAAAAGTGTCACTCAGCAAGAACATGATGTATGCTTGGACTCTTTCATAGTAAAAGCTGCCACCAGATAGAAGCAAATCTTTCAGTCCTGAAAATAACCTTGAATCTCTCATTTATTGTATAAAATATCTTGTAAGTTCATGGTAACCAGGGGCTCAGACCCCTCAGGTTGACGGGTGAGGGCACTTAGCAAGACAAGCCACCCGAAGGTCCTAGCCCAGAGGTGAGGGATCTGGAAGGGGTGACAGAGAAGAGGGCTGCTGAGCATCGCTGATGAACTTGGGGCCAGCTGCAACGGGGGGGGGGGGGGGCGGTGGCTCATCTTGCTAAACTCCTCTTATAAGTTGTCCAGGAATTGGGACCAACCAGAATCCCGGAGAAACTGTGCCTGGACGGAGTAAACAGTGTGAGAAGCAAGTGGCTCTGAAAAACCCAAAGAAGACAAGGGTGGGTGGTGTTGGATCCTGTCGATGCCACACCCAAGCCATGCAAACGGGCCGGGGCACCCATCCCCAGCTGCCGTCGGGGTAGGGCTAACTTCTCACGGCTCTCCAGCCCTCTTCAGAGCATGGCCCTCTTCAGAACAGGTGATGCCTCAGCTTGGAAGATGTGCCTCCGCCCCCTCCCTGGGGGTCCTCTGAAGCCCAAGACAAGTGAACAGGTTTGGACCGAAACCTGGCTTCCTGCCTCGAAGCAGACCGAGTCTGGTATAATTCATCCCCCGAGCTCCCTGCTGGTCCTGGCAGAAGCTAGCATCCATCTGACTTCTGCGTCTTTCTTGGGCTTCTCCCCTGCTCGCTCACGCTGGACCTGGCAATTGGAGGCTCCTCGCCTCCTCCCCTGTCCTGGGAATGTATATGCTGCCCGCCATTCCCCACAGTGAGAACTGCCTTCCAGGATGCAGTCTTGAGAAAGCAATGTGTTGTCGAGACCTTCTGGTTAGCATAGATGACTGAGCCCCCGGGGAAGGTCTGTATGTAAACTTACAGATTCTGGCACGTGGATGTGGTGATCTACTCCTTTTGTGGCCACCCAGACAAGCCTCGTAAGTAAGTTCCCTTGTTTATCAAACCTGCCACCTGCCATTCCCAAGCAGCCTTTCTTCAGTCGTACCTTGTCCTTTGTACGGGAGCCAATTTCATATTTCACCTGGGGAACCCCTGAGGTTTCAAACCAACACATATACCTCCTGTTACCCAGGTTTCGTTCCTCCAAACATATTGGAAACAAACAGCTGATAAAATTAGGAAAACAATTCTCGCTAGGTTTATAAAATGGAGAATGCATAGGCACGGTTTGAATACATTTTGTTATAATTCAAGACAAGGAAGGGATGCAAGTTACTAATGTTACCAGTCCTGAGCTTCCCGTGTCACAAATGACAGCTGCTCCAGAATTCAAGTATATATTTTAAGCACAATGTAATTATGTATTTATTTGTTTGTTTGTATTTTATTTATTTATTTATTTATTTATTTATTTATTTATTTATTTATTTATTTAAAAGGTCTTATTTATTTGACACAGACAGAGAGCAGGAGAGCACAAGTAGGCAGAACAGCAGAGGGAGAGGGAGAAGCAGGCTCTCCGCTGAGCAGGGAGCCAGACCTGCGGCTCGATCCCGGGACCCTGGGATCGTGACCCGAGCCGAAGGCAGATGCTTAACTGACTGAGCTACTAAGCACAATATAATTTTTTAAACACGATGACCTAGTGGTACAGGTTGGGTTCAGGTGAGCAAAGGTAGTAATGATGTGATCTGTTTTTTCTCAGGGTTGTAGTTCAGCCTGGGGAATAATGCAGTGTCTTCAAGTTCAGTACAATAGTAGCAATGCTCCTGGTGAAGGCTTATTCATTTTACATCACATTATTTCTACAAGTATTAACACACGCACGCACACGCAGGCGCACGTGCACACACACTTTTGTTTTGGCTGAAAGAAAAAATGCAATTTAAGAGAATAAAGTCAGCTTTATGCTACTTTCTGAAGTCCACGAATCTTGGATTAATACAGGTTTATTAATATTGTGTAGTCCTTCTGTTCATGGAAGATATCCATTGCGTGAGAAAGAAAAATGAGAAAATGTATCATCGGGGGAGAAAATGACAAAGCCATTTGGAACCACATCAGGTAAATAAAAAGATTCTTTAAGAAATGTGGACTGTGGTTTATCTCTCAAACTATTCCACCTCGCTAACCCCAATGGCAGCCTGCAAAGTTTATTTTGAGATGTTTGCAGCTGGAATCTATCAAAAATACAACTATTTCTTGAAGAGTACAAGTAGCTGAGGGAAATTTATATTCACAGGAGATATATTCACCTGATAGATTATTCTACAGTAATATTTTCCAATGGATAAATTGAGCCTATTCTTGTTTCTGTCCTGCCTTTTATGATAACTATTTATGAATATATATCTTGTCATTTAGATTTTAATGCCCTTATTGAGAGTATCCTAAACTTACAAGCCTTTGCATCCCCTATTCTGCTTTGTTTAGTACTTTTTTCCCCCGGTAGGGTATTTAATCAGTATTTGTTTAATGAATTAACAAAATGCCAATTAGTTCACAAATTCAATTGTTGAAGATTTAAATGCTTTGTATGAGTAATTTCCCTTTGATGCAATAGGTATTTTTAGTGAGGCAGTTGAATATTTTTATATTAGGAACTGAAAATTTTCCATTCCCCGACCAGAAACCAATCTCAAAACACAGCCGTGATAATGTCTAATTACTAAACCACCAGGGAACCAAAGCTTCCTATTTTTGTGTGAAAATAAAATAGGGAATGATGTTGAATAAGTATGTCCTCATTAGTCTTCAAAACATTCTCACATTGTGAGACTGGAAAAAGCCTTCAGAGGCCATTGGATTCAGCATCCACGTCTAGGCAGGATGATAACTAAATTATACCAGAAATACTGTTGCTTTCTCATATAAGACTCTCCTTGGGAAAAAAATTTATAAAGTTTTATCTTGTACGTTTTCCTGATGTTATATAGCAAAATAAAAATTATGGGCGTGTCTGTTTGTTGTGATTGTAATATACCAAGCAATTGGTGTGATGGATCTTTGTAAATCAATTTGTGGACTCAAGCAATGGTTTTCTTGTTAACCAAAGTCTTCCCAAATTCCAATGATCAAAGAGTTTATTCATTTTCCCAAATAAGTCATCAGAAATCATATTGTTTGATTTAAGCCTGTTCCTACCGTTGTCATATAATAAGTGGATAGAAAATGGTTGCTCAACATGAATTCTGCCATGTATTTGTGTGTGTATGCCTATGTATTATTATTATTATTATTGTGTGTATATGGTTTTTTTAATTTACAAAGGCAGTTGTTGAAGTTAGCCTCATCTACTTTTTCTCCAAATGAGGTAATTCATTTCCTCTTGATTAGTTGTTCAATATGGATCCACAACTCATAAATCACTGGAAATGACTACCTTTTTTGGTCATACACTGGGGGATAACAGTAATTCTTTATGGCTTAAACTAACATATCCCACATAGCATTAGGTGTTACATGTAGTACACAGAAGACATATGTTATCTCAGAAGCAGACTCTGGAATGAATATTTATGTGCAATCAGTGTAAAAGCAAGTGCTCCCAGCGATTAACATGGAGGTAGAGGAGGAAGTACAGTGAGAGGAAGAAGACAGGCAACTGTACAACTTTAGACACAAGACCCACAGAAAATAAGGTTTATCATGATTATGCAGAGGAATGCTAGATTTTAGCTTATGCCTCAGAGTTGTCTGAATCTAGGCAAATTTACTGGGCTTTCCCCCAACAGTCAATTACCAGATTGGTTAATAGTTTCGGGAGGGTGAGCAAGGTCAAGGGAGGGAAGATGATGAGGGAATAAAAATAAACACCCAGGCACTTCTGGCTGTTTGTCCCTCTTGACAGAGTGGCCCCAACAGTCCAAGGGCAGTGGTCAGAAGACATCTGCAGGGGCTGGTGTTTGAAAGGGCACCAAAGGGCTCTATCTCCACCAACAAAAATTTTTAATCTGAGGAGAGCTGAGCAAGGCAGGTCTCTACCTTTAAGATGCTGCGAGAATATGACCAACATATATAAGGCCATTATAGTACAACATAACCATCAGTTACATAGCTGTCAGTGTAAGTCCAACATCAATTGAGATCATTGAGATTTTTCTACATGGGCTGAAGGACACTGAACAGACTTGTTTATGGAAGGCAATGGACTCAAGTAGGTTTCCAAAACGGTGGGAGAGTTAACTGCATTGGAGGAGAAGAGAGCACCTTTTCGAGTGGATAAAAAGCAAAATTTTGCAGAAAAGAAAGCACATGTCAAGAAGACATGAGGAGTAGAGAAGTTTTGTTGGGGAGTAACACCTAGGAAAAGGAAAGGCGGGAAGCTGTCAGACTGCTCTGCCCACCTGACCTTGCTCTGTGCTCGTCCTACAGAAAGCTCTTATGTACTGATTGTGCCTTAGAGCAAACCGTGTGAGGCAGAAATGGCTATGCTTCATGCCTCATCCAGTCAGTGATGGACTATCCCGACAAAAGCATACCTTTGGCTAGAAAGCTGAGGTCATCCCTGAAGGGACCAACAACTGGTGGCCTTCAGCTGACCACATGCCTCCCAGCGGGTTAACTAGTCCTTTCTTGAAGAGGGTTCTAAGCAAAGTTCTACACTCATGACTGACGGCGAGGTGTGAGAAATTATGGAAGCCTGTGACACAATATCTTTGACTGAGGTATGGAATAGGAACCACCCTAGTAATCATGAGAAATGTTATAAATTGGGAGGAACATTCCTTCGGTCTGTCCTCCCTGCGGGTATTTGTTCTTATGTCTCAATTCCTGATGGCACTTAATAGATGAACACTAAATGTTTTTGAATGACCAGCTAAATGATTGCAGGCAATCAATGTTGCTACAGCCAGGATTTGGAATGGTCCAATGTTCAAGGTGAATCAAAGAATATGGAGTTGCCTGTGGACAAGTGACAGGGAAGGAGGAGTGACTGAAATGGAGGATGGAAGAGTGTGGGACAAATCTCACTTGCTTTGTCCTTTGACCTAAGACCAATTCTGTCCCAAAAGAAGCAACTGACTTTATGTACATTTGCCTTCTTTGTAATTTACTAACATTGTCTTGGTCTATTTGCCTGACTTTTATGAGCAACGTATTTCTACCACATGAAATGTTGTAAGAATTAAGTAAGACAAAATAGCAATTTTGTTGATTTTCAGAGGCAAATATTTTTTTAAATATAAAAAATTGGGGGGCACCTAGCTGGCTCAATAGTTTAAATGTCTGACTCTTGATTTCCCCTCATGTCATGATCTCAGGGTTGTGAGATCAAGCCCCATGCCGAGCTCCATGCTGGGCATGGAGCCTGCTCAAAATTCTCTTTCTCCCTCTCCTTTTGCCCCCCCCTACTAAAAATTATGAAAAAATTTTCACATTAAAAAAAATCTGAAATCAGATCAATAGCGATTGATGGCATCTTGCAATTTAAGTTGGTCAAGGCAGTCACAATGATGCACACATGTCCAAAGCTCAAATCTTGAAACTTGCAAATGTGGTGTCAGCCTTTTGGAATAAAATCTCAGAGACAGTAGCAGAATAATCTTGGAACCAAATGGGTGGGGTGACCGGATGTGGACCATGGAGATTCAGAGGAGCTGAGCAACATTCTAGAAGTTGGAACCAAAATTTGGCTAGCTATACAAATATGCTAATAAGCCAGCACCAAAAGAATTTGATTTCTTTTATAGATTGTCCTCAGTAGAATTGCACAGTCGACACTTAATGACACAGAGGATGATGTGGTATGAAAAATACAGTCATATAATTCTAAGTTGAATAGTGAGTAGTTGGATTTTGCAAAGGAGTTTTAGGAATATCTCAACCAATTTATTTCACTTGTGTTTTCCCTTTTATTTATAGAATCGAGAGATATGATAAAAATAAATGCACTTCTGAATGAGCCTAAAAGATCTCTTTCAATAAGTATAAAATAAAACAGCTAACTGATAAGAACACATGTCACAGTTTAGTTGGCCACATTTTGTCTTTCTATATGGTACATGAAATGATGAGGAATCTCGAGTGGATGGTGTGGGAAGTGACTGACATCTCACAGGTTCTCAATGGAAGTGAATGGACCTGAGTTTCCAATTATTTGTTACTTCACCAATCCTAAAGAACTTAGGCATTTAAGCCATTGCAATAAAGCTTTGGAAGAATCAGCACAATAAAAATAAAAATACACAAGCTAAATCATTTAATTAAGACCTTTTTGCTTCACTTTATAGTTTTCTCATTAACTGAAGGAAGTCTATGCTACTTCATCCATAGTTATATCCAATCAATTGTAAACAGTCTTAGGAATATAATTAAGTAAAAATACAATAATTATGAAACAATGAACTCAGTTTCCTCATTGTATTCAATGTCCTTTCCGTATACGAGGAACTATTAAAGACATTTAGGTTTTCAGTTGTTGAATATGACGCTTCCTTTGATTCTAAAATGCCAAAAACACCGGATGTGGGGGCAGAATTAACTAAGGAACGAGCTCTTTGACCATTTCAGCCAGGGTTTGAAACACCAGAGTAATTTGTAGTATTACCATTGACAAGGGGAAAGCAGAAGGTAGGAAGAGAAGTGGTCAGTGACTGAGTTACTCAGACAAGATAAAGAGCTGCTTGCTTGTGAAAAACTCGCTTTATCATTCCAATTCTTACTCAGCTGCTTGGTTTTTCTTCTTTTTAGTTGTTGGCCTCATGTACCCCCTCGTTCTTTTCCTAAAGCAATTTAATTGGTATTTGCAGTAATTTATCTGCATTGATTACCAGGCTTATATCCACCGAAAAGTTGTATAAGACTGAAATTCTTCATTGTGTATGAAGGTAAAAGGTTTTTCTGACAACTTTCTTGTGAAGAAAATGTTGGCAAGCTGCTTAGTCAAACAAATTACATTAAAGTCCATGTAATATTTTTTATACCTATAATTCCACTTTCCAAGTTGTGTATTATTGTGGGAAAAGGTTCAGCTCTGATAAAGGCAAGGCTTTGGACTCAGGTGCGAGCTTGCAACTGGCCAAGTATCTCTCTTCACCTAGATAATCTTTTAGATAACGTCCCTTCATTCTGTTTAATTTTTTCCTGATTTATGTAGAATGGATCCTGCTTAGGGTGGAATGGTAGTGAAGATAACGGAAGCACTAGTGTGGACAAGTTTTAAACCAGGGAACCCTCAGGTACACACTGCATGGACCCCATGAGGAGGGCTCCACTGAGGAGGAAAGCGAGAGGTTAAAGCTGCTGAGCAGCTTTGTAAACCAGCCCTCAGAGTGGGAAAGGCTCTGGCCCAGAGTTCAAATAAAATGACACCTAAATGAAATATTTTTAACTTCTGCAGACTTCACTATATAAACCAGCTCTCTATAAAAGCCCATTACCAGAAAACTAAGTGCTAGTTTTCATCATTTCCATCCCTGAGATATGTACACATGTAAGTGAATATATATAAATATAATGAATAAGTACTCATAGGAAGTATTATGTACTATTTATATATTAATTATATTTTATTATATAATATATTATATTATAAATGCAATATTTATATAATACATATATTTGCTTACATATATATGTATATGTGTGTGTATATATATGTATTCTTATTCTTTATTCCTGGAAGGTTCTGGACAAATATACAGAGAAAATAGAGTCACAGAAATTTAGAATTGGAGGAAACCAGCATTCCCTTTAATCAAGCCTTTTTGGAAACTGAAATTCATCAGGCTAAGGAAGCCAGCCAAGATCAGGCAGCTATGAGATGAAAACTGCAGTATCAGAAACCCTTCTCTGAACAAACAGTCCAGTGTTCTCTCTACTTGTCCATTCCTGATTACATCCCCCAAGTTGTTATTAATTGATTAAGAGCAAGCATGACTGTAAGAACTGAGAGTCTATTCGTTGGGATTAAATAATATTAAAGTGAGAAATTTCTTTTCCCCTGGAGTCAATGAAAACAACTTCTAAATATTTTTTCCTAAAATTTCCCTTCAGCATCAACTAGAACTGCAAAAATATTCAGAAGCTGAAAGATCATTTCTTATCCCAAAGGCTCCTAATATTTCCAGGTGTTTTTACTACGTGGGAGGAAAAAAAAATGCCTTCTGGTTCTGCACTAATGTCTGGAAAAGATGTTAACTAAACACCTTTTTATTCCACAGCTCTGGCCCAGCTGAAAAGTTCTTTTTCTTGGAAATTTAAACTTATTTTTATTGCTACTTGGGAATATTTAGCCTTCCTGAAAGCTTTGGTGTACCTTTTACCATTTGAAAACCTGGAAGCGTCCTTTTGGCTAAAAATACTATCCAAGTGGGTTTTGAGTGAAAACGAGATTATTTTTTACTTCAAACTTGACTCTAAGTGATTGAACAATTAGCTTGCATACATACAGTATGTATGTATACTTCATTATCTGAACACATTAGTGCTTTTGATTTTTTTCACAACAGTTTTCTTGCTGATTTTTAGTTTGCTTGCCTAAACTTGTCTCTTAACAATGTATTGATTCTTTCTTTCCACTAAACCTGAAATTCTCTTTTAGTTCAAATTGTTAAATTTAATCAAGATGTTTCAAACTTTTAAAATTCATTCATTCATCCAATCATTCTTTTTTTTCCAATTTTTTTTTTCAATCATTCTCTAAACAAATATGTGTTGAGATTCTACTCTATGCAGGATGTTAGAGTTACAGCAAAGTACAAGAGAACAAAAAATCCCTGTTCTCATGGAACTTTCATTTATTTTTTATTTTTTAAAAGATGTATTTATTTATTTGAAAGAAAAAGAGAATGAAGAGGAGAGAGCAAGAGCTGGGGGGAGAGGCAGAGAGAGAATGCAATGCCCTGGGGCTCCATTCCAGGACCCTGAATCATGACTTGAGCCAAAGGCAGCTACTTAGGACTGAGCCACCCAGGCGCCCCCCAGAAATTGTATTTAAATGGGGGGTGGGAGGTAATACACAGTGGGTAAATAAATGGAAAAAAACATAGTGTTATACCCTGGTGAGGGCTGCCAAGAAAATAACACAGAACAAAGGGTGCTTGGTTAGGAGAGCTGTTTTAGACAGAAGGAGGGAGGTGGCAGGGGAGGAAGGATTGTAGGTAGGAAAGAAAGAAAGGAGGAAAGGCAGAAAGGAATAATTAATATGTACATACACATGTACACAGTTCCAAACAATTTTCTCATTAGCCTCACTTCTCACATAATCTTGCTGCCTCTGGTTTTGGAGTCTTCCCTGCCTTGTTGAAATGAAGCACAAGGAAAGAACTTTACCACACCTGTCTAAGAGGGCTGTAAGGATGGCAATATTGTTGCAAGCAGGGATTAGGAGACTTTCTTGGATCTGAGTGATCACCTTTAGTGAAGGCTGTTCCTGAAACATTGGGCAATTCCCAGGGAGGGTGCGGCTGTGAGTGGTGAGCTGGGGCTACTGCCACCAGCCAGGGGATGGATGCTTGGGCCCTAGAGTGGACACCTGGGTTGAGCATTCGCTATGGACATAGTCAGAGTCCAAAATGAAGTGTCTTGTGTGAAATCATAGGGTACTTAAGCTTTATGCCATAACCAATGGAGAGTTATTAAAATGTTTTCTGATAAGAAAAAAATATTTTTCAATAAGAAATGGAGGCGATAAAATTTGTATGTTAGAAAGCTCTCCTAGGGAGCCGGCTAAGAGGAGACATGAAAAGATGAGCCAGGATGTTTCCATGCCAGCTGGGAGGCTACGGCAACGGAGTACAAGCTAAAAGCAAAAAAGACAGGTGAAGATGTTGAAGTGGGAGGTTGAATTACTAAGAGGAGAAATCAACATGAATTATAGAGAGGAATCAAAGATAACTCTCAGAATTATGGCTATAGGAATTAGGTAAAAAATGATATAATTAATAAACCTAGGAATATTAGAAAAGGAGTTGGTGTTATTTGGATTCATGTTGTATCTACATGATGCCAGGAGTTCGCAAATGTCATCTGACAACAGATCCAGAATGCTCTGTGTCCCCTGCATCATTGTTGACTCGTAGATCTAGTATTCTTGTTTTGTGTCTTTAATATGTTCACGCCTCACATAGGTACCGAGCGTGTAGCACGTCTCGGGCACTGTTTTCGGTGCTAGCAGGAAAGGTAGTGAAAACCCAAGTTTTCCCTGGTAAACTAAGATTAGTAACACAACTGATGGGATCTTTCATAACATTCCTGTGAATGAAATGGGCTGACTGCCCACAACTCTGTATGGTGGTAAGAGTGTGGATTGCCTGGGCAACATATACCGGTTAGGGAACTGCTGTTGTCTTGAAGAAAGGTCTCACCCGAGTTTGGCAGTCCTCCGGCTACATTTTTTCAACTACCTTATTAATTATGTGGATTGGGATGGAGGAACCATGCTTATCATGTTTACTTTTAAAAGAATGAGAGAAATATGAAAATAGTACCCATAATGATTTCGGATAAAATCTGGATGATAGACGTGAGCCCGGGGATGCCTGGGGGGCTCAGTCAGTTAAGTGTCTGCCTTCAGCTCTGGTCATGATCCCAGGGTTCTGGGATCAAGTCCGGAATTGGGCTCCTTGCCTCTGCCTGCAGGTTCCCTTCCCTGTTCCCCCTCTCTCTCCCTCTCTCTGACAGGTAAATAAATAAAATCTTTCTTAAAAATTAAATAAATAAAAGAGGTGAGCCCAGATAAAATTTAATAAAGTAACTATCAACTTGTATTTGGGGGAAAATACATTGTACAAGCACATGCGTGGACTAATGAGACAGTCAAGAAGCTAATCTTCAGTTTATTAGTAGAAATGTAGTATATGAAGGAAAAATGCTGAAAGCACCAATGTATTCCTGTTGGAAGAGGCCACGGAGAGGATGTGGCCGCCAGTAGATCCGTGAGCTGGCTCCAGGCAGTCAGGGGCTTGTCACCCCCTCTCCTGTCCTTGGAATGTACGTTCTGCCCACTGTTCCCACAGTGGAAATCATTTTTGAGGACAGAGCCTTGAGAGAGCCACGTGTCATTGAGACCATCTGGATGGTGTACGTGACTGAACACAGTTAAAGGCTCTATCTCAACACTTAAGATTCCGGCAGACGGCTGTGGAGATGGACGTGTCTTTCCGCTGCCCAAGTCAAGCCTTGCAAGTAAGTTCTTTTACTTATTACACCTGCTGCGTACCAACCTGGAGTGGCCTGCCTCTTTCTTGGTCTCCCCTTGGCTTCTGTATTTGGGCACCATTTTATGAAACAGAAGTTCCATGCGCATCAGACCACACCTCCTTCATGGTGTCACTTGTGTGTATCACACTTTACAGAAGCATCCGTACAAGATACCGCAAAAGCACTCAGGGTATCGAAGGCTTGAAGTGTAACACGTGAGGAAGAGACGATGGAAATGAGACTCTTTATCTCGGGAAGGGTAGAATTATTTGGGGTGTATATAGACAGGTGGTGGGACAGGGAAACACACACTTTATATCTTGAAATAGTTTAAGCAAGACTCACCCCAGGGATATTATTTTAAATGACCTACAGGAGTAGATTTGAAGCCAAGGGGGGAGAACAGCAGAGCCACTCTCAGAGAAAGAGGTGTTCCCCTTAATTTTTGTTTTTGTCTGGGTCTACCAAATCGTTCATCGAGTGTGTTGTAGATCATCAGAAAAATTAATCTTGGACCGTACACCCTTTAAAAAAATCCCTTGATTTTTGACTCGAGGACTATGTTCAAAGACTAGAATGTTTTCAGTCCGTTTGAACTTGAGTCCAGATGCTGGAAGTCCTCCCGCCCAGCATCCCGCCCAGGCGCCCTCCTGCCATCCAAACCACTGCCTTTTCTCTGGCGCTGCTCTGAGGTATGAAAGGTCAGTGAGAAACTCGGGAACTTCCAGGCAGAAACTGGGCTCTGCGTCTGTCCTCGTTAGGATGCGTGTTCTTGAGGTCTCTGCACTCCAGGAGAGGGCAAAAGTAGGCACTTCCAAGACATTTAGTATTTCGGCAGAAAAAAGAAAACAAAAGTTCGCTAAAAGGAGAAAATTTCAAGCTATTCTTTTTTATTTTGACAGAGGTTCTGTTGGTCCAAGACTTTCTACTGAGTCACCAAGCCATCCACAATATAACTATTTCAACTTACTGGGAATATTATTTCTGAGTCACGGTAAGTACTATAATGAAGTACTTTCTGTCACCTAGTACCTCCGATCTTCACAGCTGTACACTCAGTAACGATGATAGTCCTTGTTACACAACCCCGTATATGAAAATACCACACGGTAAAAGAAGTGTTCTAATTCATGGAGGAAATGTTCAAATATCAGGTCCCTATTTCGCAGCAATTCTTTTATTCCCCCCTCAGAAAATACGCAAAAAATAAGTGAGACATGACTCATTTGTTACAAGTCCCACGTTTTCACTGCAAGCAAATTCCTAGTCAGGCTTTGGAATTGATGCTTCCCTTCCACGATTCCCATAGTCTCTGAGTCACCACGGTTTTTAGATGTTGGCAGGAGAGCCTGTTCCTATGTCCTCATAGGGTTCCACGTGGCTGGGAAGGAATATCACGGCGGAAGTTGAACCAGGAGTGAGTGTAAGCCCTACCCTTAGATCTAGGCATCCGTGGCCTCAGCCCCGGGCCCTGCGCTTTGCAAGGCTTCTCAAATTATGAGAAGCAAATGGATTTCTTAAGATAATGTTAAAGGCACTCTGTGATTCAGTAGGTCTGGGGTTGGGCCTGAGAACTTGCATTTCCAACAGCTTCTGTCTCTCCTCCAGACACACCCCCTCCCCACAGGATGAGTAAGCAGTTCATGTGACCCAGGGAACTTGCCAACCCAGAACCTAAGTCACTCACTCCTAACTGCACTCCGAGTACCTGGGACTCTAGAAGTCCCTGTCTAGACCACTTTCTGTCCAGTGTACACCCTTCCCTGGTCTGTCCTGCCCAATGGCAGATCTCCTTAACAGCATATACACACCTGGGCTTAAAGGTTGACAAAGGGTCGACCATTTGGAGGAGACTTAGCTATTGAGGCTAGTGTGTGATGTGTGGCCCAGCCGCACCTTGGTACAGATGGAGATTGGGGAAGCAAGAGGAAAGGGGTGGGCTCTGTACCGAGGAACTTTGTCTCCTTGCCTCAGAAGGCAAATGGTGGGGGTAGCCTTTTGTCTGTTTGTGTAAGTAACAGGAAGAAATCACACTGTGTTACAGCTTCTCCGGATATTAAAACCACAGACCCGCAGCTCGGATGGTTCTAGTTGGTGAGGAACTATTGTATCTAAAGTACTTAGAGGAAAGAAAGAAGGTTTTCTATCCTTTCAGGAAACCCTCCACAAGCCTCCCTGCGTGACCACACAGTGTAGGAGACAGTGTATGGGGCTTCGAGGGTCCTACAGCCTTCGGCTGAACCTCCACTGTAGCTTCCTGCATGAATCTGAGCAAGGCAGTCAGTTTTGAGCGAGAGGTCATTCTTCGTCTTTGGTGTCTTGATCTTTGTTATGGGAATAAGAATGTTTCCCTGCTCTCTTCTACCTCTTCCCCATAACCACCCAAATCACTCCCCTTCGTCCCTCATCCTTTAGTTCAAATGCCGCCATCTTGAGTAGATCAGGCATCTCCAGCAAACCTAGAAGTAACCGCATTCCTCTTTCCTTGCACTTTGTCCTTCTGTATTTGTGTTTTTGATGAATGTCCACGGGCCCCCTGGCTCCCTCGAGCAGGGATCATGTCTCTTGAATTCTCTAGTTGTGTCCTCTCTGTCCGGCACATGACCTGGCCCCTGATAGATGCTAACCTTGTGTTTGCCAAATAAGCAAATGAATGTGTGGTTATTGTTAAAATCAGAGATAAACTATACTAGGTGATGGGCACAGAGTGCGTGCTTAATCAGTGACACTGATGATTTTTCAGAGCAGTCCACACCACGATCGGACATTTTATTTTGTTTCTTCATACTCTGTTCATGGGGGAGAACGGGGTGAATCTGGGACAACTACAATTTGAACCATCCAAGACAAGAAGAAAAAAATGTGGTGTGATAAACTCCCCGCCCAAACAGCCAGGAGCATGACATACTTTTTAAAGGCTTAAGAAGTGAAAGATCCATCATTTAAAACAGAGAGTGAAAAGTACAAGAAAAAGTTGCATTTGCTCATTGTGCTTGCCCCCTCAAGGACTCATACCCCAAGTAGTACACCTTCTTAAAAAGCCTCTGGTGAAAGGAATTCCCCACCCAAGTGCTCACGCTGACGTTGTCACCAGCCGCCCCTTCCCCTTCCCGTCTAGGGCACTAGTTTATCTGTCTCTTTAATATCAACCAGCCCAAATATTTCCTCGTCAAATATTTCTGGGGCCTGCACTTGCAGAAAGAGACGATTTTCCCAAATCCGTGAACAGGACATTTTTTTTTTTTTTTTAAATGTCAAAATAAACCATCTGCTTGTACAACTGTTTCTAATTACTTCCCTGCCTAGACTCTGCACTTGAGGGGTTTGGTACCAGCACCCCGCCCAGAGCGGTGCCGCTGCCCAAATCCTTGCGAGCAGCTCATCAAGGCGCTCACGGCTCCCTGTAGGGGCGCGACCTGCACGCCCCGTGTGTGTCCCTCTGCAGGCGGCCTGCGGGGGCACCTCTCCCTGCCGCGCCCTCCGCCCGCCCCACCGGGAGCCCCACCCAGCAGGAGCGCTGCTCGCCTGCACGGCCCGGGAGCTCAGCATGCGTCCCGCAGCCTTCAGCAACTTCTTGCTGCTGGCGTCCTCCCTTCTCTTCGCGGGGCTGTCAGCTGTTCCTCAGAGCTTCTCGCCATCTCTGAGGTAAGTTTGGTTTGTTATTCTTTGAGAGGAACCTGCCCTGCTTTGCGTGGCAGGGCTCAAGTTTGCAGGATGGCTGCCCTGAGCCGACAGTAGTTAGAAAGTTGGACCGGGGATAAACTGTTTCCAACCTGTTCCTACTCTTTTCCGTCTATCTGCACTGTGTGTTGCTTCGTGTCTGTCTTCTTACTTTTCCTTCGGAAAAATACCGTGAATAAATATAAAAATGTATTTATATGAATATATTTCCTTATTTTAATACCTACCAAGAGAAACTTCTGCCAGGAGACTAAGGTAATCCTATGTGTGCCCGGGTGTACTCATAACCAATAAAGCAGAATTATTTCACAGGATCTGTATTACATTATTGTATTGCATTTTGAAAGAGACTTTGAGACACGTAATGATAGCCAAACTTTTTTAAGGTATAGTTTATAAGCACTGCTTAATGCAACTTAAAAAAAAATTATGCCCTAAACTAGCACAACATGTATAGTTCTTCCTACATATTCACCTCTTCTTTTTCATAAAACGGCTGCCCCTGGCCATCAGCTAGCAATGGGTCCTTTTTTTAAAAGAGTACTGAAAAGTCAGCCAAATGTCATACTTTGCATGGATTTGCATCTAATCTAAATGTGCATATAAGATTCAGTAGCAAGCCACCAAGAAGCAGGGCCAGATCCCCTCTGTCCACCTGGAAGGCGGTCCTACTCCATGGTGTGCAAGTCACCCCTCAGACATTTTGGGTTCTGGTCATTTCTTTTGTGGTAGCCCATGGGTGGCCCCCAAGAAAGGTGGGAACCCCAAACTTCCTTCCTGTGAAGTTGAGCGTCACCATACGGGTGGGCGCTGGGGGGGAAACGGGGGCTCAGTCACTGGGGCAGTGTCTGCTCTTGACCGTGGCCCTGCTGTGCTTTGTCGCTCTTGCAGGAGCGGGACTGGTGCCCCGTGCAGGCTGACCCGGGCTGAGTCGGAGCGCCGGTGCCGGGCGCCCGGGCAGCCCCCAGGGGGCGCTCTGTGCCACGGCCGCGGCCGGTGCGACTGCGGGGTCTGCATTTGTCACGTGAACGAGCCCGGCGTGTACTTCGGGCCCCTGTGTGAGTGCCACGAGTGGGTGTGCGAGACCTACGACGGGAGCACCTGCGCAGGTAAGGGGCAGCCGGCGCACCGCGGGCGCGGGGGGCGCGCCCTGGGCGGGGGTTTCTGCCCCTAACCGGGGGAGAGCCTCAGACGGCCGTCTGGGAAGTGACGACCCTCCCCCAAATGTTCCTAAAGCTCCTCCACTCTGGAATCACGGGTTGCAATACTTTGCTCCGCCCTAGCGTCCAAACTTCGGTGAAACTAGTATTGGTAAGAGTCCCTCACTTATTTATGATTCTCCTTGTGACAGACTCAACCTCCCAACTCCCTCACAAAGGGACAGTCGGTGGGCTCCTCTCGCTGGATCGCGGATGTTAACCATCTTTGCAGAACCTAAGCCTGTATTTTCTTTTTACCAAGGAAAAGCAGGGGGATATTATTTCCCCAAATTCCGGGGTTGGGGGTGTCTTTGAACTCTGACTTGCCTTCTTATTCTTAGGATATGGTTCACAGATAGAAATGCATGTCAGAAAACCGATAACAGGGAAAAAATAAGCAGATCCGGACTCACTTAGAAGCGATTGCTTTTGTGTTGTTTTAGCTGCTTGAATCTTTCAGCTGTAGTGAAACTTGGTATTTTGGAAGGGTGGAGGAAACATAAATTCATTTCTCTTGTACATTTTTAAGGAGTGATGCGGGTTGTGATATGGGAATGGGTCAAGATATTATTTCTTGGTAAAGAACACCCCTCGCCTGTAGCAGTTTCACACGAATGTGCCACTTACGTAAGGCCGGAGCCTCAGTTGGGTCACCGGGAATGATCCAGGCGCTCCGTTGGTAAAAGGACGGCACGATGCATTCCAACCAGGGTTTGGGAAATTTGTAGGGGGGAAAAAAGTCACAACCTATTTTACACACAGTGTCGTTAAGCATAAGAATTCAACACTAACAGAGGGGAAGAAGGAGTTTGTAGCAAAATGGTTTTTTCTTGGCCTCTGGGCCCAGAGATCCTTAGTGAGAGTATTTAACATGCACACTGCTTGGCAGTGGAAGGTGGTCATGTCAGTAATTTGGAAGGGCATAGGTGCTTCTCTGTGGTTTGTTTACCCTGTAAAAGCTGGGGCTCAACCCTTTAAAAATACTGAAGCGCCACAGCTCCTTATTTTAATGTTGTCCGTCCCCCAGGCTGCAGTATTATTAAGGGCAGCCCTTTGGAATAAAAGCTAAGTATTGTCTAATATTTCATTCCAAATTTGACTGTTACCCAGCTTCTCTGGCTTGTACTGCCTCTGGCAAGGTCCCTTCAATATCATGAATTCCGAAGGCATTTCTGAACTGGTCTTTCATTGGGAAGGTAAGAGGTAAGATGCAGTGTTCAGCTGGTGAAACTACTTACGGGTTCCATCAGGTAACCGTCCCCATTGAAGAAGCTTCTCCGGTTCCTTTCTGGAAAGTTCTACAGAAGGAATGCTATGGCCTATGGTGCTCTTTTTGATCTCCCATGGAAAGTGATTTGTTGTTTACCCCTAACATCTGAGTCACTGCATTCTTTCCTCCCAGATACGAATGCAGCCCTGAGTCATGCATGGTTTTGTTTGCATATGTACATATTACCATGGAAGGCAAAATGCTTCTCTTTATTTCAAGGCTGAATGAAATAACTGCGTTCCTTTTCCATTCTCTGCTTTGTGGGTGATGCCTATCGAGGCCTGTTCCCCGGGCCTGGTGCAGGATCTGCCCCTGCAGAAGCTCTGAGGACATTTGCCAGGCGGTGAGATCTTTGCACACAGCACGCCACCGGGCTGCCTCGCCAACTTGCCTGCTTGCACTGTGCTTACGATGTGGCTTCTCCATTCCGTCTTCAAGAACAAGCTCCTCTGTTGTAGCTAGTTAGAGAGAAACATAGCAAGTTGACTTTTATGTCTTTATATGCACCTGGGTCTTTACCTCCGTGGTGTTTTCTAGAAAGAGAGTAGCTTTTAGAGACCTCCCCATCCCTTTGAGGAAAATAAAATCCTGCTCTGATAGTGTCCTAGAGTGGTTCATACTCCGTTCCGGGGGAAAATTTCTGGGAGTCAAACCCCCAGCCCCACAATGTAACAGCTGTGTGAACTTGGGCAATTACTTCAACTTTCTGAGCCTTGATGTCTTCATCTGTAAAATGGGAATAACAACAATACCTATCTTACAGGATTGTTGTGAGCTCCGACACATGTAAAACTCTTAGAATAGTGTTTTGCTCAATACGTATAAATATGTGTATAGGCATATAACATAATATTATTATAGTGATGTGCAAAGGTGAGCTAGGGTGGATGGATGGATGGATGGATGGATGGGGAGATAGATAGATAGCCTAGCTTTGTACTTGTTGGATATTTGATGCAGTGAGAGCAATTTAGTTTTCTTAATGTAGCCTGAGCCTGTTATTGATCCAAAGCTCAAAAGGTCGAGCAAGGATAGTCATTTTGGCCCAGCGTCAGAGGAGCTGAATTAGACACACCATGCCCTTTGAAAGTCAAGTCCATTGGGATTCTTAAGCTGTGAATCATAAGAAAGATACTTATTTTCGTTTGAGCCTGGTTGAAAGTAATTACATTTATATTAATGTATAACTATTGTATAACCCAGTGTCCGCTTGTTCATGACACCGGAATCTTTCTTAGACTTCGATAGTGTAGAGGTTTGGCCCAGAGATTATTCCCGTGTGTGGGGTAGTCAAATGCGAAGTAAACTAATTTGGGTGGAATATTTCTTTGAGAAGAGTCAAATGTTTGGTTACATAAGAATAGACTTTCATCTACTATTTCAAGGCATCCCTGAATAACCCCTTGAATAGGTGCGATTATACTTAAATAAAATATTGTGGTTTTTAAAAGTCTTTTCTAATCAGTTTTGAAATGTTTCACTTAAAAGAGTTTCAGTTTTAGTGACTAGGAAGAGCTCAGTGAATTGAACTTAGCAAATACTTACGAGGTGCTGTACATTTTACTAGTCCCTCTGCTGTTGAAAGGGATAGAAAGATGAGGATAATATGACGACTTCCCATTGAGTAGGGAGATGAAAATACCAAATACCTATAATGCAATGCAGAATATAATTTCTACAAATTTCTATGAGAGTTTCATTGAGCAGGAATTAAATTGTGGTTAAAGTCCTTGAGAAGGAAATTAGCCTTTGACATAAATCTTTATGCATCAGGAGGTTTTTAGTCCAAAATGTGGACTGCTGGAATTCTGGGGGAAGAAAAATCCGAGCAGTGGTTTAGAAGCAGAAAGGCATGTGGGTGTGTTTGGGGACCAACGAAGTATCCTGGGTTCGGCTTGGCTGGATCTTAGGGTTGTGGGGAAAGTAATCGTAGATATTTTGAGTTACAGTTGTGCACATTGTTGAGAGCTCTGAACTTGAATGTGAAGTTTGTGCTCGTGTGTCTCTGGGGGCCCTTCATCTTCCCACCATATCCATCCTTCTGTGAAGTGCAAGAGGAATGCTACAGTATATGGACGGCAAGAGAGAGCTGTTCCTGGGCGCCTGGGTGGCTCTGGGTGAGTGGGTTAAAGCCTCTGCCTTCGGCTCCGTTCATGATCTCAGGGTCCTGGGATCGAGCCCCGCGTTGGGCTCTTTGCTCAGCGGGGAGCCTGCTTCCCCCTCTCTCTCTGCCTGCCTCTGCCTACTTGTGACTCTCTCTCTCTCTCTGTCAAATAAATAAAATATAAAAAAAAAAGAGAGAGAGAGAGCTATTCCAACCCTCACTAGTGCCTGGGTCTTCTTAGGCTACATCCAGGCTGCGAGGTCTAGATCTTTTCCTTCCTTGCAGAGCTCATCATCACGATCTAATTTCCCTGCCCCCCCCCCCCCCAGCCGTCTTTCCCATACCACTGCTGATAAGGAACGCCAGGCTTCTGGGCCAGATCGCGACGAGTGCCTGATAGCCCAGCAGTTGCCTACATTCAATGCTTGACATGATCACTTGCCAACTCTGGAGCTCTGGGCAAGTTCCTCAAACATTTGCCACTCCTGTTTCCTTATTTATAAAATGGAGGTAATAATATTATCGATGGGAGGTAATAATATTATTAGCATAATAATAATTATGCTAAAACACACGAGTGATTAGTGAGTCATTGGAGTTACATGCTTACTTATGTCAGAGGCCTCTCTTCTACCCTAGCTTGATACTTGGTCCTAAGATACTGACTCCCAAAGAAATAATTTTCTTTCCACATTATAGCTTCCTCTGGGTTTAAGTCTATGTTCATCTTTCCTCCTTTGACTATCAGTGAATTTTTGAAACTATCTGTCTTCAGACAACATGCCTTCTCCAGAGTGTCAAGCTTTTGGTGAGCTTTTGGTTCTGGCCATCTCAAGCCTGAGACTCCCTGGGTCATATTCCAGCTTGCTCGATGTCTGAGATTCTGACCCTATTTTCTGTCTTCATCTCAGGAACTTGACTTTTCTGCTCTTGTCCTTGAAATCTTCATTCTGATTTATGGTTCTAGGGCCATGCCCTAAATAGTGTGTGAATAGTCTTTGAATCTGGAATTTTTAGTCATTTTCTTTGTTGAAAACCCTAAGATTTTTACACATTTGCAGAGTTTACACTCAAGTGCTTGGCTGCTGCTAATTCTTGCCTCCCCTGAGATGTCTGTATTTCCTGGCTGTTCATCTCCTCCAAAGCTTTGCTCTCACGTGGGTTGATCCCAGAACCCATTCCCACAAAAATGGGAAAAGCAGCCACAATACAAAACAAAATCAAAACAGCTCACCTTCACAGAGTTTGAGTATTCGGTAAACATTACAGAATGTTCTGGAGACGCTGGAGATGGGGTAGTTTAATCACAGATGTGTAAACAACTTCAGATTGAATAGTTATCATCCTGGTTCTTACAACTCCCAGTTTTTTCAACCACTCCTTCTTCGAGCTAAGGGTGGACATGGGGTGAAGTTCTGGCTTGAAGAGTTGTAAGGGGAAGTGTGGTAGGCGAACGCAAAGGCAGCTGACTTGCAGGGGGGTATTTGTTCTGCCCATTCACCCTTCTTCCTACCTAGAATGTACCTGATGCCAACAGCCCATTTGGATCCAGAGACCACCAATGTGGATGGCAGGAACCCTGGCTTTCGGAGTTGCCACATCAGTCCTGGACTGCCTGCCCTTGGACGGCTTTGGCACATAAAAATAATAAACTTTTGTTGAAGCCCCTATCATTTGGGGGTTTTCCGGCAGCTAAATGGAACTTATCTGAAACAACCGTTTTATTCAAAAAGTTCAAGTCTACTGAAAGAGGGCAAGAGTAGGGGCGCCTGGGTGGCTCAGTGGTTTAGAGCCTCTGCCTTTGGCTCGGGTCATGGTTCTGTACACACATGTGTTGTAAACATCTGAACACATACTCTCCCAGGTCTGTTTCTCTCCCTCTCTTACTTTTTCCCCCCTTAAGAAAATATCACAGCTCTCACTCTATATCGTTATCATTATCATATCGTATGCCATTATCATATATCATTAATATATAGGATTAAGAATTCTTATGGGTGTATAATGTCCTATAGTAGGGATATATTGCTTTATTAAGCAATTTGTCTATTAGTGAATGTTCCAGTGGCTTCCATGTTTTGTTATTGTTGTTTTATTTTTTTTTTTACTTTTCAATTTTTTTTAAAGATTTTATTTATTTATTTGTCAGAGAGAGAGCCAGAATTCAAGCAGGCAGAGTGGCGGGGAGAGGCAGAGGGAGAAGCAGGCTCCCCGCCGAGCAAGGAGCCTGATGCGGGACTCCATCCCAGGACCCTGGGATCATGATCTGAGCCAAAGGCAGACCCCCAACCGACTGAGCCACCCAGGTGTCCCTGTTGTTTTATTTTTTTGATATAGGAGGACTTTAAGCAGTATTTTCAAACTGCAGTTTAAAATCGTGTACAGACATGTATACACGTATGTACGCACAGCTCTGTATCTCCCTTGTTCTTGCGTGGACACGCAGACATTTCCAGTAAGAGTGAGTTGGGTCCCCAGGCCCAAGGGAGGGAGTCGTGGGCCAACAGAACTGTTAATAAAAGTGTCTTCATACATTGCTGATCTTGGCGAAGGGAAACTTCAAATCAAGTGGAACTGGGAGATCTGAAGCCTTTGTCCTTTGGGAAATTTAGATTCCAAACCTGGTGTGGGATTCAAGGTCAAGAGTCACATCTGAGGAGGAAGAGAAATAAGGTACAGCAGAGACTGAGAATACCAAGGGGATTTACCGGGGCATTTTTAAGCCCCCACATGGGTAAATTCTCAAGCTATTTTCCATTAATTCTTAAATTGATAAAGATAGAGAGCTGCAAGGATGTTGCAAATCTCATTTTCTTTGGAAAAAAGTGCTTTGTCTTTTCAAGGATCACATTTCCTGGCAAATAAGAAACTATATTTTGTAATAGAACTCATTCTTCTGTCTACTCTAAATCATCTTACTTAAGGCTGGGTAGAAGAATGATGGCTTTATAAAGGGAAAAGAAAAATAAGACCTTTATAAGGATGCTCATTGGCTTGACCTTGTGTCACCTCAGTTCTAACTTAGGCCGTAAGACAAGTTTCTCTGCCAAGAGCCCTATCATCCTTAATTGTATATAGTCACTAGTTCAAGCATCAAATTATTCCAAGTGAGTACTTACCCGCTCTCGTTTTCTGTTTTACTGTTTTATCTGGATACTTCCTGGGGAAAGGCCGGCCAAAAACCATTTTTTTTAAAAAAGAGGTCAATGAGTTTTGATATTGCTTAGAAACTTCTCTTATGGCCTCGCCTTAACTGTAAATCATGATTTAGTCAATGGGAGAGAGTAAGGAGCCCAAATCAGAAAATCAAAACATGGTAAATGTATTTCCTTATTGGTCATTACTGCTTTGTCAAAGCTATCATTTTCTGCTGTGCAAAATAGTTAGACAAAACCAGTTATTTTTCTAAACAAAATGACTTGGCCACTTATGCCTTTTCCTCTCCAAAATACAAAAGGCAAGTTACAGATTTTTTCTTTTTTCCTCTTTCTTTCTTTTTTTCTTTCTTTCTTTCTTTCTTTCTTTCTTTCTTTCTTTCTTTCTTTCTTTCTTTGCTTTCTTGGTCAAAATCATTAGTTATATAAGCTCCAAGAGTCATCTTGACATGAAATAATTCATTTGTTTTAAGAAGAAAAATATTTGATTCTAGCTGTGTCCTGGATAGACTTCAATTGCCTGCTTGGCTGGATTTGAGTTTTAAAATTAATGCTGTGTTAGTAATACACAAGAATAATGGGAAAATATCTATTTCTATTTGAATATGCTTTGCTGAAAAATATTTTTGTACATATGAGTTCATTCAATTCTCATATAACTTTGAAGAAGTAGTCAAAATTGTTATTCTCAAGCTATCATATTAAGGAATCTTGAGAAAAATTTGCCTCCCCCCTCAAATCAGTAGGAGGTTTCTCCTCAAACATATTAAAGTTGTCCTGAAACCACATATTTAAGGAAAATATTTTCATGAACTTAGAGTCCTGAAATAGCATAATTTTGAAGGACCTGATTTTTATATTTAAAAATATATCGTCTGTTGATTTTTTTTCTTGAAAGAGCAGATTTTCATTCTCATTTCTGCCTTATGCCAAGGGTAATGCACCCAAAAACTCCAATACTGGGCAGAAGAACACTTTATTCATTTAATATCAAAAGAAGTCCAGTAGCAGAAAGCATTGAGACTAACTCATACCAACAAAGAACATTTCTCTCAGCTGTAATGGATGTTCTTAGAGTGATTGCTTTTAGCACCAACTCATATCAAAATAAGGATTCTCCAGAGTCAGCAAGGGGAGAAACTTTTCTGTAAACTTTGATTTTCCTGGTCTGTAAAAGTCAAAGAAAATGTAGATAGGAGAGTTGAATATATATTTGTTACTTTCATGGGCATTTACTAGTGTTATTTTGGCTACTAAGAGTAAATCACATGTCGGAGCACCTAGGTGGCAAAATCCGTTGAGTGTCCGACTCTTGATTTCAGCTCCAGTCATGATCTTAGCATCATGGGATTGAGCCCCGTAGGAGGCTCTGCGCTTGGTGGGGAGTCTGCTTGAGATTCTCTCTCCCTCTCTCTCTGCCCCTCCCTACCGCCCTGTACTTGCTCTCTCTCAAATAAATAAATCGATCTTAAAAAAAAAGAATAAATCATGTTTGAGATTATCTTTTGCTCTTATAAAATTATTCATAGTATGAAATCCAGACTTTCAAATAACATGCAATTTTTATATATATGACCTTTTTGAGAACAAACCAGTGGGATGCACAGTGAGGGAAGACAAGTGTCTATAGAAAAGTGAACTTTTTTTTTAAAGATTTTACCCATTTATTTAACAGAGAGACACACAGTAAGAGAGGGAACACCACCGTGGGAAGCCTGCGGGAGTGGGGGAGGGAGAAGCACGCTCCCCGCTGAACGGGAACCCCGATGCGGGGCTCGATTCCAGGACCCTGGGATCGTGACCTGAGCCCAAGGCAGAGGCTTAATGACTGAGCCACCCAGGCGCCCCTGAAGTTAGTAATCTTTCTTTGGGAAAGCTAAGTGAGCGGGTTTGGATAGGATGGAAACGCAGAGGCATGCTGCTCTGGAAAGTGCCTGAGAATTGGAATTAGAAAGCGAAACAGGGTGCCTGGGTGGCTCAGTTGGTTGAGCAACTGCCTTCGGCTCAGGTCATGATCCCAGAGTCCCGGGATCGAGTCCCATATCGGACTCCCGGCTCTGCGGGAAGTCTGCTTCTCCCTCTGACCTTCTCCCCTCTCATTCTCAGTCTCTCGCTCTCTAATAAATAAATAAAAATCTTAAAAAAAAAAAAAAAAGAAAGCGAAACAAATTGTTCTTTCTCCACTGTTGTTACTTACTGTGTGACCTTGTGTAAGTCGCTTGGCTCCTCTGAGCTTCGGTTAAGTTAAATTCAACGAGCATTTATTAAACGTCTCCAGAAAGATGACTAGCAGAGGGCGGGGCAATGGTAGCTTGGAGATTGGAGCCATCAGAAAGCAGTGGGTGCTGAATCCAGGGTCTTCTGTTTCAGGAAAGGGATGGAAAGATTTTCATTTCATACAATTGACCGCTACAGAGAGATGTCTTATGACCTTCAGCTTGCCTTGAAAGCTTTACTTTCTGAGAATTTTTAGAACCGTCACTCTCATAAATTATCATTTAATGAGTGCCCACTGCTTATGATACCTGCCTATATTGTAATGTAGGCATTAACATTCTATCAAGTAGACTTGGTGTTTGTTAATTTCCCAGCTATCGGTACATAGCCTATTAAAATACAGTAAGAGAAAAAAAATAAAATACAGTAAAAGAGTATTTGTGCACGTCTTGAAATGCACCCCCAAAATAAATATCAAAAGCCACATCAAAGCCATAATCGTCAAATTAGAAGCCACGACAGTGTCTGCTGCCCTCCGTATGGGACAGAACTCATCAAACTGACGAGAGAACTGAGCACGAGTTAGAAGAACCACTCGTGACTCATGTATATGGCGTTATTTGGAGGAAATAATGATGGCTTGGAAAACAACTCTTTTCTAAAAGGGCAATCTTATATGGGATACGCTGTAAGAAACATCTGTTTAAGTGTAATAATGGATCCCATAGTGGCCTTGTGGCATCGAGATAAGGTAATGATAACACAGTTACTGTTTATTTAGGATTTGCTCTACGTTTCTTGTGTTAAATTCTCACAGTAAACCTACTGGGTAGGTCGTCTTGCCATTCGAAAGACAAAGAGCTGAGCCCGAGAAAGATTAACTGGAATGTTTAAGCTCATATTGTCTGACACCAAAAGGTGGGCCATCAGCCACTTTTGATTTGACTTGCACCATTTAGCACAGTACCACCAGATAACAGATGCCCAAGAATATTTAAATCTCTTTTCTGCAATTTCTGATGAGTGAATGCAGTAGCGATCCATAATAACCAAGTGCTTTTTGCACATGCGAAACCGTGAGAGACAGAACAGCGAGGATATTGAAGGAGAAGGACCCTCTAGGTTCAAAAATTGGCTCTGCCCATTATGAGCTCTGGAATCTTGGGAAGTTAATAAACTTCCCCCTGCCTCTGTTTCCTCCTCTCCTGGTGTTACTGTAATGAGAGTAGAGACTCAGGAAAATCCCTGGCTTATCGTAACCACTCATCAGCAGCTACTCTGACTGTTGTTATTGATCTTATTATCAGGCCATTCCCATATCACTGCAATTTTATTATGCACTCCTCAAGGGCAGCAGTGCACAAGCGGATAAGAGGAAATACTCGGTGTTCCTTAAGGCCTTGAGTCCCCTGCACGTTATGTCCACAAACTATTGGGCTAAGGGAGCGACATGGTCAAGCCCCATATCTGTGCTCTGCCTTCTCCTGGACTCCGAAAGGTGTCATGGCGGCAGGGGATTCAGCTGTTGGCAGCCATCATTCTATCAGCCACGAGATTTAACATAGGTATTCCAATGTCATGGCTCCTCAGTGAAATTAGTTGATTGATGTGATTATAAATACCTGATATTTAAATTTAATTTGGAGGTAAATATGTTTCAGTTTTAAATGTAACCATATTAATTATACAGGAAATGATATTGATTTTTCTGAAGGGGTAAGAGAATTACAAAGAGACGGGCAAAAATATATACAGAAGCTAAATTCTAGTGAGGGAATTCATTGTGAATCTCAAAAATGGATTCCCTAAATATAGACTTGATGTCCTGTGAATCAAAGGGGAAATGTTTCTTTCCACTGTACTTAAATATACACAATCTATCTTTCAGTGGGTCTTTGCATGAAGGCGTGCTCCAAATGCTATAAAGCACAGTGGTTTTAGAAAACCCAGAATATCGATATATGTCACGAGGCATATATCGTTGTCTGTTTTCATATGCACACTTAGTAAGCCACTTATCTACTTTTTGCTAAGTTACTCACTTTAATTTTCATACATTTTCTACTTTAAAAGAATGTTTTATGTAGAATAATGTGTTTGGTTAATTGAATAAGCTGTTTTTAGAATTTGTCTTCTGAGAACTTCAAAAGAGCAGTGGAATCAGTCAACATATTTGGTATTATTCAGATTTCTGTTTTTCAGATTTTAAACAATAGAATTCATTTATTGAAGAAAAGAGAATGTAAACAGTTTTAGATCCTGTGAGCTGTCCCATAGCCATTGATTGGACCATTGTAAACCGACAGCACTGTTAGGTAGATCATTAACTTGATGGAGAAAGTATTTCCTGTTTCTTTTTTTTTTTTTTTTTTTAGTATTTCCTGTTTCTAATGAGGAACTAGAGATCTTTTAGGGATCAATTTTTCATAAACTTTGATTTTGAAATTCAAAATACTTACAGTTTTATTAGAAGTCCATGTGAGTATACATATATCTGACAAAAATATGTAGTAATTATTAGAAAGTGTGTCTGTATAAATTAATCACTATTTTTAAGAGTTAAAACTCTGGGGTGCCTGGGTGGCTCGGTCGGTTAAGCTTCTGACTGTTGATTTCAGCTCAGGTCATGATCTCAAGGTCATGAGATCAAGCCCCACGTCCGGCTCTACACCCAACGTGGAGTCTGCTGGACGTTCTCTCTCTACTTTCTCCTTCTACTGCTCTCCTCCTCAAACAAATAAATAAATAAAATCTAAAAAAAAAAAAAAAGAATTGAAGTTTTGAAAGTGGACTGCTTTCTCATATATAAAGATCCAAGAATGTATATGTAAAGATATAAAACAGAAGATGTACATATTGGTATTGTATGTGTATAATTATTATGTCATTTTTGAAGTGATTACTATGAATGAGATTCTGCATTGGTAACTGTAGGGGCTATAAAAATGAAAAGGTACGAGTCTTTTTCTTAGGAAATGGAGTGGTGGGTTTGAAATATAGCATGATGCAGTATTAAAGAGGTGCAAAGTGGCATGCATGGGAGGACCCCGGGCTGTTTTGAAAAGAAGGCAGATACTACCTGGTGGGTGTGGGAGGATTGGCCTTCCAGCTAGAGGGAGGAAATAAGCAAAATCTGAAGGTGAACGTCATGGACGCTAGTCGTGCTCACTTAGGTCAGTGGTGCTTTCAGAAGAGTTATCAGGGAGAAAATCTGCAGAGATAATTGGCAGCAGGTCACAGGGAGCCTTTCAAACCCCAAAAAATTGACTATGGACAGCCGTTGGCAGGTAATGGTGAGCAGAGATTGGGTTTTCCACGTGGAAATATCAGGGACATTGATCTTACGATAAATGAGAAGACAAAAGTCTTTAAGTGGACAGGACAATGGGAAAGCTATTTTAATAAGCCAGTGGTGAAACCCAAGACCATTCTGAGTTACAGTGGTGACCATAGAAAGAAAAAGTGGAAGGAGGGAGGGGGCTCGGTAGATTGATATGATGGAATTGGCAGGAACTGAGGGGCGAGCTGGGGAGGTAGGGGCAAGACTTATTGGGTAAATGTAAACTGTTGTGGTCGTGTTGGATTCCAAATATTCCAAGTGCTGCAGCCTCACTCCCCGCCTCCCCCGGAGACACCTGGGCCTCTTCCTGATCAGAAACGAAAGGGTTAAGTCTCTGCTTCCCTGGGAACTCCTGCCCTGCTTTGGTGCTCAGCGCTGGTACTTTTTCCTCATTCCTGGCTAAATACTTCAACGATCTGCCTGCAGGGGCTCTGTCAGGGCCTTCCAGAGGAAATTGAGAAGGCAGTGTTTTTGAGGGCAAAAGGAGCAGGAATAGTTGTTTATAAAACTGCCATCTGAGAGTGTCCAGTGGTGGCCACAAGAGACGTCAACTCCCAAAGACTGCGGTTCATCCCATAATGAATGGGTACTAAGACCCGGAAGACTAGAAATTTAACGACTCCTGCACAAATGTGCCACATCCAGATAAGTTTCTAGTTACTTAGGTCTGTCTTGGTAATTATGTTTATTATGTAAAAATAGCTTCAACTTACGTTCATCAAAATAAAAATTCCACGTGAAAAATTTTCTGTTACTCCAAAAAGAAATCTAAGTATTAGTTTTTGCGTACCTCTAATATTTGATTACAAAATGCTATGAAATTTCATCATAGCATAAAGTAGGTAAAACCCTTAAATAGATGATGAGATGTATGTTATTCTAATAATTGCCTCATGAGTTGCCTTCATATGCTTCTAACGTATAAATTCTAAGATGGAGTGACTCAGGCTTATTTAGGGGGCAGGTGTCTTCCAGATACCCGTAGGTATATCAGGTAGGACATCTTTTTGGGGTTCAAGTAATAGAAAACCCATCCCAGACATGCTTAAGAAAAAAAAAATATTACAATTTACCAGCCCACTTAAATGAAATACTTAGGACAGTGTTTCTCAAAGTGTGTTCTTCTTCTTCTTTTTCTTCTTCTTTTTAAGATTTTATGTATGTATTTAAGAGAGAGAGAGAGTGAGAGAGCACATGAGCTGGGGGAGGGGCAGAGGGAGAAGCAGAGTCCCCACTGAGCAGAGAGCCACATGTGGGGCTCTATTCCAGGACCCCGGGATCATGACCTGAGCCAGAGGCAGATGCTTAACCAACTGAGCCACCCAGGAGCCCCTCAATGTATGTTCTTGAGCCAGCATCAACTGAGTGCTTGTTGGAAATGCAGATTCTGAGTGCCTTCCCATGCTCTTCCCGGTTTACTGAATCAGAAACTCTCACTGTGGGCCTCAGCCATCTCTCTGCTTTAATGAACCCTCTGGGTTTGTTACATAGTAGGATTTGAGAAACAGTGGTCTAGAACTTAATCTGTCTTCGGGTGCAACTCAGTTTGGGGCTCAAAGGTCTGCCTCCCCTGGGTTAGCCATGGTGACAAGACAGCTTTAGCTACCTATTGTCACAACTCCTGCCCGGTAGATAAGAGAAATGATTTCACCTTGAACTGAGTCTCTGATACGGGATAGATATCTGGATGGTAACTACATGAATCCATATAGATGATGTATTTTTTATTCTGTTCAGATCCCTTTAAAAAGAGATAGAGGGAGAGGCATGTGATTGCCAAGAAGATCAAAAAAAAAAGGGGGGGGGGAGTAGGAGACATTGGAGAAAAGCAGATTAGATGACTGGGGTAATAAAGACCATGTGAGAAATGAAAGGGTAATGGTAAATAGTGCAACATGGGTTTTAATATTTTAAAAATCTAGACCCCTTGCAGCTTTAAAACTTCATAAGCTATTTAATATCATGTTTAATATTGTAAAATAATAATAATGATGGTGATCATTCATGCCAATTACTATTCTTTCCTGGCTATGTTACTATTAACTTATTTAATCAATGCATGGTTAACACTGTAAGGGACATAAGCACATTTCTAGTGTCCCACATTTTACTTAGGTTCATTTTAATACAAAAATGGTCATTCTGTAGATTTCAAGTGTCCCTTTTTTTTTTAATGCTTTCTAAATTGCAGCAACCAAATGGGGAAGAATGTTTTTAAAAATATGTAAGGAACTACCTAAATGTATCCTTAAGGGCAATATTTATAACTAAATATTCTTTATGATGTCTTTTCATAATATCTCTTGCTTCAGGGTACTCCCAGTGATTTTGATAACCCGTCTTTATTTTTGGTGACTGTGTCTTTAATAGATAATAGGGGCAAGTTGAGCACATTACCTGAACACATTAAATTTCATAAGAGAAATGCGTAGTTAGAGCTCCAGGGCAGGTGTTGTGATCCTGTCAAATTGCTCAAGCTAATTTCGAGCCCCGTCAGGTCAGTTGCTGGGAAACGTTTGAGGAGCACAGGAAATTATATGGAGCCTGTTGATAACAGCTTGTCCTTATACTGTGACCTGAAATAATACCAAACCTGCCGCATTACCAACCCTTTTGCTAAAATAGAGGATTGGCAGTTTGCACCAACATCACTAAAAAAGAGGAAATTAGAAGGATTTAAAAATATGCTCGCAATCGTTGAAAAGTTGGCAGGGAAAGTACAACGTTGGCAATTATAATTATGTTTGCAAAAAATTCTTTTAAAAATGTATCTGGTGCGTAAATTGTTTCAGTTGTGTTTTGCAAGTTTGGGTGACCCTAAGGATTAGCCGCGGTATTTTTCTGTCATCAGATCCTACCCCCTTCTTCTGGAGACGTGCATTTCATAAATGTGTCTGGTGAACCAGCGTACCTGGTAAATGTCAGGCTCAGACAAAGTGCCGGCCGAAAGTAAGGAATTTGTGTACTTTTCAAGGAAGTGAAATGTGGGGAACTTACAGAAATATAGCCAGTCTCAGCTTGCACATTTTATTTCCTTCCTGTTCATTCGGGTTGGAAGGAACGGTCAACCTCCCTAACTCAGATGGTGCTGGGAAAAACGAATGGTTAACTAGGTTTAGGTTCAGTGTACACTTGGCACAAGGGGGGCTGCACGTGGAAAGGCTGAGGCCACGGGAGTGGTGATAATAGAAATCTTGGGGTTTTGAGGAGGAAATCAAGTGGACCTTGGCTGGGATAAAAGAGGAGATACCAAGGAGGAAATTGATTGGGGGTCCCAGGAAATGGAGATATTGACATTTGGATTGCACAAGCCATGCCTTTCAGACCAGGGAACTAGCTCGTGGGTTGGCAAGCAGGAAGGTATGTCATTATAAATGAGGCTGGAGTCAAATGAGCAGCAGCTTTCTGTATTGGAAGGTTGGAAGGCATGGTTTTTTTCAGAACAGACCCCTCATTCTTTTGTGTCATTTTAAAGGGAGTAGAATCAACAGACTCTGCATCTTGACTTAGAAGAGTGGATGGCATTTCAGGGTCCATTCCTTTACTTTTAAGTAGGAAGGGGCAGAGGGAGAGGGGGAGAGAGAATCACAAGTAGACTCTGAGCTGAGCACAGAGCCCGATGTGGGGCTCGATCTCACAACCCTGGGATCACAACCTGAACCAGAATCAAGAGTCCCGACACTCAACTGACTGAGTCACTCAGAGGTCCCTGTTATAGGATTTATAACCAGGAAGACTTCAGCTGACTCTTCACTCTACCTTGTGGGATCTGTGTGACGATATAAAAGCTTTGAAACCTGCCAGACAGCATTTCTTGTCTGTAAACTGAAGAATAGGACATTTTAATTGAAGGAGCCCTTCGTTGAGCGGATACTGTGTGCCCAGACATTATGCTAGGGGTCCTAGGCATTGTTAACGGAATTCCCACCGCAGCCTTTGGAGAGAAACATTCGTTACTGTGTTCTGACACCGGCGATAACGATGTTTCTTCCTTAGAGGATTTTGGGCAATAATTAATGACATTAAGCAAACAAACAAAGATCATGTTCCAAAGCAGGGATCAAATTCTACTTCTTTTGAGATGTAAACTATAAATAGCTTTAAGATGACAGGTTTTTATCCCCCCAACTTCCACCCATTAAATTTTTATGGAGCCATTCCTATCTATTAACACAGGGCGTATATATTTCAATATATTGCAGTTCCCCTTCGATGCTTTGGCATGTGATTTGGAAAGACCAGCTGGTGTAGTTGAATATTTATGGGCTTCAGGGTTAGAAAAATACTGGATATATAGAATCTTGTCTGGCTTGGATTGGGTGTGCAACACTGAGCAGGTTATCTTACCTCTTCTAAGCCTGTTTCTCATAGGAAGAATGGAAATCATCTGGCAGTGCCTTTATGAAGATTAACTGAAATAATGTAAGGTGACCCACCACGGGGATTAACGAACATTGGATAATATTTTAAATGAAATATACCTGAACGACAGCGTGCAGAATAATTGTTTGTAAATGCCAGTCCCTGCATCTGTTGCGGAAAGTTTAGTTTTCTGAAAAGTGTGAATGGAAATAATGTTAGAGCAGTAAACTTTTCAGGGGTATCTGGTAAGATGCATTTTGAACAAAGGGAGTTAGTGAACTTTTGTTTTATTCTTTTCACTCTAAAGGAAAAAAAGCCTGAATGCACTGCTAGGGATGAGGTCAGTGGCATCAAAGGACGCTGAAATATTGAAGCACAGGGATAAAATAACATTCAGTTCCTCTAACTCTGGTGGAAAAATAGAAACCACTCAGAGGTGGACTGAAAGGTCTTGGTGTGTGGGTTGCTAGCTTTGAGAACAAATAGAAAACAATGTTTCATTTCACATTTTGTCTCAAGCCCTTGTTTGCAGTGAGGGGAGCATTTAATAAGGGAACCGTGTTTCATGCAATTTAGTTAGCATCGTGCTACGGATCGAAAGTTTGTCCCCTCGAAATTCGCGTTAAAATCCGAATGTCCAATATGACGGGGTTGGGAGATGGGCCTTTGGAAGATGAATAGATCATGAGGGTAGATCCCCCAGGATGGGTTTGTGCGCATTTCTGAGAAGGGGAAGAGGCCGTAGAGCTCTCTTTCTGTACTACGTGAGGATACAGTGAGAAGGTAGCTACTTTCCAACCAGGAAGAGGGCCGTCCCCAAGAGACAAAACTGCTGGCTCCTGATCTTGGACCTCCCAGCCTCCAAACCATGAGAAAGAAATTTCTGTTGTGTAAGCCACCCAGTCTGTGGTAGTTTGTTATAGCAGCCTAAGCTGGCTGAGACACAATTAAGGAGCTACCGTTAATGCAGAGTCCTCTTAAGCAAGAAGGGGCAGCCCAACACTGAAGCCCATGGAGACTGATTAAACGAATGCTGTCCGTGGAGGGGTGAGTGGTTTTGCTCTGCATGCACAGGGCAAGAAACCATTCATTCCGGCTGGGGTGATCGTACAGGGGGAGTACCCTTTGAGCAGGACTTGAAGAATCCGGGGAATTGTATCTGTGGGGTGTGACAGCTTCAGAGGGGGAGGTACTTGTAAATGGGGGTGAGAAGAGGCCTCCCTACAAATAAATGTACTGACCAAAGACGGCATACCTCAAAATGTAGGCGAAGTCAAATGCAACAGCTGCTTATCTTGGTTCTGTTGATCTTCTTGCTTCAGATTTTAGTCTGATGGATCCGCAGGGAAAGGGAGCAGAGTTTCTTGGTCATTAGAGAAGCATCAGTGAATAACGTCTTTTTCTGTGGATAAGCTGGAATTCCTTAGTGTTCCGGGCATCAGCATTGCCCCAAAGCCAAAGACATTTATTGACATTTAGTAAAGACCTTTAAAGTTTCTTTTCACACTGGCTCCATTGTAAATAAGTGTACCGGCATTTTGCAGGTGTAGGGTTTTTCTCGGTTTCTGGCCAAAAAGTCTACAGGAATGATTTTTTTAAGGTTCTAAAAAGGTTCTTTTGCACAATCATTTTTTTTTTAAAATTTCATTTATTTATTTATTTATTTGGGAGAGAGAATGAGGGAGAGGGAGCACAACCAGGGAGAGGGGCAGAGGGAGAAGAAGACTCTCTCCTGAGCGGGGAGCCCAATGTGGGGCTCAATCCCAGGACTCTGGGATCATGACTGAGCCGAAGGCAGACGCTTAACTGAATGAGCCACACAGGTGCCCCTTGCTTGACCTTTTGTATGCGCTTATATATCTTCAAGTTTTTTTTTTTATTTCAATTCAATTTAATTAACATATAGTGTATTATTAGTTTCAGAGGTAGAATTTAGTGATTCATCAGTTGTGTATAACACCCAGTGCTCATTACCTCACCTGCCCTCCTTAATGCCGTCACCCAGTTACTTCATACCCCCACCCCTGTCCCCTCCAGCAACCCTCCCTTTGTTTCTCGTAGTAAAGAGTCTCTTATGGCTTGTATCCCTGTTTTTTTCATGTTTTTCCTTCCTGTCCTCTATGTTCATCTGTTGGTTTCTTAAATTCCACATATGAGTAAAATCATGTGATAATTGTCTTTCTCTGACTGACTTATTTTGCTTTGCATAATACCCTTTAGTTCCATCCACGTCGCTGCAAATGGCAAGATTTCATTCTTTTTGATGGCTGAGTCATATTCCTATCTATGTATCTATGTATGTATGTATGTATGTATCTATCTATGATCTATCTATGATCTATCTATCTATCTATCTATCTATCTATCTATCTATCTATGTATATCATGTCTTCTTTATCCATTCATCTGTCGATGGACATCTGGGCCCTTTCCATATTGTGGCTATTGTGAACATTGCTGCTATAAACATTGGGGTGTATGTGCCCCTTCCAATTGCTCTTTGTGTCCTTTGGATAAATACCTAATAGTGCAATTGCTGGGTCATAGGATAGCTCTATTTTTAATATAAATCACCGTGAGTTAAAGGTGCTTGAATTTCGTCATTCATGAATCTCTGTCTGGTTCTCAATCTCTAATTGAAGAATGTGAATAAAATTCCCTAGGCCCCTTCACAGCCATTCTCCTCTGCCAGGCCAGCAGGATGGATTCGAGAATCTTCTCCCGTCTCCTTAGACCATTGTATCCTCCCCGTCATGACAACTCCCTACCTTGTAAGGCTGAGAGCTTCCAATTAACTCACTTTTTTTTTTCTTTTTTCTCATCACAAGAAGGTCTACATAAGCAGTAAGCAGGTATACGCTGTGAAGTTTTGCTCAAATTGAAGGGATCTAAGATTAGGCAAACTGTGGTAGGAGACCCGAGTCTGGACACTCATTCTAACAACTTCCCCCCATCATACATTGACATTTTCTTTGGCCGCACGTGCCTTTGATGATTTTCAATATATCACTTGTCTGTCACCCGCTTTCTAGGATGACAGATGCTGAGTCACCTGGATGAACAGTTTTCTTATGGAGGAATTTGAAATGTATGCAGTGCCCTCTTTTTGAAGTTCACCGGCCTCAAATATGGAGCTGTATTTGCAGTCATACTCAACAGTTATTCATTGAGGAGGCGATTTTGCTATTTTTGGAGAAAAGGGAAATGGAATAAATGGACTTCGTTTTCAATCCCAGAAATCCATGTGGCTCAGTGGAGCAGATACACTTTATTGCAATTTTTATTAAATTGGTAACTTACAGTGGATACTAATTTCTTGTTTGAGTTTCCTTCGGCGGGGTCTAGGGAGTCTGCGAGGAGGTGGGGGCTGTCAGGGTTACGTGGAATAACATCCTGAGAGGGGTGCTTGGAAGGCACCCTGTGTGTCTACTTCCTCTACCTTCCCCTCTCTGGTCCTGCTTTTCTTTGCCTTTCTTTTCCCAGAATTCCTCAGAGCTTGAAATTCTAAGGTGTCTGGGAGTAAATCCTTTGCAAAGCACGTGGTATAGGTACGCTATAAAGCTCATTGCACAAATAAATGGATAAATAAAATGGGTGAATGAATGAGTAGCAGGGGAAGTAGAAATGATGGATTTTGTGGAATGAATAGGTTTTAAGTCATCCGTAGAATTTTCAAACTTTGACTCATAGGAGTTGATATCTTGAGCTAAGAAAACATCCAGTAGTTCATAAATAAAGGACTATTTGATTTCTCTTCCTTATCTAGTGACAGTGGAGTGCCTGCCTTTGGGCCTTGGGCCCGCCACCCAATGATTTGATAAAGGGTGGCGAACCTAAGGAAGGCTGGGAAACTTTAAGAAGATACCAAGTTTTACTGCTTTTTTGAAAAAACAAAACAAAACAAAACAAAAAACCGTTAAGCTATTTTCCATTAAATCATCTTAATATGCCTCGCGCCATGTACCCCATTATGATTCTCTACACTGCAGTAAATTGTGTTTGGAGAGTCTCTGGCCAAAACTTACATTTCGCGTTCACGCACGGGGTCTGGAGTGTTGGTGATCTGTGGGTGGGGGAGTGACGTCAGCACGCCCCTCTCTTTGTCCGGGACCAGCTTCAGCTGCACAACAGCAGTCTTCCCGAGTGATATGTGAGTTGGGCCTTCATCACCTGCTCCTCTTGCCAATATATTTTCCACATCTGTCCTCCCAGTCACCCGAAGATTTATTCTACACGCCTGATGGCAAAATGTCCTTGCACCTGGGGGACTGAAGCCCGACGAACATCGATCTCATCTTCTTCCTTTGACACAAGTCCATTAGCTTCATTTGTCTTGAGGACAATCCCAGCTAAGAGCCTATCTGATTGTCCTTCTTTGGGGACCTTTCAAAATCTCAAGGTTATGGAGAAATTGGCTTTGTGTGAAGCACGTTGCTATCTGTTGCTGGCTTCTAATCTCAGATCCATTTGAGAGATTTGCCAGCCTAGATTTTTAGAGACGTTTTAACTGATTATGTTTCTTTCCATTTAACCCAAGAGGACATAGTTGGGTTTCTCTCTCGGTATAATTTGCCTAAATATCTCACCATTCAGCTATTTTGGGAGGGACATAGTGTTTACGTACCGTGGTGGTGAGACGATGGAACATACAACATGTGTATATTTGTAGTCCTAAAATAATAACGCAAATGAACAGAGAGCCGGAAAGCAAATAGGGGATTTAGAGCTTCCTGTTTTGATTTATTTGTTTTTTTTTTCTGTTTTCAATGAGAAAATTGAAATCCAGAGAGCTTATGCGGCTTCCTATCAAAGTCTCCAAATTAGCTTACGTTTCACATGAAGTTTGTCTTTGATTTCTAAATCAGTTATAGCACTGAAGTTTTGGGGACTGTTCATCTATTTCTCAGATTTTGTTTTCCTACTTGATGCATAAGTGATTATTGAAAAAGTTATGAACATGATTTTCTAGTAACAACTTGAAAGGGGTCAAAAAAATATAATGCTCTAAAAAAATATATAATGCTCTAGTCATGTATGTAACTATGTAACTATGTAACTCCACACACACATCTACATATAGATACACACATGCCTGTACACGAATAAATATGTTTAAGTATTTTTGTTATGTTTGATGTTGTTACGTTACATATGCTTCATATGCACTTTCCCACATACAAAGTGTTAACCTTAGAGCCAAGAAAACTCTCTCCTGGAAGTGTATCCTAAAGAAATAACCCCGAGGAGGGAAAATGCTATATACATGAAAGTACCTAATGCATTGATGCCTAAAAGAGTGAAAGTTGTAGGCAAATTATTTATTCAATAGTATAAAATAAATTTATAGCACATTAGCATAGTGGGATAGTGGTCATTAAAATGATAACTATGAAGGCTTTGTATGTATACATCTAAAATCAATTTTAAAACCTCAAGCTACTGTTGATTATGTGTCTACTTGACTCTCAGCTATGGGAAAGGTCTGGATGCAAACATACAAACGTGAACAATTCTGTGAAATACTAACTGGGTGGGGTTGGTGACATTTTCAGTGCTTTTTTTCTACTTTTAAATTTTTCTGTAATTTAACATTGGTTTATAATGCAGCGTGATCACAACAGTATGATGCTGACTCTCCAGAAATAGGCACATGTTAGTTGAAGAGGGTGACAAGCACACAAGGCAAGTGGTCTGTTTCTCTAGTCCCCATAACAACGTTCCTAGCTGGTCAGGGTGGGTTTGGAAACCCTCAGATGGGCTTTCGGGTCCATAAATTGATCAAGGAAGCATGGAAGGTTCTGGCTATTTTTAATTCTCAACCATATATTCCAAATAAGGAACGCCTGGTTGACTCAGTTGGTAAGGCTCAGGTCGTGATCCCAGGGTCCTGGGATGGAGCCCTGCATCAGGCTCCCTGCTTCTCCCTCTCTCTACTGTTTCCCCTGATTGTGCTCTCTCTTTCTCTGACAAATAAATAGGTAAAATTTTTAAAAAAATATATATATTTTCCAAATAAATTATTACTATTTGTTTATTTATTTTTAGAGAGAGTGCATGACTCCCTCTTGCCCCCCTGCTTGGTTTGTTTGTTTGTTTGTTTATTTTTAGAGAAAGAGAGTGCATGACCCCGGGGGTGGAGTGGGACAGAAGGAGAGGGATAGAGAGGATCTTAAGGAGGCTCCGGCCCAGCGAGGAGCCCGACTCTGAGTTCAGGACCTGAGCCAGAATCAAGAGTTGGACACTTAACTGACTGAGCCACCCAGGCGCCCCAAATAAATTAATTTTTTAGGAAGACTGTTGGCTCTGTAATATTTCAATAGCAGGAGCGATGACTAGAACAAAATCCCCTGGTGTCCATTCCCCAGCAATGCGTGATATCGAAGTCACAGGAATGGTGGGGACTGGGTCGGCTATTGGCAGAACCGTGAAACAGCTCCCGTTCGTTTCCAGCCCCCACACAGGTAACGTCCTGTCCGTATTCCAAGGATCCTCGGGATTTAATCTGTGTGTGGGTGCCACTCCCCAATGGCACTGTTGCTCTTTGTACATCAGTATTCTGTCTACCTGCTGTTTTTGCTCAAAAAAGAGGTAACTAACAGAGGGAAGGAAGACTTTTTTCAAGCGGATGACTTTTGGTACTTTTCACGTCATCCTACCTCACTTAGGGTGGGCCCCTGTCAGGGATGTGGAAGAGGATGAAAAGGGTCTGTGCCCGGGAGCTACCAGAGATGTGTAGGACTTCATGGTCTGTGTCTGGGATATGATTAGGAAGAAGCTTTCCTGTTCGGGTAGGTAAACTTAAATAGTTTACGTAACAGGCCATAACTTCCCTTTATCAAGATGACTCTAGGTAAAAGGAATTCATCGAGATAAAAGTTAATATCCTTTATCGTACAGTGTGTATTTTATAATTGAGGAGGACATTTTCAAAGCCTTTGTTTGTCTTATGTTGGTTTTCTTAATGCTCTCTCATGTTCCCACCAGCCTGTTTCCAGAACTTCTCCGAAGACAGACATTCTTGCCCTAAATCTTTTTCCCAGTCTGTATTACCCCAGAGTTCCTGTTTCTCACAGAACATTTCTAGTGGAAGGATTTGCTAATATCTAAAAATTAACATGTCAAAGTCAGGGTTCAAAACCCATTTCTGTTGCAAAATAGCAGAGAGTACTCAGTATGAAATTTCACTCTTAATGAATCCCGAATCCTGTTTGCTTCAAAGGTAGATAAGCTCCCAGACAGGGTAGTGGCCAACAGGGATGCAGCCCCGGGCTGGGGTTCCCTTTGCCCGAGCACCCCTCTGGGAGCCAGCAAATCATTTAACTTCTCACACTCAAACACCCTGTCTGTGAAAGGAGTGGCTTGACCTATGTGATCTCAAAAGCTTTTCATCAAGATTAAAAATCCCGGTTCTTTAATTTTTAATACTGAACAATGCACATTATTGTGCTGGGGCTGCATGATAATTAGCCATAAATGATCAACAGCTTACCGTGAATGGCTATGATTAGTTATAACCTACAGAGAAGAAATATATTTTTAAATCTCTCTTCTATCTTATTTTATTGGGTTTTCCAATACCAAGAATGAGTCTCAGTGGCATTTGATTTTTCCCTGAAATCTTGCATCCTCAACTTCTTTCTCACCATTATTTTCACTAGCATGGTAGTGATTACCCATGGACCTACATGTTAAAGACCATTATGTTGAAGAATATTTCCCACAAAACAATTTTCCCTCTTCTGAGTCTATGGTAGGCAGTCCTTACTTACGTCCTCACTTTTAACCAGTGAAGATACTTTAGTATAGCTTCCTGAACAAAGGCATCCTTGAAAACCTAGAGAGGAACATGGGAGAATGAAGGAAACAGGATCTATGAGAAGACCGGACAGTCTGGGGGTTGGAGTCTGGCGCATTTGGGTCATCACGGCCAAGGGGGTGTAGAGAGCTGGGGCAGCCCCGGGGAACCTTGCAGAGGGTAATGACCACAATAGGAAAGTCTCTGGAACCTACCATCCCAATGGGAGTTCTGATGCAGAGGGAAAGGAGAGGGAAGTGGCCTTATAGGATGGAAGAGTCTAGAACTAAGGCCACGTAAAGTGGTCTTCTGGCTCTGTAAGTAAATTTACCTGACAAGCATCATATTCATTATTATAACTAACATTAATTGGCTGCCACAAATATGCAAGCACCAAGGTAAGGACTGTAAAAGGATTATTTTATTCCTCACATTATATATTTTAGGTCAAGTCTTTTTAAATTCCTACATCATAGGTCAAGAATCTAAGGCCTGGAGAATTTAGGAAACTAAGGTGTGTGCATGGTAGCAGTTGATGGAGCTAGCTTTAGGAAATGGATGTTTTGGGTACAAGGAGAAGACATTTTATTTCCCCTTCTGCTTTCCTCACACAGCCTACCCCATTCCCAAAGTGTCCACTTGGCTATGCCGATGTTTCCTATTGGGGTGGGCCACGGCCTTTAAACCAGGAAGGCTCTGGGGCTCCAAAAGTTCTATGTGGTTGAGCAAACTAGTCATAGAGCAAAGCTGGAAATGAAAGAAAAACTCTGATTCTGTGTGGTGCATTTTCATTTAAAATGGCCACATGGAAAGCTAAAGATACTCTGTGTCCCACATGGCCTGGCCCATGTCTTCCTGAGCTGAGAGCACATGGTGTCCCTATTTCCCCCTGTGGCCATATAGCTCCCCTTAAGGGCGGTCCCTTTGGATGATGACCGAGTGGTCTCCAGAGAAATTATCTGGAAATTGATTCTGATGTTAAGAAGTCCTTGAGAGAAATAGCGCTCCTCTCTTTTCTCAAAGTAATTCAGCTGAGATGGATTTTCCTTTCAGGCAGCGACAAAATTCCCTGCTGTCAGATTCAGAGACGAGTGTTCCTTACGTAGGGTTTAGTACTTTGACGGTTTAAATAGAGGTGGGGGAGATTTTGATGCCAACCTCTGATTGGAATGTTTTTCCAACAGCATCTGGTTGTGTTGTAGGACTTCAGTCGGTAAAGTTTTCCGTTCAGTCATGTGATTTGGTGCTCCTGATATTCACATCCTCATTTATCTGATCCATCACTTAAAATTTTTGTTGCAAAAAAAAATTTTTTTTTGTTGCACTTCTTTTAATTTAGTACTGAATGTTCTCTACCTGAGACCTCATATGACTTCTATTGTGAATGGTTTCCACTTTCAACTTGCATTTCCTTTGAAATTCCACTGGCTAGCCTTAGTTTCTGCAGGTGGGATGAGAATTCTCTTATATGAAGTGTGGTCATCGTATTTCCTTTGCAGATGTAAGTGTGCTTTTTTTAAACTTCTCAAATAGAATGCATAGCCAAGACTGTTAAAGTATTTCATAAGGTGTGTCTTAGGGTGGAAATATGAGGCATATTTTTGTATAAATATTTTGTATATTTTTGCATGACAGTTTTGCATGACAGTTACTCTTTTTTATATCATTTAATACCTGTGAAATACCTTTATACATTGGTTTGCTTTCCCAGGATATATGGGAAGCGGTGCTATTTGGGTTGGTTTATGTTTAGAGATCTGCAGGGAAGTATTCAGTGAGAGTCATTTAGAATTCAAGTAATTTGGTTCATTAAGGATTTAGGGTTTCATAAAAATAAGAATTAATTAAGAAGAGGTGAAACATCATTGTGTTTAGAAATATACAGGTGATCTAGGGGCTCCTGGATGACTCAGTCAGTTAAGCGTTTGACCTTTGATTTCAGCTCAAGTCATGATCTCAGGGTCTTGCGATCAAGTCCTGAGTTGGGCTCTGAGCTGGGCGTGGAGCCTGCTTAAGATTCTCTTTCCCTCTCCCTCTGCCCCTCCCACGCCTCGCACAATCACGCATGCACACTTTCTCTCTAAAAAAAAAAAAAAGAAAAGAAATATACAGGTGTTCTAAATAACGTATTCAGATGTGTACTTTTATGCGTGGCTGTGATGTATGAGTCAGCTTTCTAAATGACCAGTCATAGCTCCTTGAACTTCAGATGGGGGTTTCACCTTGCTTCCGGAATGTCCTACCCCAGCACAATCTTGCTTTGCATTGTCTTTGTTTTTAACTACATTCTGGTCATTCCCTGGCTCTCTGCAAAAATAAGAACTTCAGACTCCTTTTGCATTTACCCCATATCGTTTTTTTGTGAGATACAACCTCTACCCCATTATTAAAGAACAGCCATTGTTAGATCTTGCACCTGTTGTTCCTACTGTTCTTTTAACCCGATCCCATGTCTTTGCACCAGCAATTACACAGGCACCTGATGCAAAATGTATTCTATCAACAGCATAGATGGCTGCAAGGGAGACTGCTTTACTGGGAAGGCTGGCCAGTATTTTATGGTTTTTTCTGGGGCAAGAAAGAAGACTGCTAGCACTGAGATATTCTTTTCTTTATATTCATATTTCCCCTTTCATTTTCTTTTCTTTCTTCTTTGTAAAGATTTTATTTATTTGAGAGAGAGAAGGAGAGACATGCACACTCTGGTGAATGGGGGAAGCGGGGGGCATAGGGGGAAGGAGAAGCAGGCTCCTTGCTGAGCAGGAACCTGACCCAACCCTGAAGAGAGGTCCATCCCAGGACCCTGGGATCAGACCTGAGCAGAAGGCAGACACTTAACCAACTGAGCCACCCAGGTGCCCCTCCCTTTCACTTTCATTATAAAATGACTTGACTAAATCTTGGAAAGAGATAGGAGAGAACAAGGAAAGTCATCTAGGGTGGCCATTTCTGGCTTGGACTCCAAATTCCTCATATTGTCCCTATCCCCTTAATGTGAGTCACATATAAATGAGCAGACTTTGATTTTTCTACTTGTAATCAGATACCCCCATAGGGATCATTCGTGGATGACCCTGAAAAGGGAAAAAAAAATTACGAGTGTTTGGAGTGTTTCATAAGAGTAATTGGGGAAAAGAGGAAGAATGGATGAGAGGTGGCTCAGAGCTTGGGTGTCTGTGTATTTTAATTTGCTTCTCAGATGGAACTCTGTGCCTGGAACACATTTCCACCTTCTGCTGTTTCAGCTTCCTGCCTTTGGCTCTTAGACCTCCTTCCCCTCACTTTGGCTTTCCCAGTGGGCCCTGTCATCCCTTCCTACCTCTGATGCCATCTCTGGGCTACAGGCTCGTCCTGGCAGCACCAATTCCGTGCACCAAGAGTGAACAATTCTCTGTGGTCTCTCAGGATATAACCGTAAGCACACAGAACGTAGATTGAAAATAGCCTTTAATGGATTGGTCACGGTTAGGATCATTTTTACCACTGCCTGCAGGCTTCAACTCACTAGCATCAGGTTCAATAAAATGTATCATGAAATATCTCTTTATAAATTGTTTTCTTGAATTGTTATGAGCAGAGCCCTTTGGATTCCTATTTATAACAGTGTGTTTAATGTAGTGAAATTCCTGCTGACCAATATTGGAAATGAAAGTTTCATTTATAAGGATGCAATTAAATAAAACATTGCCAAGTTAAAAATGTCATGTTGCTCTTTGTCAATCAGGTTCATTATGCTATATTATTATATTTGTATGGATCCTTTCTTCTGGGGAGCTTAATGTTCTCTCTGAATATTAAACAACTGCCATGAGATTCTTGCGAGGTTATTATTCTTCCAAATTACATAAAATTTGAAAATCATTTACTAATTAATCCCTTTGAATCTCTCACGTAGGGAGAACTCAAGCAGATTTACCCATTGGAAAAGGAGGTCCCTTCCTCAATGTTGAGTTGGTCAGAGCATCCCCCACACCTGCCTTTCATTCCAGTCAGTCATAGGTGCAGAAGAGGCATCCTGGTGGTGAATGGCACTTACAGCCTTCAACAGCTTTTGCCAAATAAATAATAATCAGAACTACTTGGGCACACGTATAAGTCCTCTGGGAACTCTATATGTAGCAGAGAGATTTGAATTGACTCCAGTATCCGGTCTGGAAATGTCTTGGACTTTTTTGGGACAAAAGCAAATAAAGCTTGGAATTCTACCCCTGTTCGTTACCCAGTTGAAATCGCTCACAATTTAACTTAATTGCTCTTCCTGCTTCTTCTTGACAGTAAGTAAAATAATAATGAAGAGTTATTTTTAAACAGCAAAGTGGTATATATCTCAGTGGTTATTATTGTGATTATTACCAGGTGCCTCTAGTTCTGTTTCATGGCGGGAATGGAGTTTAATTCGACTTGAGTTCACCTTTTGTCTCCTGCCATGTGGTTGGATGTCTTTAGCCTGTCCTGCCTCACTTATATTGTAGGTCCTGGAATCATTTAAGTAGCCTGCATTCGATTACTCTTCTAGAGGGAAACCAGGTGAGAGGGGGAGATGGTAGGAAGTCCTTCCTCAGTTCCTGGTCGTTCTGTGGCAGCTCAACCTTCTGGAAACTCCTGTATGCCCTTCTCTACTGAGTACTCATAACATTGGTTGACCGTAGTGCAGGGAGTTGTCAGACTGTCCCTGCCAACCCTACTTGGCCAGCTCATCCGCTAGATCTCAGGGTCCTGATGGGGGTGACTCTGTGGCATGCAGTGGCCACCATTCTTCTAGTGATTCAGTTTCTAGGCAAAACTGAGGAAGCGCTTTCCCGAGAGTCCAGCTGTCTGATACTGACATCCTCGCTTGAAATACACTGACTGTGGGAGACCAAAGTGAAATCTTGGGCAAAGACAAATGCCTCTTAGATATTACCCAGCAAGTGTTCTGCTGGAGAATTGTATTACCCCATGATGGCCCCTAAAGTCACTCCCCACTTACAATTTGTAGTTGAAAGATCTGTAAGTGCTGTATGACCTTGGGCTCTACTTTTCACTGGGGTCAGTTTCATTCATAAAATACATTGAATTGTTCATTGTTGGGCTTCCATGAGGTCAAGATTTCTCGAAGGTCTGTCCCAAGGATAAGCTCTTAGACCAGTGGTGAGCAAACTATGGCTTGGGGGAACATATGTTACCTTACCAGTTTCCTGAAGTGCCTTATGATCTAATTTTTGGAAATCCCTTATCATAAAGATGAAGAAACTGAGGACCTAGGATCTAGTGTAAGCCCGTTACATTCTGCTTACTCCGCATCCATCCCTTTCTCCAAGGGCTCCAGTGATCTGTCTGACCAGAAAGGACTGTTTAGATTAGTCCCATTAGTGGAATCAAGTGGATGTGAGGGCAAAATAAAGTGAGATTGTGGGCTGGCCCCAAAGAGACACTATCATTTAAGGATTGATTCAATTTTATAAGCATACACTCAAAAAAAAAATTTGCTGCTCTTTGACAGATGGCCTTATGTGAGGTACATACTAAAGCCTTTAACAGTCTTTAAGTTTTATGTAAATTAGTCTCTTTATTCTCCAATTTAAAAAAAATGTGTTGTTAAAGAAAGCACAGATTAAGAAAATCACCCCAAACCACGTATAGCATAATGTGTTATTAGAAGGTTCGACTCTTAGGCGAAGACATTGAAGTCTGAAGCCACACCAGAAACCGTGGGCCCCATCCCAAATTTGACCTCACTCTCTCTCATTTCAAAAGTAGCCAGTGTCTTGGTGCCCGCTCCTTCATTCCGTTATTCATGGTCTGACAAGCATTTATAGAGTGCAGGGCATCAGCGTTTTCTCTTCCATTGGAAAAATTTAGAATGGCATTTTAAGTTTCTAAGACATACTTGTAGGTGTATTTGATTCTCCTGACCTAGAAACCAATTCCTAAGAGCTGCTACTTTTATGGCTGATTTGATTATTTGGACATAGATGGGCTGGTGCATCTATTACTATTTACGTTTTTATTGATAACTGTTAATATTCAGTGCCTTGGGTTGACAACGATGAGAGAGACCAATATGAATAAATCAGAGTATTTGTTTCTACAGTGCTTATACTGAAAGACCGGAAGACATAATGCAAAGAGAATGTTACTAGTAAAAATGTCAGAGGCTCTTTTCCCCCAAATTTTCATATGCCTGGTTACGGCATTTGAGAGGAAGGAAAAAGGGGAATAGTTTGGGATGTTTTTCTCTCCACCAGCCATTCTCTGGAAGAGGAGAGAGAATGAGGCTAAATGGATGGGAATGTTGCTTAGTTTTTTTCCATTATACCCCTCCATCAACAGATTCTATCCTTTACCAATTTCCTGCCCCTGATTTAAATGCAGTGCTCCTGGGAACTTATTTCAGATGTACCCAATAAAACAGCGTTAATCTGATAGTGGTTTGTTCAGACTGGCACAAAATTGGAAGCAAGTGCTGTTTTCAACCTGCCAGATGTCATATTTGGTAAAAGAAATATGGGATAATCAATTTTAAAGTCTCCAGGGTCTGACTATACTATAAAATTTAGGGAGGTAAAAATCAGGATTCAGGCAAAAGGATCCAGCCTACCAGGATAAATGAAGTTAGCGCCGTGCACTTTTTTCTCTAAATATGTGAACCCATTATTTTTCAAGAGTTTGTAGTGATGGTCAGGGGTGGGAGCTTTCATCTGCATGACCCCTTCAGGCACTGGGATATATTAGGAGTTTCACCAGGTTCTTGCTGCCCCGAAGGGTCTCTCGGACCTGTGGAACAATGTGAAAAGAATTTGAGCTGAGGGTCAAGCCTCAGAGAATGGGAAGTAATACTCTAAAACAATGAAGGAAAACATACCATGTTCCTATTAAGGAGTCTGGGACCAAGGAAAGAACTCCAAGTGAGTTGGGAACTCACCCTTTACCTGAATGGAGGCCACATGTCTATCCATGGTCAGTAGAGAGTGTGCCTTTGAATATGACCCGGATGGGCAACTCTGAAATGACCTCTAACATGACTGTGGGGGGATGGATGTAACTCAACTTTATCAAGAAATAAGGAACCAGTAAAAACAGACAACTAGAATCTTTTGGGGGGGCTTAGTTCCTGGTGGGGAGAAATCCTCCCTTCTACAGCTAAAGCCATGGGGAGGTGACAGATGACAGTGCTGAGACTGTCCTCTTTTGCTGTTAAAGGTGACAAAATAGAGCCTTTGGGTAGCAGAACAACCAGTGAATTACACAGTAGCACATGGTGAATGGTCACTGGGCAGAGGACAAATATTCGAGTCTGGGCGTCTATAAATCCTGAAGTTACTGCTCTAACCTTGATGCCCATCTTCGCCTAACGTGACCTGGTAAAGCAAGGATGATGTGAAAAACTTAGATGGTAGCCAAACATATGGGCATTCCTCCATTCTGTAAAAGATACAGTCAATTAAAAAACAAAAAACAACTGATTGTAAAAGAAAACGTATTTTTTGCTGAATGTGGGAATAATTATTAAAAACATTTTGCTTTATAAAGACGTATTCCCAGGAGAGCTGTCAAAAGCATTATGGTTAGGATGGATGCATTAAAAAAAATGAAAAAGATCTATTTTTGTTGCAAAACTGCTCATCCTTTCAGGACTTGATGGGTTTACTGGAGACACAGAGCAGATGGAAAGGAATCAAGACTTCTCATAGAGGAAGTCCATAAGGGATTTGAACATGACAGTCTGACTCCCACGCCCAATATCTTAACTACTAATTTTATATTAAATCTCAGGTTAGTTTCGAAGATCAAATACAGTGAGAAGAGTACATTGTAACAATATATACAAGTAAAATGCCATTAACTAATAAAATGAATGTTTTGTGCATTTTCTTAAAAACTGCATTAAAGTGTTCATCAAAAACATCAAAATGTGAGTATCCTTACGTCACTAGTGTTTATAGTCAACATTTTCACAAATTTATTGTAGAAATACAAATCTATACACGTCCTGTACATACATTTTACGTGAGGGGAGAGTATTAACAAAATAAATACTGAAACCCAAAATATTGCTTAAACATTCCACCTTAGCTGGGGGCCTTTTGTACTTATTTTGCAGGAAGGGAATTTGAAGAAGCCCAAGTGGTATACGGCAGAAGATAGCTAGCGGGCTGACTCATTGCTTTAACTCGCTTCTGTAGCTGCTGCTTCTATCTTGTCTGTGTTTAAGGGGAAAATATACCTGGCAAATTTCTCTAATGTGCACTGCACTGTATTTGCAGAAAATGACATATTCACATAATGTCAAAGAAAAAAACAGCATCACACAGCCTTTTTGTACAATTAAGGATAATTCTCTGTAAGTAGAAGGTGAGGGCAAAATAGAATGTTCAGCAGGTCGTCTCTCCATGAAGTGTTTAATACGGAGACATTTTGGGTGTCCATGCTGTGCTTTAAGCTGTTACCAAGTCTCAAGCCTGCCTACTTATTTATTACAAACATTTAAAGCTGAGACCTTCACAAAAGGCCAAAATTAACAGTAAGTGCATTCACACAAAGAAAATCTATTTGAATGAGATGTCTGTACTGTTAGATAGACTATCAGCAGAATCATCTAAAAGGGTACATTTGTACTTCTCTCCAAGTCATTTGGCTTTGACAATCAAGAACGTGACGATTCCTGTTAATAGGAGTATGCAAGTCAACAGCATTTTTATCAATTTCATGAACCTTTTTGAGAGTGCCTACTATGTACTAGCTGTATATGTCTTTGAAGAGCTCATAGTCTAGCAGAAGATAGAAATATGTGAATAAATACAGGGAGTACAATGTGAAGCAATATTTGAGAGAAAGAATGTTCTTTATGCCCTAGCGATCCTAGATAGGTCATGTCTAACTCTGCCTGGAGGGTTTACGGAATTAGTAATGATGAAAATAATGGAATACTAAAAAAAATATTAGTCTAATAACATCATTGTTTTATTCAGTCTTTACTGAGTGCTTTAGTGTACGTCAGGCACTGTGTTTGGTGCTGGGGATACACCGGTAACAAGATAGAACAGCGTCAAGAACAGAAAGGAGGTGAGGCTTTTGCTTCTCACAAGCTAACAAGTGAGCCTGGCAGTTTCATGGGTGCTGACAGAAGACAGGAGGCTCCTGGGTCAGAGACAAGGAATTTTCATTGTTACTTCTGTCACAGTAGGCAGCATACATTGTGTGTTCCAATCAGTTCCTCTTGCTCCTTGGATCTTTTGGGTGATCGCAGTGTTGGGTCCAGGTGGATGCTGAGCACGAAAGAGTGAATTCACATTTTCTGCTTCCTGAGTACATCCTATGAATTTATACTTTATCTCAAAATTATCTGTTACATTAAAATGTTCCAATTTTGTTGCCGTGGAATTACTATCTAGCTCCCTTATTAGTAGTAAAAATGTTTTAAGCTGCATTTAATTTTTCATTTTCAACAATAATTTTATTTCCATATGATCTTAGTTTTTTCTTTACAAATATCTGAGTTTTGCTTTTCCTTTGGTTATATTTGAAATAACATTATCGAATGTATTGATCAATTTTACTAATTTTCATCCATCTATTTTCTTTGTATTTTCTTCTGCCTTTATTAAGGCCTTATGTTATTTTTTTCCATTTTTAAATTTAGAGCTTAACTGGGTTTCTGTTCTTTTAATTCGTAGTTATTTAACACTATGGGTCTCATTGTATAGTGATTTATTAGCGCATATATATTAGGCCACAAGATTTACATAAAACATCTGGCTGACATTTATGTACCCAAAGAAGTTTAAACCTCTGAGCACTTAGAATGGCATTTCTTTTTTTTTTTTTAATTTTTTAAGATTTTATTTATTTATTTGACAGAGAGAGAGAGAGAGAGAGATCACAAGTAGGCAGAGAGGCAGAGAGAGAGGGGGAAGCAGGCTCCCTGCTGAGCAGAGAGCCCGATGTGGGGCTCGATCCCAGGACCCTGAGATCAGGACCTGAGCCTAAGGCAGAGGCTTTAACCCACTGAGCCACCCAGGCGCCCCTAGAATGGCATTTCTGTCCTTCCTTTCGCCCGGATGAGTAGGGTTTTGTGATTGGGGAAATGACCTGCTTCTCTGCCTGGAAAGGTGATTCTCAGTAAAGAAGATTTAAGAAAGCTATAATCAATTGACAAATATGTGATGTTTAAAATATTTTTATTTTTGTGCAGACCTTCCTCAGCTTAGGATGGGGTTACGTCCTGATAAACCTGTTGTAAACTGAGAATGCATTTAATCCACGTAACCTACGAGCATCATAGCCGAGCCGGGCCTACCTTAACTGTGCTCAGAACAGTTGGGCAAAACTATCTCACCCCCCAAGCCTGCTTATGGTGACGTATTGACTGTCTCATGGAACGAATTGAAGGCCGTACTGAAGTGGATGGTTCTTGGGGCACAGAAGGGTCGTCCCTGTGTGGGTTGCCGACCCTCACACTCGTGTGGCTGACTGGGAGCTGGGACTCAGTACCACTGCCCAGCATCAGGAAAGGATTGTGTCACCTGTCACTAGCCTGGGCAAAGCTCAAAATCCGAAAATGCAAGGACGGTTTTTGCTGAATGCATATTGCTTTTGCACCGTTGTTAAGTCAGAAAAGCATTACGTCCAACCATTGTGAGTTGGGCACCGTCTGTGTTTTATTTTGATACAACCCGTACGGGTCATTCTAATACAATGGAATACAGTGGTGTATGAAGGGAACAAGTGAGTTTTCCCCTCTGTGTCCCCAGACCCACAGTGGTAAAACATAGTCTCAGCTCCCTGTTACCTCCTGTGACCATCTGATGCCGACAGAAGGTTTGACGGACGGGCCTGGAGAACCGTCAGTAGCTCGCTTGACCGTCCTCGTCCTGCTCACTAAGTCTCGAGGAAGCCACACTGCCACCGCGGGACACCCAGCCTCCGAACGCCAGGACAAGGACACTTGCAGGAGGCAGCCATCCAGTTCTTCGGAGACGATTAAACTGATGGCAGAAGAGAGTGGGCTTGCTGAGACTCCGTCTGCAGGTCTGAATGTTGCTTTGCCAGCCCCGGGATGACAGTGCAGAAGGGACATGACTGAGATCTGTTACAAGAGGCTCTGCTACTTCTGAAGATGGTGGGTTTTCCTACCAAGTGAATATTCTTTTGATGATGGGCCTACTGCAATGTGCTCGATGTGGATCTAACCTAAGGACATTTGAAAATACTTCAGATGCCCTGAAATGTGATGATGCCCGCTGAGCTAAACAAGACATTCCTGATGCGTTGAGTTTTCCTCCTTGGTTTGATTCAGGACAAAATGCCAGGAGGCTTGTCTTTCGACATTTATGTAACATCTGTGACATTGGAGATAGAAAAAACAAAATGTTAGTTGATGGTTAAAGACAAAACTAAACTATGTCCACTACCATGCCATATTTTCTTCATTTTGCTTATTTTGGGAGACATTTCTGGAGTCTTCTGTGTCAGAATAGCGATGGGATTTTGAGGGTAGGCATTTTTTTCCATAGCAACCGTGAAAGACCACATCCAGCGGGATATTGCGATACTTGGAAAAGGTGCCAAATATTCAGGGTGAAGGAGCAGGTGCATAAATGGGCAAACAGGGCCCATTCAGATGGGCCGTACTGATCTCTGCCCGCCGTCTGCCTCAGGCTTCACAAAACATCTCCAAGCCAGAAAACACAAGACTCTCCTTTACTGAGACGAAATTTGCTTCGGGTTCAGGGTCTTTTTTTTTTTGGCCTATGACTTGCATTTGATTTCTGATTTCCTTTGACTTGTGTGACATGTAGGATTCTTGTCTCCTGAGACCTGTCTTGACTCTGAACTGATTACTCAGTGTGACCTGAAAATGTGACAGGCTTTCAATTCCTAAGGATTTGGGATTTTAAAGAGAGTCGTTTGTTTGTTCAGTGGAGATCACAGGTTTGAAGGTTTGAAGCTTTTCTATAAGGAAAGGAAGTATAAAGATAGTGGTGGCTGGGAGGGGGGTATTGAGGGGAGAGAGGATTGGCAGGGGGACGTGGGGGCGGGCGCGAATTGGGAGAGGAGAGGACTGCGTGGGTTGGGAAAGAGGAAATGATGGATAGAGAATATGTTTGAAGTCTGTGCTCTCTCTATGCCTCGGTAGGCTTCCCACGTAGTGTACAGAGTAAACGCTTGTCCTCTTGCCCTCATGAAATCTTTAGGAAGATACTGGTTTCTCACCGATCTGATGGGAAGTCAGAGCTATTTGTTTATTTTCTACTTTACCCACCAGAAGTTTCGTGAAAGAAGGACAGTTTGTTTTGGTCTCTGCTTTAACCCCAATACCAAGGACAGTGCTTGGTAGAGAGTAGACATCCAGAAAATACTTGTTGAACAACTAAATGACTTATTTATTTAGAAGTATATTTATCTGATATGATTATTTACTTATAAGGTTCTATTGAACAGATAAACTATTTTTTCCCTTACTTACCATTCCCCTTGAAATAATATCAATTTCTAGTATATGCGCTTCTCAAATCTTTCCTTATTATAAAAAATATAAAAATCCTTTAATTAAAATACAGAAAACTGAGAAATACAGAAATCTCTATAAAAATACAGAGAAATCACAGTTTACATCTACCTTAGGAAACCTTTAGTTCTTTGACTTATGTCTTTCTGGTCATCTTTATATATGTTTTTCTATAGCTGATGTTAACTACAGCATCATTCCTACAATTAACTCCAGTATTTCAAGGAGACACCGGTGTAACAAGCTCACAGAAGCATTGCCACAACTAAGTTTTTGGGGAAAAAACTTCCTCTTGATGCTATTATTTTTCTAAATCTTATAAAACAGGTCATGTGTGAGGCATTGCTTGCAAGGGCATCTGGGAAATGCAGTTTTTAACACATCAAACTCTTACCTGTATATTGGTCTTTGTACTTTTATTTCATTTGTTTATATAACACTCTTCCTGCTGCTGTTCACAAATATGTCAGACCCACTGACATATTTCAAGTCTTAGTTCAAAATCACCCCTGCAGAGACCTCATCTGCCTAAAGAGTCATAGGTGGCCTCTTCCTTTTTCTATCCTACCACCCAGTTCATTTTCTTTGTAGCATTTCTGACAATCTAGTTATTCACTTGTTGCTCTTGGCTCTCTCCTCTACCAGAATGTAAGCTTCTTGAGAACAGGAACTTTGTTTCATTCATGACTATATCCACAGTACCTAACAGTTTGCCAGGGCTTTATGTGTTTTAGACATATTGGTTATGTGATAGATTCATTTGGTTTCTTTCCAGTTTACCGCCATATGAACCGCAATGATGCCTGCACCTCTCTGATAATTTTCTTGCCTCAGTTAATAAAAGAGGAGAGATTGGGTGATCATCAAATATGGAACATTGTACATCTGCCAAAGTGCTTTATAGGAATACTGTCCAGTTCACTTTCCTGCCAGTAATGTGTGAAAGCTTCCATTTCATCACATCACCACTGGAACTGAATATTTTCATATTTAAATTTTTTGCTAGTCTTTTGGCAGTGAATTTTAGAGATTTGTGTCTTATAACTATTTTTCAAATTTTAGTATATTATGGATATTCGCTCTTGGCCATATTTTTTGAAATAAAATTTACATTGCTGTGTTCTATGCTAGAAGTTTTAAATGCCTGTGTAGTCGAACTCAGTGATTTTTTCTTTAGTGATTTCTTTCATTGTTAAGAAAGTTTTTGTCCAGAGACAAGATGAACATTTTATGTTTAATCCATTGATGTCTTCAATATTTCAATTCTTTGAAATACTTCCTTTGTCAAATTTATTTTTACAAACTACGTTTCAGGGGCTTTTAAAATTATCTTCTTTATCAAATTTGAAAGTGGCTTATATTTGTAGAGAACAGAACACATCACAGGCAAAAAGAAAAAACATAAAACTAAACTGTTTTGTCTTAAATACTTGTCTTTTTTTGTACCAGTATTAAGCGAGTCTGAAAATCACATTCAAGTCCTCATCCTTCATCTTAACTGTATTCACAAATGTAAATGGAATCATGCCATCAAACTTAGTTTGCTTACTTATTAGCACAATGCTGTGATTTCTTTCAATATTTGAAACTGACCCCAGTGACTTCTCATAGGCAAGGATGGATGGGAAATTTGATTTTTGCAATGCAGGAAGCCAGTCGTCCTCAGTGTCTGACTCTATAGCCATTGGAGGTGACATGCCCTCCTGTAATTCCTTCAAAATGCTAACATATCCCTTAGCTGAAGCCCTTAGACTAATCTTTTTGAAAAGTACTCTTCTCAAATTTCCTGTTGCGAAGTTCAGGTCAAAATGAAATCACCAATGTTTTGTAACTGTGATTAGTTACTATAATAATTCATTTAATTTAACAATGTGTCTGCCTAGACACAGATTAGGCAATGACCTGGAAAGAACAAAGAATGCTAGAGAAATTAAATCTCTGTTGATTTCTTAGTTTTTCTTTTCTTTTTTTTTAAATAGTCATTCTCTTCTACCTTATATTGAAAAAAAAACTCCAGAAATAGAATGGAAGATAATTTTAATTTTCAGAAATTATGAGTTTACCTATTTAGGCATTATAAACGAGAACTCTGGAAGGAAATGTAAAGAAAGAGTAACTGGGTGTAAAGTGGCGTGGCAGATATACTGTGAGGGAACCCCAATGACTCACATCCTTGCATAATCCATCCTCCTTCTGTGGAACCTGGGCATTGTCTTTAACTGGTACAATATTGCAAAGGTGATGTCACTTCAGTGATTATGTTAATGTATATGGCAAAGGTGACAGATTTTGCTGATGTATTTGTTCCCATTCTCTTGTCTTTGAGATTGTACTAAGGGAGATTTTACTAAATAGCACGGACCTAACTAATCAAGTTAATCTTTTTATTTATTTATATATATATTTGCAAGTTAATCTTTTAAAGGAAGGTCCAACCCTTCTCAGAAGTTAGAGATTCAAAGCAGCAAAGCATTCTTCCTCCTTTGCTGGCTTTGAAGAAGCAGCTGTCGTAATTCCTACCGGCACAGGAAAATAAATTCGACCAACAACCTGAGGGAGCTTGCAGGTGCATTCTTCCCTATTTGAGCCACCAGATGAGAACACAGCCAGACGCACACCTTCATGCCAGCCTTCTGAACTTGGGGTGGATCAGAGAACTCAGCTAAGCAATGTCCACATTTCCAATCTCCAGAGGAACTGAGATAATAAGGGATGCTAAGTCTTTCTGTTTGTGGGAATTTGTTATGCTGCACGAGAAAATGAAAGCAAAGAGAGTCCTCTGTGGCACCAGCTACAGGGAGGAGAATTCCTTCTCTTAGACACCAACATGGGCAATGCCTCTTCCAATGTACAGTTTCATTTGAATGTTGCTATTCTAGTCTGAAATTGTGTCTGTGTCTGAAGAACTGGCCCGGTACTGCTTCTTCTTTCTTTGTAGACAGTTTTTATTAAAGGATGCTGTTAAAAACACCAAAGCAGATATTGTCGACATAATCCGCCCCCCCCCCCCCGATTAATGCCAACACTTATTCCTGTGAGTTTTGAGCTCCCCTACAATTTCATTTAACTAAATTTAATTTTGGACCAGATGACCTTTGAAAAATCCCCTGAGCCCTGAGATTCTGTCATTCTGTGACTTCTGTTTAAGGACGAAGATGTTTTCAGTTTTGTCTCTGCTGGGTGATTCTGCGTTTCCTCTCCTCTTCTCCCTGCTCAGGGGACTTATTCCAGCCTGCATTTCTCTTCTCATTCCCATTCTGGGTCCACTCCGGATCTCTGTGTATTCCCTCTGCCACTCAGCACCCAAAACATTTCTGTCTCTTCTTCTCCTTGAGATTTACCTCCCTTTAAGAATTTCTATTTTCTGCTTGACAAGTTTCAAATTTCGAAATGCGTAGCTAGGCCCATTCCTTTGTGAGATTCCTGTCTCCCGTTTATTTTCCTCAAGAAGAGGTGAATACATGACGTGCCACTCTGAGCTGTGTCCTCATCAGACGCAGATCACGTATGAACATCTTGCCTGAGCTGTAGAACTGTAGGATTATTATTCGAGGGCTGTGGCCCAGCATGAAGATCATTCCCAGTGGATGCACCATCCTTCAAAGACCACAAGCATTGTAGAGAAATGTGGTTATTCTCTGACCAGATGCCTACTATGGACTGAATGTTTCTGCCCTCCCCCCATTCACATGTTGAAGTCCTAATCCCGAATATATTAGTATTTGGAGGTGGGACCTTTGGGAGGTGATTAGGTCATGAGGATAGATCCCCCGTGAATAGGATTAGAGCCCTCATAAAGGTGGTCCCAGGGTGCGATCTTGCTCCTTCCACCAGATGAGGACACAGCAAAATGCCAGCCATCTGCAAACCAGGAAGTGGGTCCTTACTAGGTACCCAAGCTGCTGGCACCTTGATCTCAGACTGTCCAATCCCCAGAACGATAAAAAATGCCTTTTTGTTGTTTATAAGCTCCCAGTCTGGGTGCTCTGTCATAGCAGCCTGAACACGTGAAGACAATCCGTTTTCTGTTCTGAATGCTCTGGGGTATGTGGCTTCTCATCTGGGATTACCTTCCCTTGAGCTGATCTACATGCCAAGGTCCCTCCCAGTCCCCGCATCTGTGCCTCATTCTCTGAAGCTAGCATTCAGACTATATTACAAGAATTGCTTGGTTGTTTCCTGCACCAGGATATAGCCGTGGCTTGGGGTCTTGCCCATGTGGGTGGCAGGAAATACTTGGGACTTGTCCTGCTGAATTCATTTTGTCTGGGATTTCTTCCTTCCCTAAAAATCTTGCATACTTGTGCTTAACAAACAGGTAGTGGGTAATGATGCTACTCCGGGGAGTGTTCAGAGGGCTCTGGAAGGTATAAAGATGAAAAAGAGTTGCCTTTCTGCTGCCAGCTGTAACAAATGTGAAATATTTTGGGAAGGTGACACTGATGTGTGGTAGGTATGCATCTGCTGTGGCATAAGGACAATGTAAGATTTGCTGAGGGAGAATTTCTGGATATGGAGCCTGGAGACCCTCTAAGCCTCCCACGTGATTCTTGTGTATACTGAAGTGTAGGACCATTGTCACCCGGTGTCCAAATAATGACATTGATGATGACGATGATGATGGGAAGAGAAAATACCAAAATTCTCCCAATTTTTTTATTATGTCTTTAAGAAAATATTATCATTTCAATTAAAAGGAAATCATATACTCTTTTAAATGATTTTTGTTAACCAAAATTAGCATTTGGGTTAGGGCTGCAATTTCTGGGCCTGTCTAATTCTCTTGTACTTATAAGCCTAAGGCTTTTAATATAGTCTTTCATAATTATGCTTCAGCTTAATGGAGAACCACTGACCCTGTGAAATCAAGTTCTGAAATTGACCTACAAGTAATGAATTTTTAATCAGGATGTATTATTCACATCTGTGGTAATTATTGTGGACTAATAATATTCTAGATTAAAATGATCTTGGAAAAATGTCTCACATGCAATACTTCCTGATCTCCAAGCACAACTTTATAGTGAATAATGTATAGTTATTTTTATTTTTCGGCAATAACTACTGTCCTGAGTGTGTGTGTGTGTGTATATATATATATATATATATATATATAGAAGTACATTTTAAAAAGTACATTTTTAACATTCATTTGTTTGAATTTAGTTACATGAAATTAATACCCTAAATTGTAATACTTTCTGCATGGTTACTTATTGCTGTGTATCATGAGATTTTTAAACATTTCTAGTGCTTAATATATGTTGTGTTTTCATGTAATGATATACAAAAAAGGACACTTCTGAAATTAGAAGCAAACTAGACGATAGCTAAATATTCCTTCCTACGTATCCCTGTGTTTCTGCATTATATAGAGTGATGTGCTGATTGGTTTATATAAGCTTTATAATTAAATACACATTTATTTCTGTATTGGAGGTAAAGGGAAATGTGCATTTGAAAGTGGCCAAGACGTTGTTGACATCTGTTAACAACTTGCTAAGTTCCATAATTGAAATTACCATGACTTAATATCCTCCTGTGAATAAGTGTCTCCCTTGCAAAAAACTAATCACTTTTGGAAGTGCATTAACTCCTCCAGGTCACTAAGATTCTCCTTAATGAATCATATCTAATCAGTAGCATTATTTTTTTATTTAGGAGTTCTTTTTAGGAGTTAATTTCCTAAAGTCTCCCATATCTTCTTTTAATGTCATTTGTATGGCGAGAGATAATTATTTACAAGTGATGATAAATATAAAAAAAATCTATTAATAGGAAATCTTTAGTTTTTTTCCTCTGTAGCTGTCATCAAAATTACCTGTATTCAATATTTGAGTTTCAATTTCTCTGATACCCTTTTTTATATGAAAGTCTAGCTTTGAGTCTGAAACAACCCCAGAAAATATTATCTTAAAAACACGAAGACATGTGACCACACTCTTAGATACCTGAACTTGGGTGACTTCAGTTCCTTGCACCCAACTTTGCTCCCGGTGCCCCCAGGTAGGGGAATCTGGATTGTACTAACAAGCCCGTTAATATTGGCCACCAGAGGGCTCCCATATTCCTTCCAAGTATAAGAATACAAAATGCAACCAACATAAGTTCACCATCAGATAAAAAGGATTGTAAGGATTTATATCGTTATCTACAGAGGAGAACTGCCCCAAACCCCCACTGTGTTCTTATACAAAATTATTTTAATGAACAGACTTGAGAAACTAAGCACTTTCAGTAGAACGAAGTGATTAACTTGTGTAGATGATTGTGTTTTTCTTTCTGGAGACCATGGTGCAGATGGAACATACTTAATACCGGGTGATTCCACTTAAAAAATATTGACATCAGTCCATTTGGCTATAAATCCATTGTGTGTTTATGAAGACAGAAAGTATAGCTGACTCGAGTTGCTGGAGTACAATTTCTGATCACACACTGGGTGTATCGATTGTCCTTAAACAAAACTCTGGGTATTTTTGTTAGCCTAACTTTTGTTAGCACACAAAACTTTATAGAACAAATGGTGGGCGTTAGTAGTAAGAAGAGTAATGGTCATGAGCTATGGCTATTTCCCCCTGGAGAGGAAGGAAAGGATTGCTTCCCTCGAGGACCCTTCTACTGGTTCTTGGTGAGTTGTGTTAGCCGAAAACCAGCTCCAGGAGCTGAGGCTTGCCAGGATGACTCTGGATTTCTAGAAGCAACAGAGGCATTTGTTATGTCTCTCTTTCGCTGTGGTCATGTTGTCTGGCTCTAACAATCCAGGTGCTGTCCATAGAGTCGATGGATGCAGGCACATTTCTGCATTCAACAGCGGGATAGACGGTAGAGTCCGCAGTTCATGGCAATGGTGCTATCCACTGCAGAACGAACTTGGAAAACAGCATCCGTAGGACCTCTTTGAATGCAGGTGAAGCACTTCCTGTGAGTCATCAGGTTGGTCTCTGTGATGTTTTTAAAGCACAGTTCATTTACCATCAGTTGCTGAAAAGGCGGTTTAGCCATTCTACCTTTTTCAGTTCCTTTTTTTTTCTAGAATACATTAGTTATTACTGCTGCACTTAAATGTGCATCAAAGAGAATAACAACGTGGAACGCCTGATTAGCTCAATTATACACCCACACCTAGATGCTGTCTTTTTGACTGTAAGACTGAAATATTGTTGCAGAAGAAAATAAAACAATCTGTTCCCCCTCTTTTCCATTATGTTCTTCTGGTCTCGGAATTATTTTGATTTTTCTTTAGAGAAAGAGAATTTAAAAATAGAGCTAATTTTGGTTTATCTTGTACTTCTGGAAATAGTTTAAACAGTGCTATGAATTCTGTTTTAATCTGGGTTTTTGATGATCTTACTCCAGGCAAGCTTTCTCTGAATTTTCCTCTTTCTCTCCACAAGACAATGGTGATTAAATAAACACTCTACTCCTCAGGCTTAGATTACCATGTGTAAATGAGACATAGATATGAAAGTATCAGAGTGTAGAGTCTATTTTGGAAATTCAAGTAGAATTAGTGATATTTACGATCACATAGTAACCAGGCTAGTCCAACTCATCTCTGTGATTCACCAGATTTGGATTTGACTCCATTTCTGCTCAAGGAAACCCACAACATTTCAGCTGGTAATTAGCTGCATTTTGAGACCATTGCTAATCTGTAGTTCAGAACAGGCACGAGCAAAAGAAAAGATGAAGAATTTTTTGGATAATGACTGTGTATCACCATAACCCACAAGCTAATTATCCTATGTTTTATGTTCCTCACGGAAGTCTTTGAATTAAAAAATCAAGGAAATTCTTTTGGGTTTAGATAGATTTCATTCACGGAGGTTTTTGCTCATTGTCATACTACTTTTATGTTTCTGTTATTTAGGGATAAAATGTCTGGAAGTATTTTAATCATATGCCCAACTGTTTCCCATAAACTGGTTGGTTCCTAGGTTTCCTGAATAATCACTTAATTGCTGAAATTCAGTGTGTTTAGGTACTGCTCCAATTAATTGAAAGCATTCACTTTTTAGGAAGAAAGTTTGTTCCTATCTAGAGTATGTGAAATCAAATGGGCATAAAATGAACTTTGACTCAGAAGCTTCTCCTGACATTTATTTGCATGAGTTTCTATGGCCAGTGTTCCTGGAGCCAAGGTGACATTAAGCTTTGTTGGTCACAGGGAGATATGTTGCTTTTCTCTTCACTCATTCTGGGTGTGAGAAGAAAGGAACTACTTGTGATATGCCAACCTCGATTTGCCTCTTTCTGCCCCCAGCAATACTTGATATTTACATTTCAGGCAAAAGAGGAGAAAATTGAATTCCCAGCAAAGGGAGACAGTGATCACAGAGAGAACCTGCATTGCCCAGTTCTTAAAACCTATATAAGTAGCTCTTCTTAAAGCCACTAATGGTACCTAGAGGCCTTCTTTTCTCAAACCGTTGGTGCATATCTTTATTTTCCCAGGATTTGGCGATCTCTCTAGCAGAAAATAAAATTTAAACATCACCTTAGAACAGGCTCATGCCAGTCACGTGGGAGTGCTTTTAATTCCTAAAGCTCCGGCTGCCTCTCCGACCAGCGAAATCAGAATGTCTGTGGTTCGAATGAGGCATCAGGATTGTAAAGCCCCAGGTGACTACAGTCTGGAGCCGACTTCGAGAATCACTGTCTTATCCACACTGTCAGTATTCCTAAATGATGTCACTGTCGTACATCCAGATGTGTGTAGTTGACAGGGATCTCGGTCCCAGGCTCAGATGTTCCAGAAACACAGGTTATTTCCTTACAACCTCATTTCATTGTGCTTATGAGTTGCATACCAACGTCTGTAATTCAGCCAATGTGGGAGAGAGTTGATCTTGGCCCATTTAGGAATCTTTCTTTTCCTAGGTTTGCAAGTAAACTCTAAGGGGCTTACATGGTACTCAGATGTTTGCGGGTGGGGCTGGAGAGGGAGCTCTTCTGGACTGCTGCTGAAATGCACGCCAGCTGTGGCCCACGATGGGTCGGTGGGTTGCTGGGTTTCCGCAGCACCGCCTTCCCACCCTGCTCTATCTTTTTCCTTCTCCCGTCTCAGGTCCTGGTGGGGAGCACTGAGGGGAGCTGCCTGGAGTCTGCCTTGAAACAATAATGATACTTCTTCTCCCTCTTCTCCCCCCTCTTCTCCCCAAACTTGGGGAAATGGCTGTGCCTTTGCTGTTATTAAGAGACCGAGTGCTGAATGAGGGTGTTAGGAAAGGAGCTTCCACTCAGCAAAACCAATGTCTCCTCATCTTTTTTTATTGATATTTTAATTATGTTTTATTTTATTATTTTTTAAAAAGATTTTATTTATTTACTGAGAGAGAAAAGAGAGAGAGGGGGAGCTGTGGGAAGGGCAGAGGGAGAGGGAGAGAGAGAGAATCCCAAGCAGATTCCCTGATTCTCCACAGAGCCCGATGTGGGGCTCGATCTTACCACCCTGAGATCATGACCTGAAATTAAGAGCCAGACGCAACTGAACATTAAAAAATACACACACACACACACACACACACACACACACACACACTGAAAAGTAAAAAAAAAAAAAAAAGTCAGACACTTAACTGACTGAGTGACCCAGGTGCTCCCAGTGTCTCTTCTTCTTTAGGCAAAAGCCTATACATTTCTTTTTAGTTTATAGGTTCTTCTTAGGAACCACGAAATGATATCCGTCGTCTTGAAGCAACTCTTTCAGCATGGGAATTGCTTGGTTAAAAATCACCATTAACAAGCACATTAACATAAACAATCGACTCCAGATTATTTTGCTAGATAGATCTAATTTGTCTCTGTCTCCCTCAGGTAATTTCGTCATCTGTCTAAACAGTATGAATCACCTTTAAAACTGTATCAACTGATGCTATCTCCAGCGGAACCCGGCAGACTCGTCTTAATCCTATCAGTGCTACCTCTCTTGTCATTCAGAACCCCTCCTTAATTATTAGTTTAGATGAATTACTTCAATTTAGGGAACATTTGAAGCCAATTCAAGGGGAGAACAGTTTATTGATTAGTACCGTTGCTGAGTACGTATTCTCAGTTTGTCTGATTTAGGAAACCTCCAAGGGTGTATCACCTTGGTCTTAAGAAAATACGACTCTCCCTTGCAAAGTCCAAGTCAAATAGTCATGGACAGAATTTATGTTAGTATTATTTTTACAAGAATATCCATTAATTTTGTGCCTACTAGGTGTCGGACACCATGTTCTTACCTTATAGACCTTGTCTTGTTTAATTTGACAGTTTCCATTTTGCAGATTAGGAAATTGTTCAACCCACTTGTTGGGTTCACTCAGCTACTTAATTGCAGTTGTGACTTGCTTCACTCTCTTAACAAGTATATTTAGACATACAGATTGAAGACTGTTTTTTTTTTCTTTTTTCCAAGGCTTTTAAAGTTTTAATTCCAATATAGTGAACATGCACTGATATATTATTTTCAAGTGTACAGTAGAGTGATTTAACATTTACATGCATTATGAAGACAGTTCTTGATGTTCGAAACTGACTATTGTAATCCCTTCTCCCGTGCATACACGATAAGATCCTCCTTTCCCTAAAAGGTAATAAACCTAGAAAATAAAATTAGTGACATATGCTGAAAATAAATATGTTCAGATTCATAATGGAATATCAAGAGAAGCTTGGGAATATTTTGAGAATAAACCTTTTGGAGGTAATGTGATAGATGCTACCCAGACCCCCACAAAAAGTATCTTGATACCCCCACGTCTGATACAGGGTACTGTGCTAAGGGAAGCATGTTCTACCCAGAGCTGCCTGATAAAAACATATGCAGTGATGAGTGCTTATTTGCACCATCCAATATGGTATCCTTTTGACCTCTCTCTCTGTCTCCTTCTTGCTTTTGAATAAAGGGAGTAAATACAAGCTTTGAAGTCAATTGAAAGTTTAATTCCTAGTAATAATCTGAGGAAATAACTCAGATTTTCCTTCCTAAATGCAAACGGTAAATAATAACATCTATTTATGTGGTTATTTTTAGGATGAATGGGATGATCCTGCCAAAACTTCTAGTAGCATCCTTGCCGTAAACCATCTCTTGATGATACTTTGATTATGACGATGGTCGTACTGATGCTAATGGTGTATCCATTTATCAGAAAGGGTGAAGGTGTCATCTGTGTCTCATGGGCTAAGTTGTGTATTTCCTCATTAATATAGGACTATCCCATGAGTGTATGTCACGTGTGTATACAGTGGTTTATGAGCGTGGAGCAGAGAGTCATCCGTGAGCACGTACGTGTGCATTTTGAGTTAAGGGTTGAACGATTAGGCTTATTTTACTAGGAATAACATCAAAACCTAGCAAGAGAAGGATTGGCTGCAGATCACGTAGAACTTGCATTCAAATTCTCAACTGTTTTCGTCTACTTTTCTCTCTGTGCTATCATATTGCCTCTTAAAACACAAGATGGAAGCCTCTAAAACTCAATGAAAACCACAAATGTTTGTGGGACTCCGCTAAAACTTTCTGATATGAAAGACAAGAGTGTGTTAGTATCAGTGCTTTAGTATGATCAGAATTTTAGGGGAAATGATTTTTCAGAAACATCTACTTTTTGATAGACCACCAGCAATGCTTTGTGGAGGAGAGCTTTATTTTGTTTTAATCTTACAATCAGAAAGTTTCAGCTCAAGCCCTTGAAAGGTGCATAATAGTGGCAAATGGTAGAGGAAATCCAGTGTTCCTCGGGGATAAAAATTAGAGAAGCAATCTTTTGGCCAGGAAACATGCCAAGTCATGTGTCACCTTCCATCTTGCCATTGTCATAGCTCTGTGGAGGAGACAGCATCTAATCATGTTCTTAAGAGATAATCACTGTCCCGTTCAGGATGTGCTGCTGACTCCATGGGAAGCTTGCAGGATGTGAGAGACATCACAAGGCTGACTCACTGGAACCAAGGGATTTAGCAAATGCAGGACAAGGAGAGCAAGTTTAAGCTGAGAATGTATGATTTGCTGAGAAGCCAAAGCAACAGAGAAAACCTTTCTTTGCAAGGGTGTCCGACGCATTTAAAACAGTTCTGGCTATTAGAAATGCTTTTCTTGAAATATGTTTGTGTGATGAAGCTCTTTTTTTTTTTTTTTTAAAGATTTTATTTATTTATTTGACAGAGGGAGAGAGATCACAAGTAGGCAGAGAGGCAGGCAGAGAGAGAGGAGGAAGCAGGCTCTCTGCTGAGCAGAGAGCCCGATGTGGGGCTCAATCCCAGGACCCTGAGATCATGACCTGAGCCGAAGGCAGAGGCTTTAACCCACTGAGCCACCCAGGCGCCCGTGTGATGAAGCTCTTACGTGGGACATTGATGGGGGTTTATTCAATCTGCAAATATTTATTATCTACCACGGCCTAGTATCTTCTGTGTCTCATCTGCATGGTTCCGGGTGCCAGGAACCAGCAGGACTCCTTGCTCCCGTGATGTTTGAGTTTAACGAACATAACAAAAAAGATTTGAGGAGCTTTAAATGAAGACACAGGAAGACAGGGCTTCATGTAGGCAGACGAGGGGCAAAGCACAGCAGCGAAGAGGAGCAGTCACAGAAAGTCTTAGGAAAATGAAGCAACGTCTTCAAAGAAAAAGGAGAGCCCTGATTGTCCAGCGACGGGCAAAATAGCGCTAGTGGACTCCTCTCCATCCACAGTCATTTCTCATCCAAAGATTTCCTGCAGAGGTACCTTTTTTCCCCCTTGTGTAAATTAAATGGAAATAATGCTGCTTTATGAAAATCTGCTCTTTCACTACCTTTCCTGGAACGTACCTGTTCTGGGAAACAAAAGTGATTGCTCACCCTAGGTCCTTTGTCCTTGAAATAAATATTTGGTCCCGCATCCAAGATTTTTTAGGAAATTGATTTAAAGGCTAGAACTGTTTCAGTAATCTGTGAATGACCCTAAATTACCTATTTATAGGAAGAGAAGGCCAGGGCTGGATGGCAAACAAAGTAGCCTTTTCATTCTTCCCATGACTTCCTCTCCTTGGCAGACCGTCCCCGGCCGTCTTCGCGGGAGTCCGGCTCCCTGCCTTTCTGGCCGGCGACCTTGGTTCAGAAGATGGCCTGGAGGGCGCAGCGTGCCACCCACTGTATTGGAAGCTGAAAGTGTTTTTGCTCGCTGAATGTCGAATCAATGAGGCTTTACTATCTAGATAGCATACATGGACAAGGTTCCGAGTACCTTTAACGACCCCGAACCTCCTGCTCTGGAGGAATGCTAATCCAAGCCTGCTTGTTTTTCACGTTAGGAAACCAGAGACCTGTTATTAATGCAAGTGACTTCTCAAATGTCAAAAATGGAACACTTTGCTTTTTCACAGGAGGGTATGTGTCGTTTGCATTCGGGGTCACTTATTTTTATTTTCTTGACGGCACTTTGAACTTAAAATGGCTGTGCACCAGGCAGCCCTTAGAGCATCTGTGGATGTAAGAGAAAATAAAGCCATGTGCTCGTGTGTGGCTCCATGATAGAGATCTTCAGTTCTGTCCCAGCACCAGTGTGCGTCACTCCCTGTGATTCAGGACCAGCTCGTGGGAGGGACAGCCATTCCCCAGTGCCAGTGAGCAATTACTTTGGGACGATGATGACTTTTCCCCCAAGCTTTCCTCACCGCTCATCAGACCCGTCTGTGTGGTGGAGGTGAAATGCGAGGGCTGAGAATTATAGACTGTGGCCAAATGAGTTGTCACTCGCTGGTCCAGTGTGGGCGAGAGGGGGTAGAAGGTGACAGAACCATTTTTACCGCAGTTAAATGTGATTAATCTATGCCTTTCTAATGAGATTAAGGGAAAAAAAAAAACCAAAATAAAACCTATCTTCAGGATTTTTTTTGCCAGCTCTCCTCCCCTCTGAGAGTTGATATAATGCATTCGGCAGAAGCTGTATAGCGGGGAACAATTGCTCCCTTGTTGGAAGTTATCTCAATTAAGAGCATAGCCTGTCTTTAAAACAAAAAAACAATAAAAAAAAACCCCCCAAACCCCAATACCATCGATGATGTGCTTTAGATTGTATATAATCATCTCACATTGCCCCAGCATGACTTATTTTTTAAAAAAAAAGATTTATCTATTTATTTATTTATTTTAGTGGGGAAGAGAGAGGGGCAAAGAGAGAGAATCTTTCAAGCAGACTCCCTGCTGAGCATGAAGCCCGACGCAGGATTCGATCTCACAACCCAGGACACATGAGATCACAACCTGAGCCAAAACTAAGAGTTGGATGCTTAAGGCCCTGGACCACCCAGGTGCCCCCATGATTTACTTTTTTAAAAAGGAAATAATTCAGTTCTCTTATAGATGAGAGATAGAGATGGATTGGAAGAGTTAGTAGTTTCTCACTTATTCTTTTTCCAGTGATTTTTCAATAAAAAACTTAAAATATGACACTAGAGCTTGATACCTAAAGTACGGAGTGTCAAAAAAAGGAAGCCATCTCATGTTTGGAAAGGATGCTGATGGTCATTAGGCCAACTGATTTATTCAGATAGTTATCGCGACTGATGTGGTTTCCATGTGTTTGTGTAATTACTTGATTGATACCTGTCATCTCTACTGAAGTATGAGATATAGGAAGACAGGACTCCGACAGGACTTCCCACCTCATTCAGAGCTTCCCATGAAGCAGAGAGCTTCAGTGCCTGTTGAATTAATGAATGAAAAAATGAATGGACTACCTATGATTAGAGTTTCACACATTTCTTTTAAAAATGCTTCTCTAACCTTTTTTGAGCACCTCTAGCCACAGAAAAGACCTTTCTTCACAAGGATACCCAATGCATTTTAAAGTTTTGGCTGTTAGAAAGTTTTTTTTTTTCTTTTACTAAGCCGAAATATGTTCATATACAGACTCTACTCTTCAAAAATAGAATCCGATATTATGTAGAGTGGGATGACTCGTCGTAAGGGATGATCTTTATGTAACTTCTGTTCCAATCAGCATGCTCTTACTGTTTTTTATTCCTTCCCTTCATTTAAGCATTGTTCACAAAGCTTGTTTATTATTAATTAGTTAGCTAAAACTGTTTTAAGAAAGGATTTTGTTGGGGAAAAAATACAGGTACTATATAAGAGTCAGTTGGGGGTCATCCTGTTCATTATAATTAAAATGAAATTGACCCAAACCTACTTTTTTTTTTCTTTTTTTTTTTTTCCAAACCTACATTTTTTTAAGCTCCTTCTCCTACCTGTTTTCCTGGCCACCTTATTTTGTCCCAAGGCTACTCTGCCAATACAGTGGTTCCTAGTTTAATATCCGGGAAAAAATTAGGTCTCTTTCTTACTCTTCCATCATTCCAAGTGTATTTAAGTTCTGTTTGATTTTCAAAGTATTAAGTATTCTGAAGACTATGTGTCACTTCTTTAGAAGGCAGAAGTGACTGCAATCTGCTGTGTTTTACTTGTATTATTTCTATTTGCTCTTTATTAAGATAGGTGATATGTGCACATGAAAACATGCTCATCATATGACATTAAAACTTTATAGCTAAAGCTAAAGACCTCTTTAAATAGTAATACCTCATTCTGTTTTCCATCCCAGAAATAAACTAATAGCAACTTCATGTTTAGTCTTCCAGCTATTTATATATAAATTAAGTATACACTTTATAAAAATTATAGAAGTTATATATAAACTATAAAATTATATAAATATATAAAATTATATATACCATATATATAATTATTTGATGTATGGGTTATTTTGTATTATGTATATACACATGCATACATACACACATATATATATGTATCTGTATACACACACACACACACACACACAAACACACTTGTAAGCAATAGAAGCCAACTCTTTCTAACTAAATTCACTAGTCAATTAAGATTTTTTGAGTGCCTACTATATGCTAGGTACTGTTCTAGGGACTGGAATATAACAATGAATCAAGTCCCTGCTCTCATCAAGCTTATATTCTGGTTAGGAGAGCAAAGAATAAATAAGAAACCAGGTGAAGTAATTTCAGAGAGTGACACTTCAGAGAGTGATGCCTATGAAAAATTTTACGATAGACATATGACCATGACAAGAAGAGCTACTTCCAAATGACTGGTCAGGGCAAGTTTCTTAGAGGTGATGCTATTTTTACTGGAAAATAAATTGTGCAAATGAACTGAGCATGTTAAGGTCTGCAGGCATAAAGAGCAGCAAAATTGGAGGAGATTCTGATGCATGGATAACTTGGAGTGTTTGAGGAGTAGAAAGAAGGACAGTAGGGCAGGAGCAAAGGAGAGTTAGTAGAATAGGAAATCAGAAGCCGTCAGAGCCCAGTCGCCTCCGTCTAGACAGGAAATTTGCGTCACATCACAAGAATAATGGGAAGCTATTAAAGAATTTTAAGCAAGAGTGTGTTTGGGGATCGGATTTGTTTTAAATTTATCACTCTGGCTTTGGTATAGAGAATGGGATCTATAAGATGAGAGATAAGAATGAATTGTTCTAGGGGCGCCTGGGTGGCTCAGTGGGTTAAAGGCTTTGTCTTCGGCTCAGGTCATGATCTCAGGGTCCTGGGATCGAGCCCCGCATTGGGCTCTCTGCTCAGCAGGGAGCCTGCTTCCCCCTCTCTCTCTGCCTGCCTCTCTGCCTACTTATGATCTCTCTCTCTCTGTCAAATAAATAAAATCTTAAAAAAAAAAAAGAATGAATTGTTCTTGCTTATTTGTCAAAAATCAATTGACCATATATTTGTGGGTTTATATCAAGACTTTATGCTGTTTCATTGATCTCTGTTTCTTTCCTTTCACCAACACCACACTATTTTGGTTAAGATGCCTTTATAGTAAATGTTAAAATCATGAAATGTAATTTATCCTGGTGGTATTTTGCAATTTTCAGTGTACGTGCACTTAGTATTTCATGCTTTTGGATGCTATTCTAAACGTATTGTATTACTGATTTCATTTTCCAATATGTTGTTGTTAGTATATGGAAACATATTTGATTTTTGTGCATTGACCGTTATCCTGCAAATGTGCTAAATTCACTTACCTTTAAGAGTTTTTTTTTAATTGACGATTCTCCAGGATGTGACCATGTAAACAATCATGTTGTCTGCAAAAAGACAGTTTTCAATTTTGCTTTTCTAGGTGGATCCTTTTTAATCCTTTTTCTTACCTCATTCCACTGGCTGGGACCCCAGAATATGCTGAACTGAAGTGGTGAATAGATTCTTGCCTTGTTCTTTATGTTAGGAACACGGCACCATGATGCATAATGTTAGCTGCCGGGTTTTGTAGATAACCTTTGGCAGATTTAGGAAGTTCCCTTCTGTTACTATGATCTTGAGAGTTTTTATCACAAATATGTGTTGAATTTTTGTCAAATGATCTTTCTGCATGTATTGTGATAGTATATATTTGTTTTTCCTTTATTCTATCAACATGGTGAATTATCTAGTTTTATTTTTGAGTATTAAATCAAGTTGCATACCTGGAATAAACCTCAGTTTATAATGATGTATTATTCTTTTAAAATATGTATAGATTCAATCTGCTAATATTTTTCCATGAATTAGTAGTCTGCAGTTTTTTGTTCTTGTGTCTTTGGTATTGTTATCAGTGTTGCTGGCCTCATAAAATATTCCTTCCTCCTCTATAAATCTGAAAGAGTTTGTATAGGAGTCTTACTTCTTTCATCTTTGATAGAATTCACCATTAAGTCATTTGGTCTAGTGTTTCCTTCATGCAAAAGTGTTTAATTATAACTATAGTGTTTTTAGCAGGTACAGAAAATTTATTAAGGTTTTTTTCCCCTTTTGTCAGATTTTGTTATTTCCGTCTTTCAGTAAACTTGTCCATTTCATCTACATTTTCAATTTTGGACACAGAGCTGTTTATAATCCCTTATTTTCCTTTTCAACATTCAAGGAATCTGTAGTCGTGCCCACTATAATTCCTGACATTTTAATTTGTATATTCTTTTATTTTTAAGGGTGTATGTTATTTATCAATTTCATTCATCTTTCCAAAAAACTAGCTTTTGGTTTCATTGATTTTTTCCCTATAATTGGTTTTTAAATTTCATTTATTTTAGCTCTTATATTTATTAATTTCTCTGTGCTATTTTTCACCCTTCCTACCTTCCTAAGAGAAATGGTTATTATATCATTGATCTTAGAATTTTGTTTTGTTTTGTGATTATTATTTTGTTTCAAATATTTCCAGTTTCTTTGTGATTTCTCATTTGACTCATGGTTTGTTTAGAAATAAATTGTTTCTTTTTCAGATACTAAATTTATACCATGAACATTCTCTGATACCATTAAGTAGTTTTTATTTTTAATTTTTTATTATTTTTAATTTTTATTTTCTAGAAGATTTTATTTATTTGAGAGAGAGAATGGGAGTCACATAGGCATCGTTACATAGTTCTTAAAATGGGAACAACAGGGTCACCTGGTTAGCTGTCAGTTAAACGTCTGCCTTTGGCTTGGGTCATGATGCCAGGGTCCTGGGATCAAGTCTCGTGTGGAGCTCTCTGCTCAGTGGAAAGCCTGCTTCTTCCTCTGCCTGTTGCTCCCTCCTGCTTGTGAGTTCTTTTTCTCTCTGTCAAATAAATAAATAAAAGTCTTAAGAGAAAAAAAGAAACAACAGAAGCGGAATCTCTGTGAAAGTAACAAAAATATTCTGAACTTAAAAGTTATAGAAAAAGGGCCCCTGGGCGCCTGGGTGGCTCAGTTGGTTGAGCAACTGCCTTTGGCTCGGGTCATGATCTCGGAGTCCCAGGATCGAGTCCCACATCGGGCTCCCAGCTCCATGGGGAGTCTGCTTCTCACTCTGACCTTCTCCCTTCTCATGCTCTCTCTCACTCTCTCTCTTTCCTAATAAATAAATAAATAAAATATTTAAAAAAAAAAAAAGTTATAGAAAAAGGGCCCCTGGGTGGCGCAGTTGGTTGAGCGACTGCCTTCAGCTCAGGTCATGATCCCGGAGTCCCGGGATCGAGTCCCACATCGGGCTCCTAGCTCCATGGGGAGTCCGCTTCTCACTCTGACCTTCTCCCTTCTCATGCTCTCACTCTCTCTCTTTCCTAATAAATAAATAAATAAAATCTTTAAAAAAAAAAGTTATAGAAAAAGTAATTTCCTATAAAAATTGAGGCCAAAAAAAAAAAAAAAAAATCGAGGCCAAATCTCATAGTAAGATATTATAGAATAAAGGAGAATAAGAAAACAAATAACATCCCTAGATGTAATTAAGAACAGGTCAGATGGAAGAGATCAAAATTGTAACTTTATATTTCAAGACTAAGACTTAAATTAAGAGAGTAATGCAAGACATAAGATAACGTCGTAAAACAGAATTAGAAAGCCCAGAAGTTATGTGCTAATACCCAGGGGAAAACAGAAATGAAAAGAACAGTATTTCAGAAATGAAGACTTAACTGGTAGTAGCACAGGAGCAAATAAACACATGGATAATGTCCTAAGAGAAACCTGAGGCAAAAAGTAGGAAAATTTTGAAAATGAGAAAGAAATGAAGAAAGAGATAAAAAGAATTTGAGAGAAAGTGATAAATACTGAAGAAAGGTAAAGAAGTTCTAAAATATGGTTAATAGGTATCCCTAAAGAAGAAAATGAAAGCAAGGGACAGAACAGATTCTAAAGAGTGTATTTCAAGGAGAAGTTTCTTCTGTGGACAAAAGAAAGAAAAATATTTAAAATATATATGGAAAGAACATAAGAAGTATGTGAGATTATTTACTCAAATCAACCAAGACCAAGACATGTTTTAATATAACTACTGAAATACTGAAGAAAAACAAAATTCTTTGGGCATCTAGGAAAAAACATGACACAAGGAAATGAAAATATGATTATTATCAGAGTTTTGATAGCTGTGTTTTATTCTAGATGAGAATAAGTTTATATATTTAAGATTATCAAGGAAAGAACATTGCTGCCAATAATTTTATACCCAACAAAACTGACTTTCCAATATCAAAGACACAGACTGTTCTACATGAGCAAAAATTTGTTCTCAGGAGTACTTCTTGAGTAATCTGATAAAGAATGAACCTCAGAAAACCTAATGACAGGAAGGAAAATTGATAGATGGTGAGCTTTAAATTCATAGTTACGTATGTTGGCAAGTCTTATTGCTGTGTTAAGACTAGATTAGAACAAATCCTAGTGTAGAAGTATGACTAAATGAAGTTCAGAGGAAAAGAGTATGATATGTAATGGCTATATATTTAAACATTGTATTGCTTGAGAATCAAATGGCATTTATAATATTTTTTTTGTAGACTATTCTTAAAGAGTAATTTCAGTGGTATTAATAATTATCTTATGGTTTTTTTGGAATTACTTTCCAAGTATGATGAAATTCCATGTATGAGGTTATCTTTCTTCCCCTCATTTTCACACGTTTCATTTAGATAGGTTCTCCCCTAAGATTGTTTTTGCCACTATTACCCTCCTTCCAGAAACTTTCCTTTTGATGGAGGACCTCTAAAACCAGAACTGAAAATAAAGTTTGTTTATACTGTTGTATACTCCCAGGGCCTTTTCCTTGTAATAGAAATTAATATTATTTTTATTTCACATCTTGGTATTTTTAATATTTTATTTAAAATTATTTGTATATGTTTGATAATTTCATACATAGCTCTCAGTTTATAAAAGATTTAACACAAGAATGGAGCCTAATTCTCTAAATTTCAGCTAGTCTGTAACTCGGCATATATGATGAATATTGATGAGCTGCACAATTTCACGAATGCTGTTGAGCAATTCTTCAGAAAGTTAGGCATGAATAAAAAAAAAAAAAAGTTAGGCATGAGTCTGGAATATACTGATGAGATTTTGACTCATTAAGGTGGTTTGTGACCTAAAAACACATTTCTGGAACATGTTGTATATGAGTAGCAATAGTTTCCAGTGAGCTCTTTGACTCACCATCTATTCCAAGTTCTTGAAGGGCAAATCACATATATGATGGTATTTGGTTGCACCTGGGCTCATGTCAAAATATTGACTAAGAAAAGTAAAGTCAGATGTTTGGAAGCACCGTGAAGATTTCTTTTTCTTCTTTTTTCTTTCTTTCTTTCTCTTTCTTTCTTTCTTCTTTCTTTCTTTCTTTCTTTCTTTCTTTCTTTCTTTCTTTCTTCTTTCTTTCTCTTTCTTTCTCTTTCTTTCTTTCTTCTTTCTTTCTTTCTTTCTTTCTTTCATTCTTTCTTTCGTTCTTAATATTGTTTTTGTTTTTGTTTTTTTATATTGGAACTACTGGAGGAGTCGCAATCCATTTTAGAAAGATATATTACAGGAAAATTCTGTTGAGTTTCAAGACTTTTGGAAGCATATGAGATAAATTTAAATGATGTCCAAGGTCATTAAATTCAACTGAAATATCTGAACTATGTTTTTAGTTTCAATTATTAATTAAAAATCTTATACTAGCTTGTTTAACTTGGAGCTCTTCAATATTACTTCATACAATTAAAAAGTAACTAAAAGAGTTTGGGAAACTTGAATAATTGCTTACATGGTAAATTTCAGGGCTTGATATTTCTGCTAGTTCACTGCTAGACTAAAATTCCTTCCTGTAGCTTAAACTTTCAATGTTAGCTTCCCATAATCGTTACTTTTCATTCCCTTATTCAATTGTTAAGTATTTATCCAGGTCCTCCCATTTTCTTTGGGTAGGTACTATGTTTCTTTTTAAATTTTACTGAGATATAATTGACATATAACATATCCATTTCAGGTGTGAAACATAATGATTCAATATATGTTTCTATTGCAAAATTATCACCCCAGTAAGTCTAGTTAATAGATACTGTGCTGTTTTAAAGCAATAGACTGAAAGAAATAAAAATTAGCCATCAATATTATCATGTGAAGTTAAGCTCATTGGGAGGGTTGTCACAAAATTGGAATGGTGATATGTACTGAAGAAGAAGGATTGTTTGTGTCTGCAATACCCATTTGCTTTGTAGTTTCGCTGAGAATACTTTATCTATTAAGTAATTTAGGCACTTTGTTAGTAATTTGGACTTTTCCTGAAGGTGTTATACTTTTTTATTTGCTCTCGAAGAGTCAAGACAAAGTATACATTTGAAAATAAGGTATACAACTGTATTTAAAGAACTAGTTTTTTCAAATAAACCCCTGGAAGTGATCTGTTTATTTGAGGAGATGTTAACTTTTATTTTATTTTATTTTTTTAAGATTAAAAAATATTTTTAATTTATTTGACAGAGAGAGAGAGATCACAAGTAGGCAGAGAGGCAGGTAGAGAGAAAGGGGGAAGCAGGCTCCCTGCTGAGCAGAGAGCCTGATGAGGTTCGATCCCAGGACCCTGAGATCTGAGCTGAAGGCAGACACTTATCCCACTGAGCCACCCAGGCACCCTGAGATGTTAACTTTTAAAAAAATGTTTTGGATACCATTAAGTGCATTTTTAAAAACAAAAGGTAAATAAGCACAAAAAATCATTTTCACTCATTCTCTACTTATCTAAGAAGCTAACTTCTATTTTAAGAACATACAGAATTAATATTCATGTTATCTGACAAGTGGTGTGTTTATTCTTGGCAAATTAAAAATCATCAGGTTCACAATTGTTCTGTTTAATAGGTGCTTAGCTGTATTGTAACAGATTCCAAGTGTATGCTAATGTATATTTTTGGAATTCAGTGTCAGTATATTTTATGCTAATTGCATTTTGATCTTTCCTTCTCTCTAAATTGTCAGTTCCATAGATTACAAACAGCATCCCTGTTGTAGATTTTCTAAGTAGTGTAGCTCCTTAGAAAGTCCTCTTCAGTTCCTGGCATGTAAGATTAGGAAAAGGAAAGGAAAGTACTTGAACATATGAAAATTTTCCCCGAATATGAAGGTATAAAGTGAGAACATATTGATGCAGAACAGTTTCTAACTGTTACCTTGCAAACTGTTTGGTTTTCTATAACACTGTTTTAATAAAATGGAAAGATTGATCAAGTAATGAATCTAAATAATAGTGTTTCACTATCAAAAGGATGATTATAGTTATCAGTGGAAGTCTAGAAATATTAGGTCCTAACTCCTAACATTAGGTCCAATTTTTATTACATGGTTATTTGAAGATATATAATTAAAGTAACCTAGGATAATTTGGAATAGAAAATAAACTCCTTTTGGAAGTGGTATTAACAATACATAATTGAAGTACTATATTCTCACTGACTGTGTATTAATATCAACATTCAGTTGGTTTAAGCCAGAGCCAAATACCATCATCATAAAACAAATGTCTAGAATTACAAGAATAAATCTAAAAATTGACTAATTAATTTTAATTATCAAAAGTTTTAATGGTCAACTTTCAAAAAACATCCCGTTCAAATTAATTTAGTTTGAACTTTTAGACTCTTTCCAACATCCATAAACCCCTGTGAAAATCATGACTAGAGACATTGTCCTCAACTTCCTTGACTTGCTGGAATTTAGGCTAACTCAGAGCATGTGTCTATGGAAACGATCTAAACTTTATCTGGGTCTAGACTCATTCCTTAATAAGTTGACAGCTCTCCTGAGCACCTGAGATCTATCCAGAACAGAAAATAAATTGACAAAATTGTCATAATCTTTACAAATAAGAGCAAGCACAAGAATAAAAACAAAACATGTCCTAAACTCTTTAAAGACAATTTTGTTTTTCAAAACTGAAATAGAATTACAAAAACATTTTCCTTGTGAAATTTCCCAATTCAAAGCCCTTCTTCATAATCATGCTTTTAAAGTTCAACCTGAATCATTTTATTTGACTCTTAGGAGCTATAAATTAGACATTGACAGTAGGCTTACTTTGTGTTGAGATAGTTTCTAAAGTGTGTTTTTCACGTTCGTTCTGTATTTTAGCTTCTTGATAGAGATTTTACATTTGGCCTTCAGTTTATTCCCTTGTTCTTAAATGTGGGTATCTGGGGAAGGTTGATGATCCTAAATTTAGAAAGATTCTGCCTGAGCAAATAACTGGAAGATAAAGCTATATTTCCTCTAAGATCAATATTAACTGCCTTCTTTCCCCAATGTCAGGATTACTACTAGTACAAGGTTGCATTTTTTTTTTTTTTTGAACTTCTAGAACCATGCAGTTTCCAGAAAAGGAAATACATAAAATGACATCTATTTTCTCTAGCAAAGCAATCAAGGTAAGATTATATAACACAATTTCTAAACAGATATAATTTTAAAGTAACTAGTCATGGAGATATGTACGTTCCTGAGAGTTATGTTAGAAAGAGGTACAATTGAGAGCGATTGTTGAGGAAAAGAAGTGTGGTAGAAAAGACAAGATCATGGATATTGGCTTTGAATCAAACTGTATGATTTGAGAAAAACCAATTGAACTCCCTGAATCTACATGTTAGTGTTCTTATTCTCAGTTCAGAAGGCTGTAAATAATTCACTGTGTTAATGAATGGGAGGGATCTAGTATAGGGCCTGGTTTATAATAGGTACTCAGTGAAAGTTAGCATTCTCCTTTCTTACCCTTGTTTTTTTTTTTTAACCTTATCTGCCTCATGACTATTTCTAAATAAATTGATACAAGTCCTCTATTATTTTCCTATATGGTCATTCACTAGCAAAATCATCTTAAACACAGAGGATGATTTCTGGTCAAATTAACTTACTGTAATCTCTTGTTAATAGTTATTACCTGAAAAATGCTTGGAACAAGTGATATTTGTGCATATTCAAGAAACCAATGACATTTAAACTTTTAATATAAAAACCTTTATCTTTCTTTATCTTCATCACCTATGAACATAAGTGGATTTTTTTTCTATGATGAACATAATCTACTTTTTCAGCACATTATTTCCGAAACCTCTTTTAGGATCTAGTGTTTGTCTCCCTGATGGTGATTACACATATTACTAGGATGGTGAACAATAGAGGTGACAATGTTAAAGTGGTATCTCCTTGTTACAAACCATGATCAGTCTCCTGAAATATGTGACATTCATAATATTCTAGTCAAATTGACCATAAACAGCCCTGACTAGAGAATAATTATATCAGCTCTGGCTGTTGGAAAGTACATCTTGGAAGTCAGAGATTGGCTTTTTAGGCTGTTCTATCTCTTTATTTGAGACCAACAAGAACGAAAACGAATTTTGGCCAAGTAACTTAGGCAATATCTAAAATAGAATATATATCTTAAGGGATAGAACTATATTAGACTAAAACAATTCTATGAGTAGCTTAGTATTTAGAGATTTATTACATTTCAAAGAAAAACTTTGAGTTCAGCCGTCAGGACTAACCGGATGCAACAATTTGGGGCTGTGGTTACCGTGGTGTGACTTTGGCAAAAATTAAGTTGAAATGGAAGAATTAATTTTGACAACTGGGCAATTTATTTCATTCAACATGCAGTAATGTGATAATCTCACTGACTTTCTAGATTCAAGGTTGATTCCATGATTCTAGTTAGGCGAAACTATTGATTTTATAACATACCTATTTTTTATATAAAACAGTGATCTTTCTCTCCTTCGTGAGACAATTAAAATTGTCCTATGGATCACAAACTATTAAATTAGTATAATCAATTCCAGGCATTTTACCTTAGAATGGGCTCTAAATGTAGTCTATATCTCCATTTGAAAAAGAAATAAGAGATTCCATAGGTTTTTCATGAGGAGCAGTTGAGTTTTAGTCATAATTATCTATAGTTGGTTAGGTACAGCTTAATCAAAAAAGAATTATGCAATACTTTCATGAGGGTTAATTCCATGTCAAACTTTGGTTACAGAGATAGAAACTATATTTGAACCATGCTATAAAATCTCATATGAATTGTAGTGTATTATTAATATCTAGGCAAACCATATACCATAATTTTATCAGTGTTTGAATGAATAAGGGTCATTTGCCAGAGTCATCTGAAGGATAATTATGCTTTCAAGTATGTGAAACAGGTTTTTGACCTGAACTCGAGTCCTTTAATTTATATTAATGTAACTGAGGAAAGTTATAGTTACATGATCTGTAGGGGAAAAACTGGATTCAGATTCTACTTTTACTATTGACAAGTGGTGTGAATCTGGACAGTAATTTTACGCAGCCTTCACCATATATGTATTTATCCAGCATTTTTTAGGGGCAATTACTATCTGCCAGAAAATTGGATAGGAACTAAGGATATAAAATTAAGATGATAGACAGAGTCCTAGTCCTAAAGAAGGTAATTGTTTGGTGGGGAGAGAGCCGTGTAAGGAGATAATTATGGGTTAGTGAAGTAATAGATATCTACGTGGGGTAGTGGGAGCTTGGAAACTGTTCCTTTCCCAGTTGCAAGTGGGGGAGCTTTTCAAGCAGAAGGAAAGCATACACACAATGCAAGGCAAGAAGTGCTGACTTACAATTGTTGGCAGAAACAAAAGTTGGCAGAAAACTTTATGGCCAGACCTATTCAACTTACATATTCATGTAACATTTAGTTAATCAAATTTACCGTTAGAAATTAATAATAAAATATTTACACTTATGTACCAAACAAATTCATAGAAAAGTTTACTTATCTGGTTCCTTTCCACATTATCCTTTCACAAATAATTATTAGAGGAAAAATCTCTCTCCTTCAGTGATGGGTAATAATTAAGAATTTAACATATGAGCTCTGAAAAAAATACAAGAAATAAATATAGAATGTGAACATAAAAGACAAAATTGGTAATAAATCAACACCTGAAAGACAATCGTACCATGGAGCTTATAATAAATGTGAACAATTGTTCATGTTATGAAATTAAAAAGAAAGATTTCTTTATAAGCAGGTAATGGATATATTGCCTCTAAGCAACAAAAAGTCAAAAGAGAGCTGAAAGTACTCAAAGATAAAATTACAAAAATCAGAATTTTTTTAAGGATTGGGTAAATGCTTATATAGTGTTTTGTTACGTGACAGGCACTGTCTTCAGCACTTTCCAGTTGTCATCTGATTTACTCCCTGTGAAAGCCCTCTAAGGCAAATCCTGTTTTTGTTCCCATTTTACAGCTCAATATTCTGAGATACACATAAAGATTAAATAACTTGCTCAAGTTCACACAGTAGTTATTGAGTGGGGTTTTGTACACCAGCAGTGCAGAGTTCGGGACTTCAAGCTTTCTGCCCTGCAGCCTCTGCCAAAGTAAATGAACTGAGGGTCTGTGTATGTGGGGGGATGTAAGAGGGAGAAAAGCTCACAGGAAAGAATGTGGGGAAAAAAGTAGACACTTCTCAGGCCAATCAGGTACAAAGAAAATTAATAAAACCATGAAAAATAACCAAGTGTTATACTAATAATTAGAGAGAAAATAGTATATGAAGAAGGGTAAAAGGAGACCCAGCATAACCATAATCGGTGTACCTATGGAAGAAGAAAAACACAGAATAGGATGCTTTTCAATGATATAATTCGGGAGAACTTTGTTGAAACTGTGGGTGTGCACTTTAATCTGTAGTAAGGGAACAACATGTCCTAGAAAAAAATACAGATGATCCACAGTAAAATATAATGTCATAATGTTATTGGTTGAAAGATAAAGAATCCTGGGAGAGAGCCAGGCTAAACAAGTAAACAAAAATCAACTTGTTCAGGGACATTTATGTAACAAACATTGTTCAGCTATGTATACAAGACAGATATTTTCAAACATGCAAGATATAGGAGAATGTATACTCATAGCATTTCTTGGAGATACTACCAGAGAAAAAATTTCTGTCAAAGAATAGATAAGAATCTTTAATAAGCACCTTTTCTAGGCATATAGATACAGTCGTGAACAAGGTAAAACTTTCTTGTTTCTCATTGAGCCAATGTTCTAGTTATGTAATAGTATAGAGAAAAATAAAGCAGAGGAATTCTGTAGTATGTTTAAGAATGTTTATAGCCTGGGTGATATTCAGCCGGTCTGTGCCAATTAGATTATAACCATTGTTAATATTCTCCAGCAGTTGGTGAAAAGACGTGGCCCCAAATTTCCTAAGATCCTCTGCCTTTTTGTCCATTGCAGGCCTTCCCCTGGGATCTCTCTATGATCTGGGATCTGTCTGTCATCCAATAACTGAAGAGTTAAAGCAGAGGCTGGCAGGGAGCTTCTGGGTTTGCCTGTGTCCTGATAGATCATTCCAAGTTGTTAAAAATTTCAAATATTTTATCTGCTTATAGTGACATTATTGGTATTGACAACCACTGGAAACCAACCCAAAGTCCAACAGCATATGAAAGCATAATTTTAAAAAGTAAGATGCAGTAAGATATATTAAATCAAATTGAGTTAAATACAGCTACATGTGACAAAGTGGATGGCTCTTAAAAAGATTATATTGAGTAAAAAGGTATGTTATGAAATAACCTAAAACATTGAATGACAGTTGATATAGTATGATTCTTATGATTTTTTTAATAAAAATTAGAAGATATTTGAAGTTAAACCATTGTTCATGCATGCATACAAATGCAATAAAATTATAAAGAAAAGCAAGGAGGGGGACCTGGGTGGCTCAGTCGATTGGGCATCTGCCTTTGGCTCAGGTCATGAACTCAGGGCCCTGGGCTCTCTGCTCAGCGCGGTGTCTGTTTCTCCCACTCCTCTGTGCTCTCCCTCTCTCTCTCTCAAATAAATAAGTACAATCTTTTAAAAAATAAAGAAAAGCAGAAATCAAACAAAATTCAAGGTAGTTGGTGCAGTTGTGTAGAGTATAAGGGGTTCAGTACTCACCGTGATCTTACTCTTCACTCTCTGGGTGGTGGGTGCAAAGGCTTTTATTTCATTGGTAGTTGTTAAACTATATGTGGGTCTTATACCCTTTTGTGTTTATAATATTGCATAATGAAACAGTTCACATAGCAAAAATGGAAAAAGCAGAAACAATCTAAACATTTTAAGGGCCTTAAATCAAAGTAAGAAAAAGAACAATAAACTCAAAAAAGTAAAAAAAAAAGTTAAAAGACAAAAAAAATACTAGACAGAATAAAGAAAATCAATATTAAATTTTTCAAAACTAGACAATCTTACTGCACACTTAATCAAAGAAAAACAAAAACACAAGCAAGCAAACTAATAATAAAAGAAACAAAATGGAAAACAACAAGCATATCCAAAACAATAAAGAAACAAAACCAAAAAGAGAAATAATGTTATGAATGAAGATGCATATATTAACTACAGAATTAACATAGTTTAAAAAATGTAATGAACAATGATTTTCCAGAAAGATTGCAAATTTAGCTGAATCTATCAATGTCTAGAAACATAAAGTCTATTAATCTGATTAAAAAAGACATAGAGGGGGTGCAAGGGTGGCTCAGTTCATGATTCTGGGGTTCTAGGATCGAGCCCCGCATTGGGCTTCCTGCTTGGCAGGAAGTCTGCTTCTCCCTCTCCCACTCCCCCTGCTTGTGTTCCCTCTCTCGCTCTCTCTCTTGTCAAATAAATGAATAAAAGCTTTAAAAAATTAAAAATTAAAAAAGACATAGAAAATTGCTCACTATCAGGAATGGAGATGAGGATGTTCACAACCTAGTTCTACTCAGTATTTTACTGAAGATGCCAGCAAGCAATGTAAAAAGAAAAATTATATAAAAATTTGAAAGAAAATTAATTTTGAAATAATATTATAGTAAGTAGTTCTTTATAATTTTAAAAATAAAAATCTATCTAGACCAAATAAAACACAAAACAAGACCTTATTGATTATAAATTTTAAAAATCTCTCTTGAAAACTTTGCAAAAAAAGGAAAATAACCCAAAACTTTAGACTACCAAGACTAATATTATCAAAATTTTCCATATGTATAACTTATCTATTTATGTATCTTTTATGTACTTCAATGATTTACCTTTTCTTAGAATTTGTTGCTAATTTTTCCTTTTTCCTTATGTATTTTGTAAATATCTACCTTCCATATTTCTATATTGATCATGATAGCTAATGGCTTTGCCTTTTCACTAGCTATTAGTTAGCTCACTTTTTGTGTAACTGCTTTTTAATTTATTAATTTTTGTTTTCATCTTTAATGTGTCCTTCCTAATTCTTTCCTAAGAATTGTTATTTTACAACTTCTTTTTAAGTAAAAGCTTAATTTGTGTTCTTTTGTTCATTCTGTGTTAAATATAACTGAAGGAGATAAGTTTTCCCTTTAACACTTCTTTAGATATATACAAAAGGATCTAATAGTGTAAAACAAAGTAATCTCTATGCATATATATTTTAAAGCCTTGATGGAAAAAAATAAATATAAGAAAAAATAGTTATTTTTCCTTTACCATCATTAATTTGATTCAGATCTTATATGTTTAAAACATGGGGTGCCTGTGTGGCTCAGTGGGTTAAAGCCTCTGCCTTCGGCTCAGGTCATGATCTCCAGGTCCTGGGATGGAGCCCTGCATTGGGCTTTCAGCTCAGCAGGGAGTCTGCTTCCCCCTCTCTCTCTGCCTGCCTCTCTGCCTTCTAGTGATCTCTCTCTCTCTGTCAAATAAATAAATAACATCTTTAAAAAAAAAAAGCAAGACAAAATAACCATCTGAAAAAAAATTATTCTGATAAGTAGTAAAAGAATATAGTAGTAGTTTGTTGAAATTGCCATTCTGTTTTATATTAAACATTCGTGTATCTATGAGTTTATCCTATATTAATCTTTATACTTAATTAGTTCCTCTCTCCAAAATAAAATGATTTTGTTTATAAAAAATGATTTGTAAATCAATAAAAAGATACTGAACTCATCCACAGTTGACAGATGCCATCAAAAATATCTACTATAATTTTTAATGCTCTGATTAACACAGGTTATTTGATAATATTCTGTGTTATGTGTTGGCAAGTGTATCCTCACACATTGTCCATGAGAATGTATTTAATATAGTTTTGGAGATAAATCTGCTGATATATATTAAAATTTCAATGATATGTAATAGTCTTTCATCTATAAACTCCACTTAATAATTTATACTACAAATCTATTCATACTTTTGTGCAAAGATACACGTGTAAGGAAGAATACTTATGACAACATTGTTTATAGTGATAAATGATCAAAACCAGCTGAATGCTCACCAATAAAGGATAGCTAAATTATTGTGGCTATCTACAAAGGAATGTTATACACCTGTCAGAAAGAATAAAGTAGGTATATATGGGCTAAGATATTAATATCAGTAGCTGTTGGGAGATAATTCTCCATGCATCTCTTCTGTTTCTGTACTTTTTATTAACAGAGGTACTGATTGCTTTTATTCCAAATTATCTTTTCATGGGTATTTGTACAGAGAGCAGCCTTGGAGGATAGACTTGTTTCCTCCTGGAGCAAAGAGAACTCTTTATAGCTTAGTATAATAAAATAATACCTCCTTCTGTGGGCAAGTTCAAGCATGCTTACTGCCCATTATAAGAGAGTCAGAATCTATCTCTCTGGTCTTCCTGTCCTCTAACATGACCCACTGCATGTGCAGGCACCGCCGGGCCCTCATTGTGTTTGAGGGAACTGGGGTTTGATAAGTGACTCAAATTGGTATTTCAGTTACTGCTATTAATGTGAGTAATAAAGGTCTTTGACTCTGACCCACAATTCTCATGTCTCCAGAATACGTGAAACTGTAGCAGGCTAACTTGTTAGTTTCAAATAGGGTAAAATAAAATATCAGCCCCACTTCAAAGTTCTTGACAGAAGTTCTCCAAGATATATATTTTAGGTGTAAAAATAATTAAGACTCAGAACAATGTAAATGTTATATTGCTAATTTTAAGAAAACTGTTAAGTATGTGTATGTAACAGATTCAACTTTACGTTATTTATCTTGAATCTTGGATATTTGGATATGCAAAAGAAATATTGCTTATAATTCCTTTCAGTTTTCTCTAATATTGCTCATGAACCTTCCTCCTATTTTCCAACTGCTCCCTGAATCACGGGAAAAAATAAAATAAAATGATAAACCATAGTTCAAGCCTGCTTAGGACTTTGTTTGATTCAGTAATGTAAAGACTGTCCGGTTTAATTAACTCTCTTCAGAATAAATGTACCAGTGTTTTATATTCCTCTTATTTGCCTTATCTTTTGTCAGATGCACTGGGGAATATGGATTTTACTAATGCTGTTATCTATAGGCATATGGAGGTAGAAGAGAAGGCGGAGAAGGACTAGGCATGGGGTGGGAAAAAGATATCAAAGGATAGAGAAGCAACAGATAAGATAAAGACTTAAATGTTAATTGAATTAAGGAATAAAATGCTTAGTAGTCATCTCAGAAAAATGTCAGTAGAATGGTGGGACTGAAATCTGAATGTGCAAGAAGGTGAGACTGGGAGAGAAAACTATCTTTTTGGAGATTGGAATAAGAAAGGGAGAATAGGGGCACGCCTGGGTGGCTCGGTGGGTTACAGCCTCTGCCTTCCACTCAGGTCATGATCTCAGGGTCCTGGGATCGAGCCCCGCCTTGGGCTCTCTGCTCAGCGGGGAGCCTGCTTCCCTCTCTCTCTGCCTACTTGTGATCTCTCTGTCTCTGTCAAATAAATAAAAAATAAAATCTAAAAAAAAAAAAAATAGAAAGGAAGAATAGACTGGAATTGAGATTAAAATTAGGGACATGTGTTTAATAGAGGGAGTATTGATTACATTGTGTAAAGGAGACAGGGGTTCAGTTTTATGGTATAAAGAGAAGGTGCTAATTAAAGAAGCTGAGGTTGAAATAAAGCAGGGAAAGGAAGTAGGCCTCTAGAGAACCAGAAGGCAAAGAAATTAAGGCTCCTTGAAAAGGAGTGGACTTTGATGTGGCCTCTGGGTCTAGAGAGAAGGAGGCAAAGTTGATGAAGGTGAGGTAGAAGGAGGACCGTGAAGGAGCAGAGTAGGGCTGGCTCGTTTTGCTTACACCCGCCTTCTTGTGTGTGGCCCCCGCAGGACCTGCCTCTGGGAGGGTCAGAGTGTGGCTCAGCCCTCCCTTGAGCTAATTGGCCCAGACCGCCTGTGGGTTGGTTTGGGTTAGCCAATAGGAATGCGGAACCCCTGACCGGGAAAGAATATAAACCCCGCCTTTTGCCCGCCAAACTTGTGTGCCAATTCTGGCCAGGGTGATAGGCTAGTTCAAGCAGTTACTAAGTAACTTTCTGTGTGTTACAAACTCATTGGCCACTGGCCCCTCTAAAACTGCTGCGCTTTTTGAAACTTGCTCTCTTTCTCTACATCACGCCCCTGCTTTGGTGAGTGTGGGAGACTGAGCTCAAGCTAGCTTGAATAAAGGGCTCTTTTGCTTTTGCATTGGACTCGGCTCCCTGGTGGTCTTTGGGGATCTCAAAATCTGGGCATAACAGGCCGGAAGTCTGGGGATTTCACTCTTGCTCCTGAGTTTGAGGGTCACCAAGCTAAGTGGGAGCCTTGAGTGCTTGTTAAAAATTTTGAGGAATCATTTACAGACATTAACCAAGAATTTCCCCTTCTATAAGTGAGGATGGTAATACTTGTTTTCTTTTTTTCTATTTTGATAATCAAATAGGACAATATGAATTAAAGTGATTTTTCACTTAAGAGTTTACTGTATATTTGTTATTATGTGTTACAGTATACTTTGGTAAAGCTGTTTTCCAAAGTAAGTATCTGTATGCCCATACCAAAAGGAAGATGATGTACATCATCTAGAATGATTGAAAATGGGATACTTTGGGGGTGCCTGAGTGGCTCAGCGGGTTAAGCATCTGCCTTCGGCTCAGGTCATGAGGTTCTGGGATTAAGCTCCACGTCGGGCTCCCTGCTCAGCTCCCTCTGCTGCTTTCCCTGCATGTGCTCTCTCTCTCTCTGTCAAATAAATAAAATCTTTTTTAAAAATGGGCTACTTTATAAATTTAACAATAGGTGAAGCTTATCTATCATGAATTACAATGACTGTAGACTTTCAGAATGAGGAATGACAAGGCTCATGAGTCAAGGACAAGGAGGGCTTTCTGGACTAGGGTGGGTCAGCCTTGAATTTAAGCATATCTTCATGTGAAGATATTCCTTTTCTTTGCAATAATGGCCCCCACTGTTGTCACCTTCTTTTCTACTTCTCTGGATGGCTTGGCTTTAAATGGTTTTGAAACAATTGAGTGAAGGGGCAGTTATGGCAGTTTTTACTCCTTAAGAAATGAGGTAGGCATATCCCAACAGAGTTACAGAGTACTATACCCTTAAAAAAAACCCAACAAATTGCTTACCCTATGGCTTTCTTCCCCACTTAACTCTTTTTGTCTACTGATCTAGGTTTTTAAAGTTTTTTTAAGGAACTCTAAAGTGACAACTCATTTTAAAGTATTTCTTACTTTGTCCATGAATTGCTTTTCAATTTTTTTTTTATAAAGTACTTCATGAGTTACTAAAGAGTTTTAAAAACAAATGGTAATGAGTTCCATTTAGTCTCCATGCCAACTACTGATACATATTTTCCTGGTGACTGATCTTTATATTGTAGACAGTTCATGATTTAATGTCCTTTTACCTGCTTGCAAGAGAATGATTTCATTTTTTTCCAATCAAGTCAACAAATTGTCAACAACTTGTATTAAGTACATACTTTATAACAGCTTAGAGCAGCGGTACCCTGGGGAGTTATCGAATTAATAGAAAAGGAAATCATTGCAATTAGTGGATTTACAGTAAAGTTAACTGAACATGTAAATGTTAATTTTTGAACTGAGAAGGAAATAAAAAAATAAATTGTTGCCATCTGCTCCTTTTTAGTTGGATGAGGAGAAAACATTCCAAAGAATTACTTGATCATAACGTTTGGAGATTATGAGGTGATCATAGATAATCTTTCACTGAGCCCTTGCACAGACTTATTTAAGGAGCAATAAAAGAGTTCTTTATTAAAAAACAGGTTTTATAAAAAGTAGACTTTACAAAAACTCTATAGAAGTTCAGACTTTTTATAAAGTCTACTTCATGAGCATAGTTTGGAAACTTTGGGGAGGACACGCAAAGCCCACAGAAATTTAGTAATGCAGCAGAGCTAACTGGAGACCTGTGGTATTCTTTTCAGGTGAAGGAAGTGGTTTTATTTTCTAGAAAACAGGGTTTGGGACTGGAGGAATTTTAAGTAGAATGACTAGAGAGATAAGCCATGAAGAGTCATTTGGCCTGTTTCTCAGTAACTGCCTAAGCAGTTTCATTAGATGGGGGATTTCTACTGATTTTTTTCCTATTGACTTTAGACGTAAGTTAGTAAAGAGAATTATATGCTTTTGTTTAGAGATTTATGCCTCCTGTAACCTTTAGGATGGTCCTGGGTACAGTAGGTACAGCATTCAGGTAAACCTCAGCCATTATTTATGGAGTCATCTCTGAAGCATATGGATTAAAATGTGCTGAATAGGTCAGTGGGTGGCAATTACTTTTTCAAACAATAGACTTGATAATGATAAACTTTTATTTTTCTGTCATTCTTCTGCTCAATAGCTTAGCTTCTGTATTACTCTCTTAGGACTGCTATAACCAAGTAACAAGTAAGCTGGATGGTTTAAACTACAGTCATTTTTTGTCCCCCTGCTCTGGGGGCTAGAAGTCTCAGATCAAGGTATCAGCAGGGATATGTTATGAAGGGGAATCTGTTTTATTCCTCTCTCTTGGGCTTCTGGAGGTTTGTTGGCATCTTTGGTGATCCTTGGCTTGTGGAAGCTTCGTTCCAATCTTGATCTCTGTCCTTTGTCTTCAGGTGGTGTTCTCTGTGTCCAGATTGCCCATTTTTATAAGAACACTAGTCATATTAGGTTAAGGACCCACCCTACTCCAGCCTGAGGGCATCTTAACTAATTACATCAGCGATGACTTTGTGTCCAAATAAGACCCCATTCTGAGGTACACTAACTAGAGTTAAGACTTCATGTGTGAATTTGGGGGGTGGGGGAGATACTATTCAACCTGTAATAGCTCCCATGCTACCAGTGATAAGAACCTTATTTAATTTGATCCTGGATGTGCTCAGTCATTTGGGGTTTCCCTGGAGTGAAAATGACAAGGTCAGTGGAGATAGAGGGCCCTTGGGGGTCAGCTGCTCACGGCCCACAGGGCACCGCCTCTGCCTCCTTATCCTGCTCATGTCCGGTTATGTGGTTGCTGGCTTCTGTCTCATCTGCCATTTACTACATCTGTGCTTTACATTTGAGCTCTGGCTGGCAGTTTTTGTAATTCCATCTACTCATTTTTACCACAAGTATTCATTAGGTAGTGACCTTCCTTCTCCCCAAAATTGTGATTGCCGTCTGGCCCCGTGCTGGGCCAGCAGGATGACTGGTGGCCTGTGTTAGGTCCTTGAGGCTTTCACAGACATTTCGGTTCTACTGGAGCTGTTCCAAGCTGGGCTAGAGAAAATGTGTACAAGGCTTCTCCAGGGATGTGCAGTGGGATCTCCACTCTGTCTCTCTCTGTCCCATACTTCACCCCCAGTGGCGGAGGCAGGGGGCAGGAGATAGGGCCTTTCCTGGAGACCCTTTCATAGCTCCTCTCTGCACCTCACACGCTGGCTCAGCATATAGCCCTCTGATGATAGTGTCCTCCCATTCAGATAACCAAGCATGGTCTACCCAGCTCTTTCTAGACCCTCAGGCTGTAAAGGTGAATAGTACTCTATCTTCTTGGTGCTTTTTCTTATGAATATGAGTCAGGATTCTCATATCTCTTGAATGCCCTTCAAGTCCCAAAACAATATTCTTTAACACTATCACTTCTAGTATTGCTTCTAACAGATAATTTTTTTCTTTTTAGATTTTTGAGTGAAATAGTACATAAAGTGTAAAAGATAAAATTGATATGATGTTTCCATGATCTAGCTTAAGAAATAAAATCTTTCTTATATTTTTGCAAACTCATTGCTTAAATCAGTTGTCTCAAAACTCTTGAACACACCTCAAAAAATTGAATTTACCCCCCCCAAAAATTGAATTTACCCATATATGTGTGCTATGAGGCCTTGTGTTACCCTTCCTCATGAGGGAGATGCACAGTTCCTTAATGGCTATGAAAATAAGGGCATATATAGAGTTTGCTCTATAGACAACCAATAGAACTTGAGATGAAGAAAACTGACATTAATAGATGAAGAATATTATTAATTTTCATTAAAGATACATATACAAAACATTTGGGAAAAAATCTCAACATTGCGAGGGATGTCAAATACCATCTCATCATCCAGTACTGTCATATTAAAAGAGAAAATTCAGAGTGTTTCTAAGTCTCATATATGCACTTACATACCTATATGAACACATATATGTATCAATAAGCACACATACATACATACCTATACATATATCTCCACTGACCAGATTCCTTGGCACATGTATTTACGTACTGGGGAAGGAGGCAGTGGTGAGTGTGGAGCTCCATTTTTCCTTCAGTAAACCTGAAGAGATTTCACTGGTCTCAGGTCTCCTATTCTGTTACAACCTTCTGAGACCATTCGGTTCATTTCAGTTGACTAAGAGATATTGGTGGATGTTAAGTTTCTAGGGCCTGAGTGGCTTCTGTCATTTGGTGTAATTGATCCTAAGAAACACTTCTGAATAAAAGACCCAAGAGAGGACAAAAAAGGCCAAGGCAGAAACTAAGGGAAGTGAGGCCTCTTTTATTACTATTATTATTTTTTTACTTATTTTTTTTATTGCAGAATAGGGTGAAGGAATCTCTATAAAGATTTTGGATGAATAGAATGTTAGAGGTGGATGCTGGAAGGAGGGAAAGAGAACAGAGAACTTCCCTCATCTTGTCCAGAGGTCTTTTCCTTCTGTCTTTCCATCTCCAGACACCTGAGAAATACAATACCTGCTCTTATTTTCATGGAGTTGCAGGTAAAGAAGGACACCAGCTTCCTGAAAAGTGTAGATGGAACAGGCAGGGAAGACAATTTCACTAATGTCCCATAAAGAGACATACGCTGTCTCCCTTGAGGAATACTGAGTTCACATACTTTCAACTTACCAGACCGAAACCAAAGAGAACAAGGCCAGAAAAATTCAGAGATCAATCCACTGAAGGTCACAAGGCCAGCTGTGGTAGAATCTATACTAATAACTAGGATTCCTGAATCCCCAAACTTGTGTGTGTGTGTGTGTATGCACGCGTGCGTGCGTGTGTGAATTTGAAATAATTTATGACTATTTCTTTGAATTTATGAAACTTAAGACCTAAGCTCCAACCAAAATATTGTGTCATGCTTTGCTCTAATTTATATTTCATCCCTCAGTCTCAGGGTACCAGAATCCTCATTATAAATCTCTTGATTTTATCAGTACTTACTCCAAATTCACATTAAAAATACACTTCTCAGGATAATCTACAACATTTTAATGGGTGTTTTGAATAACAAATAGAATTCTGTGTCTTAATTGTTTTCGGTAGCAAACAAGATTTGTTTTCATATGCTTAGTGACCCATTTGAAGAAAGTGCTTTGTTATGAGGAAAAGAAAATAATTCAGGCCAAAGTATGGATTTTTTAAGATCAAAGAAATGTGGGGATCATGTAGTCCAATCTCTTAGTTCTGCTGCTGAGCACCGAGGTCTAGAGAAATTAGGTGATGAGAGGCCTGAATTCTTTTATCTACCAACGTTAGCGTTAATTTTAAATAGTAAAGTCTGATAATTTTACTGTTGGAGTTTTTGCATCAAGGATTATCAATGATCCAATTCGGGGCATGTGAATTCCAAAAGGAAACAGCAAAAAGTAGATCAGTCCTGTAAAGCCACCAATTCATGGCTTTTACTGATATCATCTTTCCTAGAACAGAAGAGGCCCTTCCAAGTCTATGGCATTGCAACTAATCAGATAATGGCTCTCATGGAGAAAACACAGTTTTTCAGCTTATAAACTATGTGACCTTGAGCAAGCTAATTACACTTTAGTCCTCTTATTTGTAAAACTGGGAAACAAAAGTCTATCTCACTGGCTCCTTCTAGAAATAAAGCTGGCCAGCCTGTATAAAGCACTTATCATGGTACCTAGAAGGCAGTAATTGTATTCCATTCTTCTTTTCTAATTTCCTGATTAAGGTCACATGGCTGACTAGTGTCCAGGCAGGATTAGAGCCCAGGCTTTTTATTTTCTAGGGCAAAGCTCTCTTCTACCCGGAATTCTTCCATTATTCACATCATAATGTTCTCAGGAATGGCAAGGAGAAATATCTGAGAAGTCTTTTTGTTAGCCTGAGAAGCAAGCCAGGGACTGGTGCCCTTTCTTGAAAATAGTCAAGTTTCTACTGCTAACTGAAATAATTGTAATAGTAGATAAGGGATCCTTTCACAGTCTTTTCTTAGAATTCTAGGTGTGGCATAGCTAGTTCTTTTGTTTCTTTATACTTAGTAAAGGTGGGGGGATTTACAGTGACTCAGAAAGAGGAGGAGAAAACTTGAGTGTGTCTCTTATTACCTAAGCTTGTTTGAATGCACTGGAAAATAGGACACAATACAGGTCACGGAAATCTACATATTTGACTAAAACAAATAGATTTGCAGGGCCAAACGAGTGCTCAAATTAAAATATCTGTTTCAAGATTACCATGAGGCTCTAGAATGCTTTTTCTCCTAGCTTATTTGGCGCCCAGAAAGAATCATTTTTAAACATCTAAATGTTAAAACATAAATGTAAAATTATTGTCAGTATTCATGAAATAATAATTCATAATCAGGATTTTCCCAGTTTTGTTGTGATACAGTTGACATGCAGCACTGTGGAAGTTTGGTACATGATGGCTTGACTTACATCCATTGGGATGATGACCACAGTAAATTTAGTTAACATCCATCATCTTATATAGGTACCAAAACAATGTTTTGTTTTTTTTTTCTTGTGATGAGAACTCTTAGGATTCATTCTCTTAATAATTTTCACATCTACTGTGCAGTAATGTCAACGATAGTCTCATGTTGTGTGTTACATGCCAAATACTTCTTTTTTTTTAAAGATTTTATTTATTTATTTGAGATAGAGACAGTGAGAGAGAGCATGAGGGGGGAGAAGGTCAGAGGGAGAAGCAGACTCCCCGTGGAGCCGGGAGCCCGATGTGGGACTCGATCCCAGGACTCTGGGATCATGACCTGAGCTGAAGGCAGTTGCTCAACCAACTGAGCCACCCAGGTGCCCACATGCCAGATACTTCTAACTGGAAGTTTGTGTCTTTTGACCACCTTCCTCCGACTTCCCTCCCTGACCCCCTGCCTCAGGAAACCACAAACAAGATCTCTTTTTTTACGTGCTTGGAGTTTGTTTGTTTTTTAAGACTCCTGCGTATGAGTGAGATCGTACAGTGTTTGTCTTTCTCTTTCTGCTTTAGCATAATGCCCTCGAGAGCCATCCTTGTTGTCCCAAACAGCAGGATTTCCTTCTTTTTATAAGGAAAAACTGTACTCTAAGATGGGCGACCAAACCAGCGAGGGAATTCCAGTCCCTGTCTCAAAGCCCTTTTGGGTTCTTCTTTCCTACCCTGTTTCCCGAGTGCACCAAAATACCAAGTATGAGAAAGTAGGAGGGTATAAATTACCCTCCCTGCTTCTGCTCGGGGCTCCAAAGACCTTTGGAGACAGGTCTTTGAGCCCACTGCATTAAATAAATCTCCAATGCTCCAAAGTCTCCAAGTGCCGCTTGGTTCTTCTGCCAGGATCCAGACCAGGTTCTGCAACACTTTCTGGTCGCTCACATTTCATTGTATGGATATACCACATCTTCTATCCTTCCATCTTCTACCTATTACCTGTGCATCTATTATCCATCTATTTTTTACCCTTTTAAGACTTGAAACCAAAGATATAAAGCTAATCTGATGGGCACATTAGTTTTGGCTGTTTATTTTTATCCAGAATATCAGTAGACTTGGAGGAGAGTTTAGTGCTCTCCCCTCATCTTTATTAGTTTTTTTCTTATTTGGAAAAGAAAAGTACTATTATTTTTTGCTAGTATATACAAATGGCTAATTGACTTTTTTAAAAAGTTCTTCAATCCTGGTCAAGCGTTTCCATTTGTTCACAGTTTGTTTTAACTTAAGAATAAAAAGCAGCAACTTCTCCACTGTGCACTAATAAATTCATCACAACTCCCTCTGGAGTAAATTAGTGCTCTTGCATTCCTAAGGTAAAAGGATCCAAAAATAACGGTGGAGCTGCTGATGGCATTAAAGAACCACAAAACCGAGTTTATTCTGTCTTTGCTGGGATGCCTCCCCTTTATCAGTGGAGATCCAGGCAAGGCTTAGCTCACCTCTGTGAAGCCCTGGGGAAAGCCGCCAGGCCTCCATATTCTTCCCTAAACAAGAGACTAAGTACTGGATTTTACCCTCCACCGGGGCCTGTTTTCCCTTTCTATGGACTGGCTACACCACTGACAATCCTGCAAGCAACAAGAATAGCCATTTACTTTTTCTTCCTTATTACTTTGGTAGGAGTTGTTTTGGCATTTCTCTGACATACTTGTTTTGTGTGTGTGTTTTCTTCTGACTCCTTGGGAATTTATTTGAAGGGCAACAGATTTAGTGCCAAGCGTGTTGGATTGTTCATTTTAAGCCTACATTTTTTAAGTGTGGAAATTGAGTTATCTGAGAAGAAACAGAACTGGAGAGGTGAATGGTGACAGGCAGGAATGGTGAATGCTTGCTGGTTAGGATTTCATGGAACCAGCAAAGACCACCCTTCAACCTTGGGCAGTCAGAGCCCTCTTCTGGGCCTCATGATTCAGGAGTTCTGCTTTGGTTCTCTTGGGTCATCTATTCCCAACAGGCAAATTATTTTGAAAAATGGAATGTTTTTTGAAGCTGTTATTTGTGACACTGCAATGGAAGAATATAGGTACATAATGTAGGTACAATAATGTAGCAACCTAATTCCCTGAGCTCTGCTCAAGAAATTACTAACTGTAGAGAAAGAGTAAAAATAGTCAAGATTATTTTCTGTCTTAAAAAAATTATATATTTATGTCCAAATTAGGTTGTACAGGGTATTGATGAAGTTTTAGAATATAAGTGAGGCTCAATGGGGTAGAGTCCGGAGCCAATGACCAAGAAAGAATTCTTGAGACGTCTTTGGTCAAAATGGTGCTTTATTATAGCACAGGGAGGGACAGGATCCATGGGCAGAAAGAACTGCTGCACTGAGGTTGTGAGGAGTGGTTGAATATATACTATGGGGTTGGGAGAGGTAAGGATAAAGGGAGGTTTCAAAAGAACTTTCATATGCTAAAGAGGACCTACAGGATACCTAAGGCCTTGCCATTGTCAAGTTAAGGTTATTTTTCCTTTTAGTAAGATTGTTGGGAGCTTCCTGGAGGAATGTCCCATTCCTGCTATTACCAGTCCTTATCAATGAGCTTTAGGTTTAGAAGAATTTTAACTTTATTTGCATTTCCCTCTGCCTCAGCCTTCCTCAATTTTATGGAAGGGAAGATGATGTCAAGGTTTCAGGAACTGAGTTATGGGTCTTTGGAAGTTAGGCTATTGATAAGAAAGCTTCTTCCTTGTAAATCACTAGGCCATTTGTAAATGGAGGGAGACTCTTGCGGGATTGTGATCTCTACAGTTGCTATTTGTTTTTCCTTTAGGGCAGCCAGGAATGGCTGAGGTATATCACACATGTCACAAGGGGGGTGGTGCGTAGGGTGCCAGCTTCTGCTTTGTCCTCAGCTAGCCTTGTGTTCCTTCATCAGTATTACTTGATAATTCTTGACATTGAAAAACTGCTTTCTATTCACTTTCCTAAGTGGGCAAAAGTGAATCAAGGAAGCTTTCCTAGGGTATAAAGTTTAGAAACAATATAAAGGCAGATGACCCTGTCCTACATTGATTGTCATCTTCACTTCTGAGGAGATGCTAAATGAAAAGCTGAAAGCCCATTATCTAATACAGTGTTGGTCTAAGTGTGGTTTAGGAAATTTATATAGATTATGAGACAAAGAGATTCCCTGGTAAGAAATACCATGTATTCTGAGCAAAAGCTAAATAGCTTTTTTACAATAGGACATGAAGAAGCTTCAGTGTGCTGATTTATATCATGACCCACTAAAAGAAGAATACAGTGGTTCTCTTTCCCATGTTTATTTTACTGTAGAACCTTTTATGGAAGGAGTTTCTGACCCTCCATGAGCTAACTTTGGTGTGTGAGCACCTTAGAATATTCTACTAATACTTCATTGGGTCAGTCTGAGATGGAGGAGTCTTTCCCTCTCACCTGTACATTTTTAAAATTTCCCTCCTATTTCTAAAATTTACCCCTTCCCCTGTAAAAAAATCTGTAACCTTTGGCCTACCCATTACCAATTTTCCATCATATATAACTTCAGTCAGGGTCTGAGATATCCCATCCAATATAAAAGATGTGTTGAGTGTTCTTTTATTGTAGATTCAGCAAATCATTACTACTGCATTTCATTATCTTCTAAATCACTTCTACTTTCTTTGCTATGGATACGAAGCCACATTATATTGGGATAGACCATATGGAAATAGCTGATAGTAAACTGACAATAGTGGCAATCCATGTGGTTCAACCTAATATGCTAATATTATCAAAGAGTGATTATAGTTACCAAGGTACTTCTTTGCAAAAACAGACTTAGCTACTTCAAGAATTTGGCTTAATACATTTATAAATAGACTGGATGGTTGGCTGGAGAGATCACTAATGCTTGTAAATGATACCAAGTTGGCCAAGATTGACTGTATCATGTAGGGCCAGACAAGAATGCAAAATGATACAATCAATTTGACAGTAATGTGCACTGGATAAAATGAATTACAGTTAGGGTGCATGCAAAGTTTTGTTTGCAAAGTAGAATAATTAATTTGAAAAATGCCACAGGAATAGAAACATTTACATGGACTGGGCAACATTCAGAGGAATTTTAAAGTCAAAACCAATCATAGAGTCAGGCTCTGCTGAACATGCCCAAATGGGACACCTCTGAGCCATTCATTCTAACCGACCATCTGGACCTCATCATGTAGATTTTGGCTGCCACACTGAATGACTATTGGGACTAGATCAATGATTCCATGCTAAGGTCTATGAACTTCAGGCATAGGGACATAGCTTCATTATTTTGAAAAATGTAAGAATACTCTCTCCCTGCAGCCCATTTAAACTCTGCTCATCTTTCCAAGCTCAGTTAAAGGTCAAGAGGTTGAGTCTCTCCCTTCTTATTTCTATAGGAGACATATTGCTCAACTTAACATAGGGTCTGACAAACATTTCTGGCTGAAGATAACACCAGCTTCTTTGTATAATTACCTCAACTTTGAACTTTTTAAGTTACTTCAAGACAAGAGCCCAGTATTGTACATGTATTATACTTTGGTAGGTCTTGTGCGTAGTCAATAAAAACATTGGTAGGATTCATCAACCAAGATTTAATAAAGTTAATTATCACAACAATAAAAACAGCACAAGATTGATTTGAGAACATAAAAAGTTGAAAAATTTCTGTGGAAGTAGATGACTGTGGCTCTTATCCTTTTGATTCTTGAACCAAATTTTCTCATTAAGAAACAAAATATGTAATTATTTTTTGTGTCAATCATATTCCATGATGATATTTAGTATAGCCATTAAACTTTATTACATTCTAAATTCCAATAAATCTAAGTCAATGTTTGGTTTACTGGAGTTTTATGTAAGATTTGTTACTCAGAGTTGGTGGTTTTATGTGTTATAAAATTCAGTTAAATGGAAATAATTTTTACTGCGCTTTCGTGTCTTTAATGTGGAGGTGCTAGATGGATCTTTTTTTTAGTGCTACATTTTCTGACCAAGTAAGTGCATAATTAAACTTCTGGTTTATTCTCTATCCTTGTGTCTCTACAAATTAATTAATGGTTTTAGAATGATTTATCAACTTTGGTTATTGAAACAAAATCCACATACTACATTATACTGTCTATAGTAGCATGACCCCTCAGCCCCTGTAATGTATATGTGTTTTAATTTATTAGAGTTCAGTACTGAGCCAATGTCACCTTTAAGACTTTCAGTTACAGTAATGGGTTTCTTTGGAAAATAATCCAAGTCTAACTGGATGTTGTTAAATTCTTAGGCCATGGTAAGTGTGACTGTGGCAAGTGCAAATGTCAGGAAGGTTGGTTTGGGGATGCGTGCCAGTACCCAACTCACTGTGACCTGACGAAGAAAAAGAGTAACCAGATGTGCAAGAATTCTCAAGATGTCATCTGCTCTAATGCAGGTAAGAAATCCATCCTATGAAAATTCTTAAATAATCCCATTTTGGTTTTTCAGGGAAATAGGTAGGCGTTGAGAAATGTGGAACCTCTGAGAGAGACTGCTTTTGAGTATATTTTTTTGAAATGAAATGCAGATAAATCAATAGGGGAAAAATGTCATCTTGCTGAGACTGGCAAGTTTGATTCTCTCCAGCTGTTCCAAATGCCTTCTTCAAGCAGGATATTCAGGGGAAACGACACCCCAACAACATTTTATGTAAATTGTGAGCCATAATTTTGAATGCTGGATTGAATCTTTTAAAAAGGATTTATACAAGCTGACTTAATTATTTTCTATTACAGATCAAGGGTGCTTTGCATTTATACCTTAGCATCAAATAGAACCAAAACTTTTTAATTTGATAGAAGCTTTAGATGCACTGGATGTAAAACTCATGAGAAAATGTAGTGTCATCACGATTTTATGTTTGGCGAAAATATTTTTACATATCATAGGAGACATTTAAAAATATTTTTTAGAAATTTATAGCAAAGCTGTTAAAATTAATTACCCAGCTCATATAAAACAAAGCAACTGGTTTTGGCTACATTAATGCTTAGCTGATGTTACTGTAATTCATTACTCTTTTCATATTTGGGCATATGGAACCTCAAAAGTCCACTTTTTCTAAAGGCTGGTTGAATTGGGGAATTCTCTGGGCCAAAGCTGGGAGCTTGGATTGAGTTGTTTTGGTGGATGTGGTTTGGGCTGCAGTAGGTTTTTAAAGCTCTCCCAGTAATTCTTTTGGAAAACCCTGGGTGTGAGCGATTGTTTTGCGTGCTAAAGGCAAGAGTAGTGACTATCTTCCCTCTTAAAGCTCCCATTGTAGGTCGAGTCCTTCTTTGTTCAGAGCCATTATCTTTCCACAGTCTTTGACTGCAGTGAATCGCCCTTTATAGATTAAGTGCAGTAAGAGTATTTTGCTAGTAGGAATCAAGGCTACACCCAAAGTAAGGTATGGGTTGCTGAGTCAAGCAGGATGACAAATGTCTTAACAGCCGGGTTATTTACTGTGTTAACTGATCTTCTCCTTGCTTCTCTCCAGCACCTTAGTCTTTTCTGTCTTCTCTGTAGAATTTTTCTATCTCCAGTTTCTAACACCCACCCCTACACACACACACACACACACACACACACACACACACACACACACACACAAGACCTCTCGCATGCTTACCGAATAGCCTCATTGTTTTGAAAATGTCAAGCTTTCCAAACTTTTTTCAGTAATAAAGCTTGAATTCTGTTTTGTTTCTTCGTTCTTTATTTTTTGGCTTCATTTATATATTCTTTATTTTTCAAATCAAATCTAGGTGGTTTTTTTTTCTTTTTAGTAATACATTATAAACAAATAGGGGTTAGTTTAGGAATCCACATGTTTCAGCACTAAGTAAAAAAAAAAAAAAACATGATTTGCTACATTAACACACCGTAAAGAAGAAATTTACAGGATTGTTTCAGGAGATGATGAAACATATTTGATAAGCTATAAAACACACTTTTAAGATACCTGAGCCTCTCTCTCTCTCTCTTTTTTTTTAAATTGGTACAGTACTTTTATGTAATCAACCGTCCATATTCCAGTTTCCTTCATTAACCAAACAGTGTCCTTTACAGCATTTCCCTGCCTCCGTAGGATCCAGTCTAGGGCAGAGTTATATTTAGCTGTCATCTCTTGTTAGCCTCCTTTAATTTTAATTTCCACAGACTATGGTGTTATAGCATTGAAAATTTTGAAGAAAATTGTCTCCAACCTTTTTTTTTTTAATATAATGTTACTTGTTTTGGCTTTGTCTGATATGTCCTCATGATTAGATTCATGTCATACGTTCTCAGCTGAATCACCAGCTAGATGATCTTGTGTCTCAGGATGTGTCATCTGGAAGTCCATGATATCCATCTGCTCTTGCTGGTGAGGTTAATTTTGATCACACGGTCGAGGTGTTGTCTGATGTCTCAGCTCTGTAATTACTGATTTCGCCCTTGTAACAAATGAACAGTCTGTTGGGAAACACTTAGAAATTATAAGACATCACATCCTCGTCAAAATTACCCGATTCGCCATCCACTGATGACTTCTGCCTGATCCTGTGCTCACACTAGTGATTGAAAAATGATGATTTCCAAACTCCAGCGTTCCTCCCTATTTACTCGTTGGTACCCAACATTCTACCACAAGTAGAATGGTCCTCTCATCTACCAAATATTGGCTATGTCATTTACTTAGTGATTTATTGTTAGTCCAGGAGCACAGTTGCTATTACTTCAATGGTTTATTATTCATTACTGCGCTTGATTACTACTGGTGCTCAGATTGTCCCAGATGAGGCTATTGGAGCCCCTTCAAGCTAGCTTCTCAGTCCTTGAGACATGCCTCTGTTGTTTGGTTTTATTTTGTTGCAGCACTTATTTCTTTTCTGGCATAACAAAATATTCCAGAGTCATATTGTACCTGATTTGCCACAGCTTTGGAATCAACCATTTCTCTAAAGAGTTTGGTTCCTTTAGATGAAGAATGGTATTAGAATAAAAATTGTAAGTACTAGGGATGTTTATTTCTACTGGGATGAATTTGCTTCTTGGCCCTTTCTATAAACAGGCTAGTAAAATGCATGAACGTATATACACACACACACACATGCACACATATATATATATATACATGTATATGTATGTATACATGCACATACACAGACATATTTTAGATCTCATGAATTCATACCAATACATCCAATGGCAGACCACCCCCACAAGGTTATCTCCTGTCTTTCCCCTACCATATTTGCAGGTCCCATTTTTCACGGTGAGAATTTTGGCTCCCAACATCATGGATATATTTACTTATTTGCTCAATCCTATACTATATCTAAAATTGTTTTTAGAATAGCTTCATGCATACCACTATACAAAACAAGTCTACCAAACATTTTGGGATTTGTTTGCAATTGACCTCCTCCCCTAACCCCACCCCACCCCAGCCATGCTCAAGATTGGGATACTTAATTAATTGCTGTGTTCATAAGTTACTTGGATTTCTTTCTTTTTGTTTCTCTTTAGTGTAGTTATTATACTTGTTGGAAATACAATTGAGCTTATTTACTTCAGATTGCTTTCAGTTTTAGACTTTTTTTCCTCCTTTCCATCCTTACTGATTTTATTTTATTTTGAAATATGTAGAACATTAGCATGCTTCCAGAAGTCAAAACTATATAAAAAAACCATACTTAGCAGGTCATCATTCTCTTCTTAAACCTTCCCTCCTGCTTTCCTCATACCAATAGGTAACCAACTTTATGGTATTCTGCTTTATCTGTGTATATGTTTATTTTAAATAAAGGCAGATAGATAGACATATGTGTTGTTATTTTTTTTGGTTTTTCATTTTTTCCCTGCACAAAAGGTAGCAGTGCTATATACGCTCTTTTGCACTCTGCCTTTGCCACTCAGAATCTCCTGGAATTCACTCCGTATCAGTACACAGAAATCTTGCTCATTCTTTTTTCAACTGCATGGGACTCAACTCTATACAGGTGACATAATTTATTCACTCAGTCCCCTGTGGTTGGGCACTTTCCAGTATTTTGAAATTACAAATATTAATGCAGAGAATGAACTGGTACATATGTATTTTCATATTTTGGGAGATGTATTTTCAAGATGAATACTAGACATGAAATTGCTGCATCAAAAGGTAAATTCATACTCAGTGTTACACTTAATCCTTCTCTCTTACTCTGCTCAGTATGGAAGTTGACTTTAGCGATCTCATTCTCACATGGGTCTTTTAATGTCTATTTCTACCAGCCTAGCTCTGGACCACTCCCCCCGAAACTTCATTAGGCTCTGAGTTCTCTCTACTAATTGCTCCCCTTTATATCATGGTGTGGTTTCCTGGAAGCAGCTTGGGACAGAGAGGGAAGAGAAAGAAGCTGGACTGGGACATAAGACTGCAGGGCAGGATGAAATGGAGCTGGGGACTAAAGGCGTTCCAGAAGCTGACTCTAGAGGGGTGCAGAAGGCAAGGCATCATCTGCAGAACAAAGTGGGGCTCAGTGCCTTTGCAAATGAGTATGGGTGGTGTTCAAGACAGGGAAGTCTTCGTAGAGAGAGATCACTTTATTAGTCAGAATGAAAAGTCAGAGCGACAGTAATCTAGCATAAAGTAGAAGACCGGCCCTAGAGATGAGCTCACTGGCAACTAAGAAAGGGAAACAGTATGGCATAACATGAACACAGAGTCTGTCGCTTTTGCCTGGGCTTCCATCTGCCACATCTTGGAGCCTCAGTTGTGAATTCTACTTGGTGGGTGAGACAGGAAGTCTCTGAGCTGTTGTAAACGTCCCACATTAGCCAGAAATTGTTCAGATGTGTGGATGGGAGCGAGCCTGGCTTTCAGGGTCTCAGTGACAAGTTGTTGAATTCCAAAGGTAGAGGCTGTTCCTTCCTGTCTTTCCTGAAAACAGCTGCTGCGTATTCTGCCCTGCCGATGTTACACCTTATTTCCAAACCATGAGAGGCTCCTGGTATTCCAGCAGATAGATTCTAAAGTCTGTAGCCAATATTCCTGATCCTCTACTCTCTGCCTTCAAATGACCCTTTTTTCCAAACCCGAGACACACTCTGCGCTGTTTTCATTACACATCCTTATCCCTCCACTGAGCCTCCTCGCTCAACATCACAAGCCTTCTCTCCATCTCTACCTCTTGAAATTCTATCCATACATCAAGGGCCAACTGAAGAACTTGCTCCTTTACTGTGCCCTTCCTCCTTTACAGAGCCAGACTAAGGCTTATACTTTCCATATAGCATTTATCACACATGTGTTGCAAATGCCTTTACGTCATCTGGTCTCATGTGTACGTGTAAAAATTATTGATCATCTAAGCTCTTTCTCCCTAGTCTGTGATTTGCTTAGTTCTAATTTTATTCATCTTATTATCTCCTATAGCACCTGGTACTTTGCCAACAATATAATAGGCGTCAAGAAAATTTAATGAATGGATATGTGGATGGTTGAAAGACAGCATGAATAAATGTGAAAATGAAAAAGAAGGGTGATAATTAGAGAAAAAAATGAGATGAGGCAGTAGCATGAATTAAAGCTTTGATTTGAAATAAGCTTTTATACATTAAAATAGTTTTCAGGAAAAAAGCACACGCAAGAAAAGGAAATTTAGTAAACGTAAAATTCATATGAATATTCTCAAGGTAGAAAAACAATTAGCTCAAATTCTGCAAAATCACCATTTTTTCTTCTTCTTTTTTTAATTTAATTTTGTTTTTTCAGTGTTCAAGATTCATTGTTTTTGCACCACACCCAGTGCTCCATGCAATACGTGCCCTCCTCAGTACCCACCACCAGGCTAGAAATCACCATTTCTATGTGACTGTGAGAGAAAAAGCTCTTTTAAGATAATAGTTATTTGGGAATGATCTGAGTAACAGAATCAAGCAGAGGGTATGAAGACAGGGTGCTGTGGGGTCCACCAACATACAGAGAGTCTAGAGGAAATGTTTGGGGACATGACTCGTATACTCAGTATCTTCATGGGAGAAGATGAAGAACTTAAAGTTTTCTGGAAACCTATGATGTAACTGAACAAAGAGTGTTTTCAGAAAGATGGCTGGGTGATATATTTACCACTGGGCTCTTGGCAGTTCCATGCTTCTATTTTCAGATAAGCAATTTGAGAGTTAGGGATGGACATAATGACCTCAAAAGTGTATAGCTACTGGTTAGTAAAACCTGGATTTGGCTACAAATCTACCTTAGTCCTAAATCCCTCCCCTTTCCAGCCCATCACATACAGAATTGCCAATATCCAGTAGCTCAATTTAAGCATCAATATCATCTTCGGTTACTCACAATCCTTCATCACTCATACGCAGTCCTTGAGTCATCTGTTCTCTCTCCTGAAACACCCCTGAGCTTCTTCACTTCTTTCTAACTCACTGCCATCACCCTGGTCAGCCTCTATCTTCTTTCTTGCAGACAAAAGTAATAAGCTATTCTCATATGCACTGTGTCTTATTTCACTTCATTCTGCAAATGACAGCCAGCATAATCTGGGAAAAATGCGTATGTGATCACATGACTGCCTGGCTGAAAAGATTTCTATGGGTTTTCATTATTCTTGAATTAAAGTTGGAAATCTTTAACATGAGCTGTAAGACTTCAGTAAGCTACACGTCCACATGCCTTATTCAGTTCATGCCACTTTCCACATCATTTTCAGTGTATCAATCATCTTGGACTTTTTCTTTTTATTTCCTCTTTCACCACATAGCCTTTGCTGTTGTCTCTTGCGGGAAGTGGGCCTCCCCACCATCTTGCTTCTCTTGCCTATTATTTTTACTTTACTCTCAGTACCTCATTTAGGAGCTACTTCCCCAGGGACTCTGTGTCTGACTACCTGGTCTCAGTTAAATCCCCCGCTAAGCTCTTCTGCAACACTCTGCACTTCTCCATTTATTTTATCACTTTGGTTTTCTCATATAAAACTCTGAGAGGAGGATTATGGCTGACTTGATCTTGATCTCCCATTGTGTTTCCAAAGTCTAGGATAGTATCTGGTGAGTGGTAAAGTCTCAGTTCATATCTGTTGGTTGCTATGATGATCGATTAAAAATGGAAAAATAAGTATTAAAAAGGGAATTCCTTAAATGGACATTCTACTTCTCAATTTCATTTGAACGCTGTTTTACTGTCAATGAAATCATTCTCAGGGGTTCTAGTCAAATCCTTAAAGTTGGCAGTCTATGGCATATGGTAGACCAGATGACTCCAGTGCCTCTGTGTCACTATAAGCAACCCTGAGATTTTGGTGAGGTCTCAGGACGCTCTACCTGAGAAAACCTGCCCTGGTCCCATTGTCATAAGGACATGTGGATCAGTTTAACACTGTGGAGGTGAACTTATTAGGAGATTCTAAATTTTTCATTTATGTATTTGATAATGAATTCCACAAATATTTATTATATAAATAGTATGCTGAAATACTGTGCAAAAGCATTGAATAAATACTGGTGAGGAAGATAAGCAAGACGACTTCCCTCACAAAGCTTAGAATTTTCTGCTTTAGTTCACTTCAGACCCAGGTGTAATCGCAAGATAGTCATTCATGCACTGATTGGATGGCCATGTATAAAGTCGCACTGCTTTTGGGGAGGTCAAATTTCATGAAACTATTAGAGATCAATTATAATATCTATGTGCCATAAAATATAATTGCTGGACTGTAATCATCAAGAAGGAATGTTGTAATCTATTGCATCCTACCCACAGAATTACATAATTGGAATACTAAATTGATTTGAATTTTCTCTGTCTCTGAAAGAGATAGATTAAAAATCATCAATGATCACTTATATGCATTTAACAAATACTTTTTTGCTTTGCTTTAATGTTTTAGGCACATGTCACTGTGGCAGGTGTAAGTGTGATAATCCAGATGGAAATGGCCTCATTTATGGTAAATTTTGTGAGTGTGACGATAGAGAATGCATAGACGATGAAACCGAAGAAATATGTGGAGGTAGGTACACCAACTGTAGAAATTAGTAAAAGTACTTGATTTTTTTACCTGTTTTATTGTACTTTGTCACTCTGTACATTTCTCATTTAATCTGAATTTATATTTATTTGGAAAACACCTCTTATTTAAGGTAGACTAGTACTTTTTAAATGCAAAATCAGACCTTTCCCAGGGGAAAGCCGGATCATTATGGCAGCCGACCAACTGTGTGGTTCCAGAGTGATCCCATTGGCACTTCCTCTTCCCTGCTTCCCGATGCCACTTCTGTTTTGTCTCTTTTCTTCCAGTTTCTCAGTTGCATGTATTAATTTCATTCTACTTCCCTTTCTAAATCATAAGCCTTTGAATAGTTTCAGCTTGGAGACTTTGGCGGCCGAAAGGATTACTAGCCTAGAATCTGTCCCTCCCCACCACATACTTAGATAACATTTTTCATGATCTTGTCTATGTTTCTAGGGTATTTCTAACACCATTACTCAATCCATTTTTCTGTTAGAGCAGTTATTGCATGTGCCACACTTCCTAGTGCCAAGCACGGCAGTAAGTTCTTCACATTCGTTGGGAAAGCACCCAAGGTCATTCCAGCAATCACAGTGGAATTTAGACTCTTGTCTGTCTGACACCAAAGACTATGCCCTTGACCCTGTCCATGGAGAGTTGTATCAGTGACCTGGAGTTTGGAGCTCCATGAGAAGTGCCCCTCCTCATCACCCTGAGTGTCCTTCTTTTCTGCTTACCTATCTGCAAGCCTGTTCCCAGAGTTTAGATTTGCACCAATGGCTAGCACAGGAGAGGAAAGGAGAGAGCTTCTAGAATCCCTCCAGTTTATGTAAATGTAAACGTTTCGGCCTGGTTACCGCTGGCCTCCTTTCTCCATTAAGAAGCAATTGTTTCTTTCATTTATTTCTGGCACGATTCCAGTGCATGGAATCTTATTCTGTGTGCAGATGGGTGATCTCGGAAGAGAATTTTCCCTGAAAGGATTAGGGACAAACGGGGCAGGAGGACCAGAGAACCAAAGAGAAAGTGTCGATAACTTAGGGTAAGCCGTCCCTCTGTTTACAGAAACAAATTGGAGCTTCAGTTCTTTCGGGTCATCCAGATACTCTTATTTTAGGTCAGCTTGGTTCCCTCTGGTTTCCTTGCTGTACATCCCACCGAGATAAAACAGACACAAACAGTTAGGTTTTTCAAGGCAGTGACCTTAGCTGGATGCTGCTCAGATGATTCTGTTAATGGAGTCAATCCCAAATAATTAGACGAGTTAGGTAAATCCACCTAAAAATATTATGTATCTATCCTCCCGATGTTTCATTTCCAACTGTGATGGACCAGAAAAGAGGCAGGGAACACGCTTGGGGCCATTGTGTTCTGATGCACATCACCCAAGCGAAGTCTGTTTGCATGTGTCAATGTAAACATTTAACTTGCCGCAACGCAAGGGTCAAGGTTGAACTCCCAACTTTGCCACTAACCATTTCCATTTGTTGGAGGCTTAAGCAATTTCATGGTGCAAAGTCTGTGACCACAGACTCCAGCACTCCAGTAAATATCCTCTGAAGGTGACCTTGGCCGGGATTGTAGATCTTTCTACATGTCATTCGCATGAAACCAATCTGTTGAGAGGGGACTCTGCAGCCCATCAGTGGAACCATTTAAAAGGAGATTTTCTCGCTCCATCAGTTCACCCAAAGCAAAGAATATTTATTGTGTGCAGTGTGTATTGTCCCAAGCTTGTATTTTATCTCAATTATCCACATGTGGCTTGTTAACAATATTTTCATTTGGGTTGGGAGGATATCTGCTTAATTTTTCATATCTATGTACAAATGTAGTTTTCCATGATTCTTTTCTTATTCACCTATATCTCAGTGATTTTTTTTTAGTAAAACCCTAATTCCATTCTGAGTTTTATAAATATACAAAGAATTTGGGTATGAAGAATATAGATTTGGGATTATTTGTTAATGTCGTAATGCTTACGTACGGTAGCAAATTTCCTAAAATTACAGAGGAAATAAATTCTAGTTTAAGAAGTTTATCAAGTCTTAAAAAAAAAAAAAAAAGCATGACTTCTAGAAAAGCTTTTGGTACATAGTTGTCTTGTTGTTTTCCAGTGTAAGTTCCTGAGGAGACAGCCCTGGGATGTGATATTTTGTGTGGGTACAGGAGAGATGTTTTGAGTTCATAAATAAAACGTATAGCTTTTATATTTTATTACTGGTGAAATCATTGGATAGCCCTTACATTTGCCTTTGTGAACAAATTAAGATGAAAATTTGTTGTAGAAATGATCATTGACTATTAGGTTAATAAGAGGTTTTCCATGGAAATCCAAATTAAAGTTCATTTAGAGAGAAAATGTGGCATCGTGTGCTTAGGTCCCTACCTCTTTCTTGTATTTCACTCTAGCACTCTCTGTCTCTCACTCTTTCCCTTTGTCTCTCTGATATATGTCTGCTGTTCCTCATCTCATGGATGTGAATAGTATAAGAGACCAGAATCTTCTATTGCATTTCCCCCTTCTTGTGTGAGTTAAATGGCCCTAGTGACACTCCTGCCATGATCCAGAAATGCCATGTTTTTCTTTAGAAAGAAAAATAGCCAATAGCCTGTGGTCAGTTTTCCCACGGGCCCTCCGAGATTATGGCTGCAGGGGAAGAGAGAAGGAAGAACAAAGCCTTTAGCAGCCGACTCTGGTAAAACATAGGTTTCCATGACACAGAAAGAAGAGACTCCACAAAATCCAACCTGACCCTCGTGGTCACCACCTTTACCGGAACAAACACACGTTTGTGGCTGGGTGGCTGGCTGGCAATAACCTATGAAGTGACTTGAGGTACATAGAATTTTCTCGTTCTGGGAGCCTGAAGGATTGCCCGGGAGGGGTGCAGGAAGCGAGGATGTGACAGTTCATTGGAAGTAGGTATAAATGAGCAGGGTGAGGTTTAATAAGAAGTCCCAGAGGTGTGTGGTGGCTTCAGAACACAAAATGATGGGGCGTCCCTCCCTATCATTTTGCCCCCTCGACAAATAGGAGGGGGGTCAGGGGTCCATGATATCTTATTGGCCTAAAGACATATTAAACACTGATTTAATGGAAAACCTCTTTTCTTCGTGGTGGAAGACAGCAGCCTGTGGGACACATTTGAATGGAAAGATGAAATATTTCCCCTGGTTTAAGAAATGGTTCAGTCATTAATACTGTGCATCCAAGTAAATATGTACCCCTGGTTTCTCAGTGGTTGATTTCAAATGAAATACTTGGATGACTAATTCCAGAAATGCCCTCAGAATGAACGCTTACATGCATTGGACTTTGATGCTGTGTCTTTGAGATCAGAAGGTAGTAGACAGCCTTTCCACAGTCTTTCATGTCATTTCTTTAAATTTCTTCCATTTTTAATCAGCTACCTGGCTAGGACAAATCAGAGGACACTTTGGCTTGCTTTGTGGGTATAATTACGTAGGTATATGCACAGGTATGGGGTTTGGGGGGCAAATACATAACTCAATTATTATAGGCAAGGACGGTCGAGCAGGTATATTTTATTTCAAAAGACGGAAATGATCATGAAGAGGAAGAAAGTTAATTTTGCTTTTAAAAGTTGCTTTTTTTTTTCCCCTCTCTCAAATTCATTTTGGGTAAAGGCCATGGAAAGTGTTACTGTGGAAACTGCTACTGCGGGTCTGGTTGGCATGGAGATAAATGTGAATTCCAGTGTGATATCACCCCCTGGGAGAGCAAGCGAAGATGCACATCTCCAGATGGCAAGATCTGCAGTAACAGAGGTGTGTCCTTCATTCATCCACATTACTAAGGACTGGGGGGAAGCCGAGCTCTTAATTAGCACTCCTTTTCCCTGCATTTCCTTCCGTGTGGGAGGAAGTTGTCTTTTATGGTGTTTGACTTTGACGTAAGTCCACATGTACTATACCGAAAGCTTCGCCCTCTTATTTTTTATGGAGTAAAAAAGCAGAAGGATAAGAAAGTCACTCCAGTTCTTTAAGCTTCACTAAACCAATAGTTAATGCAGGGGCTGTAATTTCTTTGGCGGCCATCCAGAAATAACACAGGACAGCTAAAAGGCAATTCTTCTTCTTCTTCTTCTTTAAGATTTTATTTATTTATTTGACAGAGAGAGAGATCGCAAGTAGGCAGAGAGAGAGGGGGAAGCAGGCTCCCTGCCGAGCAGAGAGCCTGATGCAGGGCTGGATCCCAGGACCCTGAGATCATGACCTGAGCTGAAGGCAGAGGCTTTAACCCACTGAGCCACCCAGGCGCCCCTAAAAGGCAATTCTTGTGGGTACTTCTGTTAAATGTCTTTTGACTAAGTGAACCATCTCCAGCACGAGCATCTAATTATCTAGAGAGCATCCAAGAAACTCTCTTGTCTTAATTGTGAGTACATTGAAGGCTCGGTTGTCATTCAGAATTGATTTGGAGTCGCTTCTCTTTCATCTGCAGTGATAAAAATTATATTGAAGAGATATAGAAACCATGTGTCAGGTGGCCATAGAAAATCAAGGCTGACCTCCTACATTTATTTATTTATATTTAAGAATATATTAGTATTGCCACAATGTAACTTAATGTGAGTTAACTGTTGATATCCAATCAAATCCGTTTTCCACACTTTTTAAAAACCCTTGAAAATACTTGTCATTTTTTTCCCTTATCAGCTGTACTGGTAAGTAAAAGATGGTCATGCGGGACTGCTCCTGGCCCACCTGATGACATAAATAAGTGACCATTTTTCCTTCTAAAAATTACAGAAATCCAGAAAGTGGGGAAACTATTTTTTCATTTCTACAAATGAATGTCATGCTTCTTAATAGATCATGCTTCCACAGAAAACTGATTCTGTCTTTTGAAAACTTGGCATAAAACGTTGACATGGAAGAGTGGGACGGGCCACGTTTCTGCACGCAGGGATAGGAGAGCAAAAGGCCTGAACAAAAATCAGAAAAAAATCAGAACTTGGAATCAGAACTTGGAACAAAAATCAGAAAAAAAAGTCCTCTTTTTATTTTATGCAGAATCAGTCTGACTATACAGCATACGCATTCATGTTATGTTTTCCTTTACTCTATAAGGACATATTGCTGCCTGAGTCCTTTTCATTAAAACAGTAGGGTCAGTGGTCCCCATTATGGTTTTAGCATCTGTAGCTTCTGCTGAGTTCTTGTGGGAAGCAAGCAGCTAGGTGTTGCAAGGAACTAGGAGAAAAGTGGAAATGGTTGGGCTGTGCAGCAGCTGGGCTCTGAGAGACAGAGGTCCTCAGAAACACACGACCCGCCCTGTCTCTTCGGTCTCATCTCCTGCCTCCCCTTTCCCCTGAGCCATCGGATTTGGAGATCCGCCAAAGGCAGAAAGGAAAGCAGCATGCCTGAAGGAGGCTGGTTAGCAGTGAGACTCAGGGGTTCCTGAAAGTGAGTCGGGGAAACACCGCCATAAGTCCTTTCTTTCCCCGGAAGGTACCGGCCGTGTCTCCCCGGGCACTCTTCCCCATCGTTGCTTCTGGGCCAGGAAAGAGACACCAGTGCCTGCACAAACTTACCTCATCTTCTTTGTTGGCCCAACTCCAAGGCCAAAACACCTCTGTGGTAGACACAGCTCATTGGGGATAGAATGCATGTCCTATATCGCCCAAACGGCTTACTCACTTTCACGCTGGACACACTTTAGCACGCACCCGTCCTCACCCCCTGCCCCCGCCTCAATTGTACTATTAGGAAAGCTACGTCTATTCATTTTTTTTTTTTTTTAAAGATTTTATTTATTTATTTATTAGAGAAAGAGAGAGAGTGAGAGAGCATGAGAAGGGAGAATATCAGAGTGAGAAGCGGACTCCCCGTGAAGCTGGGAGCCCGATGTGGGACTAGATCTCAGGTCTCTGGGATCATGACCTGAGCAGAAGGCAGTTGCTCAACCAACTGAGCCACCCAGGCGCCCCCGTCTATTCATTTTTTAAAATACAGACATGGATATTTTAAAATGCACTTTAAACATTCAGATATAACTGCCTTTTACATTTCAGTGCATGACCCTACAGTCTCTCGTTAGCTTTCTTTTTGTCAAATAGATGGAAAGTTTCTTGAGGGCAAGGATTCTAACTCATGTTCATTGTTTTGGTTTTATTTTAGAGGGAAACCAGTACTGTGATTCCCACAACCCCACGCAATTCTAGACACAGATACTAACTTTTGTTTATTAAAGAATCTCTACTGTCCGCGTTAGATGGTGTTTTTCCTGGGTAGAATTTTTTTCCCTCCAATATATGTATTTTCCAAATACTCAGTAAGGAAAAGATTTTAAAAAGCAGATGCTTTTATGGCAGATGCTTTCTTCCATGATATTTCTTCACTAAATCATATACTTTTTTTTTTCCCCCATTTAGGAACTTGTGTATGTGGCGAGTGTTCTTGCCACGATGTTGACCCAACTGGAGACTGGGGAGATATTCACGGGGACACCTGTGAGTGTGACGAGAGGGACTGTAGAGCCGTCTATGATAGATACTCCGATGACTTCTGCTCCGGTACATTGCTCTTCTCATTCCTGTTTTTAAGTAAAAAAAAAAAAAGTGTGTGTATATATATATGTAATATATATGTAGTCTTCATTTTCCTATTTTCAGACTTCATTCTGACTCTCACAGAAACTGTAAAAGATCCAAATGTGTGGGGCCCATCGGTGGCTCCGTCGGATAAGCATCCATCTCTTGATTTCAGCTCAGGTCATGATCGCAGGGTCATGAGACTGAGCCCCACGTCGGGCTCTGCACTGGGTGTGGAGCCCGCTTGGGAATCTCTCTTCCTCTCCCTCTGCCCCTCCCCCCAGGCTCACACTCTCTCTCTCAAAATGAAAGAACGAAGGAATGGACTGAATCTGTGCATTGGAAAGAATTTAGTAGTCACAGTGCTCCTGTGAGCTCCTTGGAAAACCTTTGGAGATTTTACACATTGGCAAAGACCAGAGATGAAAGGACCTCACTTTCTTAAAACTAGTCTAACTCCTCACCAAGGATAATCTGTTCCTCGGCTCTGAGGGCACAAAACCAGCAGATCGATGACAGATGACAGTACCCAGAACGGAGACCATGAGAACAGCCATGCTCACGTATTACACGACTTTGCGTAACACAGTTCTCGTGGATGTTTTTCATGCCTTAATTCCTTGGCATAGCTTATATCCCAAGATTACTCTGCAGATTAGTGTATGATTAAATATCAATAAGTGCATTCAAAAATTTTATTCCATAAACATTTACAGAGTGGATGCCGTTGACCGGGGTCTGGATGGTGTCGGGCTATCGGTTCCAGCAGTGAAGGAGAAAAACACGATCGATCTTCAGCTTGAGGGAGCTTGTAGTTTTAAGTGCAAAGGAAACGCACACCCTGCCAGAACTTCTCAGGGCTCAAAGGGAAAAAGAAGGCAGTCAGATTTATCTGAAAAAGAGTTGTTGAGCAGAAACTGGAGTTACAGCTTTTCAGCCACATTGTATTTGACCACCCAGGAGACAGAGACATACGCATATACATCTTCGTAAGCTGGACTGCTTGATGGGTATGTAAGTAGATAGGAAACTCCACTGTCTCCTGGAGGTTTGCCAGCAAAGGGAGATGAAAGAGCTGTCCTATTTAATCACGATGATGCAGGAGCAGCAGCTTCTCTGGTCCTGCTGAGGGGAGCCTGCTGCTAAAACTTCCCACTGCAGATGAGCTTCCCTCTCCTGATTATCCCTCATGCTCGGGAGAACTTCCTAAACCTTCCGTGGACACCCTTCTCTTGAGGGGATGCCCTTTCCAGATTTTTCTGTTATTCATTTTATATGAGGGTTCTTCATTGTCACCATTATGGCCACAATGGAAATGAGACTGCCGCCAACTCTTGGGTAACTCTCTGTGCCAGACACCGTCTAAGCACTTTCCAGATTGTGGTATTTATCTTTTTGTCAAAGTCTACAAGGTAGGGAATCTATTTCTTCTCATTCTACACAGGGGGTAGTGAGGCTCGGGAAAGTTCCATAACCCGCGGAAGGCCTCACGGCCAAGAGACAGAATCACAATGTTAACAAGGTCTATGAATCTGAAGAAGTGTCAGGGTTCTATTCTACACTGAGAAAATGTTTGTTTACACTTCAATTTACCAGAACAAACATTTATCAGGAACCAACTATGCTAGAGATACTATGTAAGATATTAGGGTCTAAATATACAAAGATTCATAATTTCTACCCTCAAAAAATTTACTGGTTAGCAAAAAACAAGACAAAACAAACAAAAACAAAAAAACCCTGTCAAAACCAAAGCAAAGCGACAACGACAAAACTGCCACATAAACATGGATTTTTAAAAAGATTTTATTTATTTATTTGACAGAGGGAGAGAGATCACAAGCAGGCAGAGAGGCAGGCAGAGAGAGAGGGGGAAACAGGCTCCCCGCTGAGAAGAGAGCCCGATGCGGGGCTCGATCCCAGGACCCTGAGATCGTGACCTGAACCGAAGACAGAGGCTTTAACCCACTGAGCCACCCAGGTGTCCCAAACATGAAATTTTAATATACTGTGGTCTGGGAGATTTGCAGAGTCATGAATTTGTTGCTCCATCTGGCCATTCATTGATCTGGGGACATAGCAAGGAACACAACAGATCAAATCCCTCCTCTCATGGAGTTTACATCCCACTGGGACCAGAGAGGCAACAAATGAACTGAATAAGGAAACAGTGTAGAGAATGTTGGCTGTGGGCTTCTTTGGCATTTTCCACAGGGGGATGAGGCTCTTCACAGAGGTGGTGACTTTGGTTCCTGCATTCCTGGTTTTTCTGGATCACCATACACGTGCGTGCCCTTACCCTACCTGAAAGGTAGGCTTGTAGGTAAAAAGCGATGAGTGGCACATCCTAGGCAAAGAGAATGGAAGTGTGTGATCTGTGCTGGGGACTAGAATCCATTTGGCTGTCACCAGAATGCACCAGTGACAAAAGGATAAAGCTGGTAAGAAACAGAACTAGAGGTCTCGGGGCGCCTGCGTGGCTCAGTGGGTTAAAGCCTCTGCCTCCTGCTCAGGTCATGATGCCAGGGTCCTGGAATGGAGCCCCACATCGGGCTCTCTGCTCAGCAGGGAGCCTGCTTCCCCCTCTCTCTCTGCCTTCCTCTGCCTACTTGTGATCTCTCTCTCTCTCTCTCTCTGTCAAATAAATAAATAAAATCTTAAAAAAAAAAAAAAAGAAAAGAAAAGAACTAGAGGTCTTTTTGCCGCAGAACCAGACTCTGTTCCATAGGCAATGGGGAGCCAGTGATGGTTTTAGGCAGTGACATGCTACGCTCACAGATTTCCGGGCTGGTTGTCTGGGGGCCATTAACTGAAACAAGGGATATAGAAGAAAGTCGGCAAATTCATTTCTAGATATTGAGCCTAAGGGACCAATGGCAACCCAAAGTTGTTTTGTTTAGTTTTTGTTTTTTCTAGCCCATTGAGTATGTGAGTCTGAAGGCTCAGGGCTGAACATGAGAAGTTAGAGCCCTAGAGGGGGTAATTAAAACTATACGAAGGTTCAGGAAATGCTATTTAAGAATGTCATTTTAAGATGGTTTAAGAGAAAACATGACCTCATACAATTTTAAATGGGGAAATGAAAGAGGTAATCAGGCTACATAAAAAATTATGTTTATGACTTTCTAATACACTGTTTTTGGTTTCTGTTTTTGTCATTGTTTTGTTTTTTGTTGTTTGTTTGGGTTTTTCATAAGATATGTTTTTCCTTGATAAATCGTGATCTTGATTTTGGAGCAGGGTTGAAGAATTCAGAATAGCTACATAATAGTGACCACTCCGGGTCCCATGTGCTGTTCTGCCTCCCGGTGAGGGAGAGGGGTCGTGGAGTGAAGACAGGCAATGACACTCCCATTGACACTTCAGACCTTTTATTAGAAGCTCACAATTCCTACTACATGTCATCTGGGCTCAGAGTTACCACTCTAGGTTGAGCAGGTGAAGGTTCTGAGGAGGCCTCCTCGGAATCTAAAATTCTGCACTTCATCTCTTCCTGCCCTTCTTCCTTCTTCCCCTAGTTTCCTCTTTCTCGCATTTTCCATTCCTACCCATCCTAGGAGATTTCAGGGAAAGTGGTTATGGCTGTGGTAGCTCAGGTTTATGGTGGGAGGAGCTGAGGGAAGAAGGCTTAACCCTTTACTTGTGGTCTCGGTGCTATGGGGACAGACCCGTTGTGGTGGGAAGAAGGGATGCGTCGAGAGGCCGCGGTTCGGACAAGACGTCAGTCTGTAAGTGTGATCTTAGCATTCTCGTGTTGAGGTGAGAGAATGGCCAGTGCTCCACAGCCTGCCTCCCACACTTAAAAGGAAGAATTTAGGGAAGAAGAAGCTCACTTTAACGGAGACCCCACTCTTTTAGCCCATTTCACACCCCTTGTTCCTTTTTAGGTTCACCCTCGCTCGGAGGGGGAGACACTGTTACCTGCGTTTTAACAGGAGAGGAAACACAGGTTCAGAAAGATTAAGTAACTTGGCAGAGTTCACGCAGCCATTAAGCGTTGTCTGGAAACGCAGAGCCTAAGTACTCAGGTTGTTTAATCTTCAAGTGATGCAAACAAACTTCTTCAATTTTACTTTATCTTGGTAAGGAAGAACTGTCCTCCAGACGCTCCCAATTCTTATAAAACAGAGCCTCTCTGAACGTCGTTAGGATCTGAGGCAAGCACTCATCGCTGGGATTTCTTCATTCTTGGCGAATCTGTCGAATTCTGGACTTCCTGTTCAGTGAACTATTTAGTTTTCAGGATTTTCGTCCTTGGCCCTCGGAGTTGCACTACGGGAAGTGTGCCACGCAGCTGGCTGTCGAGGCTGTTAGTGCCTCCGTGTTAGGAGACAGAAGTAACCCAACTATGTCAGTGTTTTCTAGTGATTTCTTCAAGGCTGGGACATAAGGAGGCTCAGATGAAGCGCAGCTTTATTTTTCGCTCCCATTCTTGTGATCCTGAGGGTGTTTGTCTTATTTGAGTCCCAGAAAAATCTCCCGGTGGGTTGGTTGACGTTGCTCTCTTAATCGACGTTCTCATTGTTTTCATTCATTCCCACCGAGGCCATTCATCTATTCAACGATGTGCTAAAATGTACATATTTTGTGCCCATTACATCGTAGATACGGAAGACACGAGTATTTTAAAAGCTACTTCTTGCTCCCAAATACATCAGTTTTATGTGTTTCTTCTTTAATTCCTTTAATTAATTCCTTTAATTTATTGTTCATCATCACCTAGTGTGTGTGTATGTGTGTGTGTGTGTGTGTGTACCAATTCATCCATACACAGATATAGTTCATGCACACACTCAGACACACGCACATCCACAACGCCTCAGAGACGTTACTGTTAATAGAATTTAAGTGTAGGGGCGCCTGGGTGGCTCAGTTGGTTGAGCAACTGCTTTTGGCTCAGGTCATGATCCCGGAGACCCGAGGTCGAGTCCCACATCGGGCTCCCAGCTCCACGGGGAGTCTGCTTCTCACTCTGACCTTCTCCCTTCTCATGCTCTCTCTCTCTCTCTTTCTCTAATAAATAAATAAAATCTTCAAAAAAAAATAGAATTTGAGTGTAACCGCAATGACCAGGGCATGACCAGCCATCCCGAGGTGTACCAGCTGCTCTGTTTGTTACTGCTGTTCTGTGAGCAACTCCACTGGGTTTATTTCCTGGACCTGAAATAACTTTTATGCCCGATGGCTGCTTACACTCTGGTCTATTTCCCCAAATCCCGTAACTGCTAAAATATGCCACAGCATGACCTTCAGCTCAATTTTTCAACTTGGCCTGCCTATCAAAATGATGGAAATAGGTTAGTCCTGGCTTAGCGTTCCATTAATTTGGAAAATGGAATCATCATTTGATAGGACCATATTGAGTAGGGAAATTTATCATGGCGGATTACCAAAGCATCGGGGAAAGAAACTGAAAGACATGATTGAGTACATTCAGTTTGCATTGTCTTGAAAGAAAAACCAACAAATATATCAAATGGATTTTTTTTTTAGATAACAAGTACTAGTTAGATCTAATTTATTCTCCCAGATTTTTCCTATTAACGGTCCTCATCTTGTAAGAAGCTAATCATAAAAGTTAGATCCCGGTTCATGAGAAGTTTTGATCTTTTTAAAAGAGAGAACTATCTTCTACAGCAGAAGAATGTTTATCTGGAATGGATGCAACTACATTTGTCCCAGATTGGTATTTCTGAGATAACTTCACTCCAAAGAGCACAATGATTACTAAGAAAAAATAAGTTTTGGTGTCATCACCCTCTCCTCTAATGGCCTGAGAGCCTTTAAAGCTCCTACATGCCCAGCATGGCCACGGACATGGTGCTACTGGGTGTCCAACCATGCTGCCAACTGCCTGCCCATGTGGTGCTGATTGGACTGCGATCCCATTACGTGGGCACCATGTTGTTCTTTCATTGCTGTGTGTGTGTGTGTGTGTGTGTGTGTGTGTGTGTGTGTGTGTTTAATGCAGGTCATAGGTCTTCTGAAAGCTACTGTGCGTTCTCTAACGTGCATTCTTCCCATGTTTCATATCAGGGATAAACAACAACATTCTGTATTTGTCGATCCTCTGCCTACAGAGCTTACAGGAATACTTGTTAGAAGCAATGAAATTAACACCTGGAGGCCATATCTATCTGTCTATCTGTCTATCTATCTATCTGTCTATCTGTCTATCTGTCTATCTATCTGTCTATCTGTCTATCTACTTGACAAACTAGCATGGAAGTATGAAATTTCAGTGTAGTAAAATTCCCTTCTTCTAATTCTGTCATTTTAAAGATAAAATGAGATGAGGGCCAGAAAACTAGACAAGTGATGTATTTAGACTGAAGATACAGATCTCCTAATTTCTTCTTTTATGCATCTTTCACTATTTATTTGGAAAACACTTGCTATAGCATATTATGGCAGTCGAAAGGATTTTCATGCTACACAGATCTTATCGTTTCTAAACTTTTATATATCAACACCAAGCATCTTCATCTTCTTCATTTTATCCCTATAAAATGATCCTTTTCCTCCCTCTTTGGCATAACTTTTATACTGAAATTGAGAAACTAGTAATTCCAGGAGAGAAACTGCAATTTCACTTTATGATTTCCTGTCTTCTCTGAAAGGCTCAATGCCAGCTTTAGGATCTGATATCAGTACCATGCATTTTAAAGTGATTTCCTAACTCCACTGATGAAATACCATGAAGGATTTTATAGAAAAGGTACAGTTTCATTTAAAGTGAGATCCGTACTGTTCTGAAATAAACTTAAGCAGCACGTGATTTAGAGTTATTGAAAGATGGAGGACATAATCTTCATTAGCATGAAGGTAAAAGTTATGTTTTAACCTAATCTTTAATAAACATTTAGATCAGCAATACTGCTGTCAATACTATTTTCATCCTATTAGACTAGAATTATTTCAACTTTATTACTTTCACATTTGCTTCTCTGTGATCCTCACTGGGACATTTGATTTAGGTATTTCTACTTTCCCAAAACAATGAAACCCTTAAGAAACATTCTATATCCCTGCTATCACCATTTAAAGGGCTTGCCATGCATTCACTGACTCTCAGGAATTTCATTCATTACAGATGGCTGACTTAGGTCATTCATATTTTAATAACCTTTCTTTCCTCAGCCCAAATTTGGTCAATTGATGTTGAGTTCAGATGGCAGAGTGTAGAGGAAACTCCATAGCAGGTGATTTGAGAAGGATCGGTGGCTGTCCTGAACTAAATAATAGTCTCCCACTGTGACACTTTCCTATTTAGGGCAGAACCTTTCATTCTGCAGCCAATCACAGAAGTGACATGGTCTCACCAATTTATTCCAGTGCCTAAACAATGGACTGCAGTGGGGTTATCAAGGGGGACATTGATGGGGTGGAGGCTGAGGCTGAGGCAGAAGGCACAGGAGGCTGCCACAAATGTGGCAAAAGTGAGGGACACACTGTATGTGTTGTCCCCAGCTGTTCTTGGAGCTGGCGATGCCTGGAGGTGACGCACAAACTTACAGGACTCATTCTTGAGAGTGTCCGTGATACTGCACTAAATGCACAGGAAATAGAGATGTAGGACCACGTAGGCTGCTTTTGTCCCAGTGACTGTGTCAGAGCACAGAAATAGTGAAGGGATGGAAAAAAGGCATAACTTCAGGGAGGAAAGCATAGAGATTAAAAACCAAGTGAAGAAAGCAGTATCATAGAAAACAGAGAGAGATTTTGGAGCTTAATGGTAAGAGACTTTCAGAGATTTCTTCTAGGTCTAGAGCAGCTAGATTTTTTCCCCCCCAAATGTGTCACTGCATCCACAATTCCTCTGACTTCTTTTTTTTTTTAAAAGATTTTATTTATTTACTTGACAGAATAGAGACACTGTGAGAGAGGGAACACAAGCAGGTGGAGTGGGAGAAGAAGCAGACTTCCCACTGAGCAGAGAGCCTGATGCGGGCCTTGATCCTAGGACCTTGGGATCATGACCTGAGCCACCAGGGTGCCCCTGACTTCTTTTGTTATTAATGGGACAAGATCTTACCTATAAAAATTTCTTCTTAACTCGTAACTCCTGACAGTCTTCATGAATTCGTTTCATTCTACCATGAGTTTTGTTTGAAATGTTGACATGAGAATGAACCTGAGATAAAAACTAATGGCTGCTCTGAAGCCTGTATTCCAACCACAGAAGTGGAGAACATTCTGCCCTCGGTGACTGCTCTCCCTGTGCACAGGCTCCTGTTTCATTCCATGCCTGGGGGCCAGGACTGCATGCCGGGTGTGTGAGGGCAGTGTCCTGGGTAGTCAGGGACTGCTTGGCATCCTTACCTACTGAATATTTTCTTCTAATGTTCATAGCTATTTTCATCTTTTAAAAGTAAAGCTTTCTTCCCCCCTTTCAATATAACTGTTTTTCACTGTCCTTGTTAAAGTATCAACTAGTGTCTCACCAATGACAGCATGTTCTGTACTTTGTCCGGTATCCTAGTAGATCTAACTGTCCTAGGAATGAGACTTCTTGTCTCTAAGAACTCCAAAGCCATTGGCTTCTATGAACAGCAGAATTAATTGTAATTGAAAATTGTACTTGAAACTATACTGAAGAACAGTTTCCATATTGTATGATTTATATTAATATCACATGCCAAAGACGTAATAGCAGAGATTTTCATCCATTAGCATCACACTCAGTTTACTTCAAGAAAAAATAATTCCACTTTCTTTAAAAATTTTCATGCATTTTTGGGACTCCTGGGTGGCTCAGTCGGTTGAGCTTCCAACTCTTGATCTCAGCTCAGGTCTTGATCTCAGGATCGTGAGTTTGGGTCCCGCATTGGGATCCACGTTTGGCATGGAGCCTACTTAAAATAAAAAAAATCATGCATTTTTGCAGCAATTATAGAAATCCACGGTGTTCTGCATCTGTAATAATGAGTATCTGAATATTGATTAGGAATTAAGAAAAGCTCAGCTTTCTTGCTCTTCTTTCTATTCCTACTTGTTTAAGTATGTGGACTTGAATAAAAATAACAACAGCTCCCTTTTCTGTAGCATTTTAAGATATATTATGTACTTCCTGATAAATATGGATAGATAATGTATTATTATCTTTTTCAAAAATGAAGAAACTAAACCTCAGAGATGCTGACATTTGACCAACTCTACTCTGATGAGGACAGGATCAGGATTTGGACCCATTTATTTGAGAACATAGGCCATTTTTTGCTAAACCATACCACTACTCATCACCATTTGTTACAGGCTCTGAGACCATGTGTAAAGAAGTTTAATATCTCTCTTGACCTCTTTTGTATATACTACAATGCTCCTCAGGGAATGTGAACTCCACAGAGGTTGTTGGTTTTAGGCTAAGAGTCTTCAGGTTAACCATGTAGTGTGTAGAAAAAAAGGTAATGAAAAGTGTGGGGGACTCCACAAGATAAGACATATTTCAACAGCAAATTGTTTTCAGTTTCCTATGGCTCTTCTCCACATGAATTAATTACCAAATCCATCAAATACTCCATTTAGGCCCCAGCAGACCAGTACAATCACGTGCACCTGGATTTTGATGGATTCATGTTTATAGCCCTACGAACCCATTTATCTTATCAGGAGTAGTTGCTTTTCTTTACCCCTCATGATCAATCAATGTAAATCAGGTATTTAAGAACTTGAGAAAAAGATGCCTTAGCTTTAGTGTTTAATATGGTGTTAAGATCTTGGCTCAGGGGGCGTCTGGGTGGCTCAGTGGGTTAAATCCTCTGCCTTCAGCTCAGGACATGATCTCAGGGTCCTGGGATGGAGCCCCGCATCGGGCTCTCTGCTCAGCAGGGAGCCTGCTTCCCCCTCTCTCTCTCTGCCTGCTCTCTGCCTACTTGCGATTTCTCTCCTTTCTGTCAAATAAATAAATATGATCTTAAAAAAAAAAAAAAGATCCTGACTCATTTGTGATATTCACTGTTGAAATGAAAACTAATTCTGACTTCATTGTCTTATTTTTTCATATTTTTTCACGTCTCACTGTGAAGGTCATGGGCAGTGTAATTGTGGAAGATGTGACTGCAAAGTAGGCTGGTATGGGAAAAAGTGTGAGCACCCACGTTCCTGCCCACTGTCAGCGGAGGAGAGCATCAGGAAGTGCCAAGGAAGCTCTGGGCTGCCCTGCTCTGGAAGGGGTAAGTGAGGGCTCTCTGGCTTTGTCACCACCTCCTGATCCTATGAGTCAAATGCGTTCAGTTCACGTATATCTCATTTAACATAATATCATATAGTATCTTATTTAGCTGCGATGCCTCAATAAGGAAAGATTCGTCTTTGTAGAACTAATAATACATCCCATTTCCATTATTGAAAGTATATGGAGAAATAAAATCTCTCTCTTTCTCCCTCTGTGTCTCACGCATGCGCACACACTCACTCTCTCACTCACTCACTCTTACTCATACCATCAGTTTAGCTTTGAGGTCTGTTCTGTTTCAGTTTAGTTCAGGTCAATTCAGTCCTACGTTAAAAAAGACAGTTTTGCACCGTGAAAGAAAGAAACAAAACAAAAAGGCAAGCTACTGAATGAGAGAAAATATTTGCAAATGATCTATCCAGAAGGGGTTAGTATCCAAAATATATAAAGAACTTAACATCTCTCAACACCAAAACCGAAACGAAAACAACCCACAAACAAACAGTTCGATTAAAAAATGGGCAGAGCATCCAAATAGACATTTTTTCCAAAAAAGATCTATAGATGACCAACAGACGTGAAGAGATGCTCAATCATCGGGGAAATGCAAATCAAAACCACCATGAGGTATCACCTTACACCTAGCAGAATGGCTAGAATAAAAAAGATGAGAAATAAGAAGTGTAGGCAAGGATGTGGAGAAAAGTAACCTTTGTGTACTGTTGATGGGAATGCAGATTGGTACTGCCACTGTGGAAAACAAATTTAATTAAAAATCTAAAAAATTAAAAATGGAATTATATGACCCAGTAATTCCATTACTGGGTATTTATATAAAGAATATGAAAACATTAACTTGAAAAGATGTATGCATGCCTCTGTATATTGCAACATTATTTACAGTAGCCAAGATATGAAAGCAACCTAAGCCTTCATCAAAAGATGAATGGATAAAGAAGATGTAAATACACAATGGAATAGTACTCAGGCCTAAAAAAAGAATGAGATCTTGCCATTTGCAACAACATGGATGCATCTAGAGGGTATAGTGCTAAATGAAATAAGTCAGACAGAGAAAGATAAATACCGTATGCTTTCACTTATATGTGGAATTTAAGAAACAGAACAAAGGAACAAAGAAAAAAAAAAGATACAAACAGGAGAACAGACTCTTAAAGGGAACAGAGTAGTGGTTGCCAAAGGGGAGGTGATGGGGATGACGAGTAAAATAGATAAAGGAGATTAAGAGTATACTTATTTTTTTTTAGGAAAAAGTTTGTATATTTGCTCAAAACTTTCTGAATGAGACCATTTAATTGTCTGGTGACATTTCTGAAACTCATTAACGTTGCATTGAGGAACTTGTTAGCTTTTGAAAAAGCATCCAGTGAACAGACAGCTCTGAATCAGCAGATGTTTTATAAGGCACATAGCCTCGGGTCTGCTCTTGGTTCCAGATCAAGTACAAATTGGAAGAGAAAGAATTTATCTAAAGGATAGCTGGTTCCATTATTTTCAATTTATCAAAATAAGAAATGCGTTTTCACTTCTCACATGGAAATGGCAAAGTTAATATGAAATATGCCTTCGGAGGGGCTGGTAATTGAAATTACTACAAATTTTGCCCATGAAAGAGGAAAAAGAGAAAGACTTCTTTTTACCTGAATGTTAGATCTGTAATTTAATTTATGTTGCAGTTTTCTCTTTGAAAAGTAATTTTTTTTATTGAGACATAATTCAAATACCATAGAATTCACTCTTTTAAAGTGTGTCACTTAGTGGTTTTTAGCATATTTATAAAATCATGCAGCCTTCACCACTATCTCATCCCAGAGCATTTTCATCACCACTAAAAGAAATCCTAAAGGAAAAAAAAAAAAAAAAGAAATCCTGTGCGCCTTAGCAATCACTCCCCATTCTCCTCTCCCATCAACCCCTAGAAACCATTGATCTGCTCTGTCCCCATTGGTTTCCTTAATCTGGATATTTCATATGAATGGAATAATAAAATATGTGATCCTTTTGTTTCTGGCTTTTTTTCACTTAGCATACTGTTATCAAGATTTATCCACATACTTCATTCCTTTTGATGACTGGATAATACTCATTTGTGTGGATATATCACATATATTTATCCATTCATCTGTTAGTAGACATTTGCATTATTTCTACTTCTTGACCATCATGAGTGATGTTCTATGAACGTTCATGTATAAACTTTTGTGTGGGTGTGTGTTTTAATTTCTCTTGGGTATGTACGTATATGCGGAGTTGCTGGGTCTAAGGAGTTGCTGGGTCTGTTTAACTTTTTGAGGTACATCTAAACTGTCTTTAAAGTGGGGGCGCCATTTCCACCAGCAGTGCAAGAGGGTTCCAGTTTCCTTACATCTTTCCCGTTATTTGTTATCATCTGTCTTTTTGACTACTTAGAGAGTTTTCTTTACATAGAAAACAAAGTCCTCAAGATTATCTGTACCATAGGTGATGTTCCCATATTCTGATATGTATCCCCACTGATTATAGGTAGAAGGCTAGAATATAGGTAGAAGGAAATTTTTATTTCATAAATTTTATTTCTGACTTGACCCCTTTTCACCAGCAACCCCACATGGAAACTGCTGTTCTAGCTGCATTAATAAAATATCATCATTTGGGAGCTTGAGCGAGCCTGTCAACTCTTTTAAAGGAACAAAGGTTAAAAATCAGATATTTGTCCTACAGATGATTGTTATTCATTCATTCATTGTTTAAAAGTAACAAGTTTATGATGGGAAAATAAGAAAAGCCTATAAAGTTTCTCTCAAACATAGAAAATCACTCTCTGTATATTACCAGTTGTTTTTTATTTGTCCCTAAATTTTTTAATATGGTGTTAGGGTAAGAAAATTCTGGTGGATTTTAATTATTGTGGGTGTAAGTCTTTGCTAACTCTGACAACACATATTTGTCTGTTACCTTTCTAGATATTCCCTAATATACTCGTTACCATATTTTAAGGAACAGCACATATTTAAAATTCATTTTGTTAAAAAGGTGTGGAGTATTATATTTAGAATTAGAAGACTTTTTATTATTTTTATAATACATTTAAGCTGTTTAAAGTACTTTAGAGATAAATAAAAAGCTTCTCCAGTTTCCTCACAGGGAAATGGAGGTATTGATGAGTGGAGTGATTTCGCAGGGAACCATAACAAAATATGAGAATTCTGAGAACGAAGACCAGGGATTTATGAGAGCTAGTCCAGTGCTCGGACCAGTGGTCAGAGACCCTTCCTTTCTCACAGAGCTACCTTTGCAAACTTATTGGCATTGGATGTTTTAAAGCAAATGGCCAATATGAAAACTTATAAAGGATTAGTTTTGCCATTTATGAAAGACAGCTGCAGCTGTGCTTACATGAGTGAGGAAAGCAATTACAAGGCCCATCGGTTCTCCAGCCAGAGATCCACAGCCGTTCGCTAGCTGGGGCCAAGGAAAATAATTCTCCTGGTAGAATGTACTGACGTTCTTCAGCATAGTCCTCCTCAGGGGCCAGGTGAAGGCATTTATGCACCGGAAATTAAATTAGATTACTTGTTTCTGCCGGTGATGACTAAGTGTGAGTACGAGGTCTTAAAGGCAGGGGGATAATTTCGATAATCTCTTAAACTCTGTATTCGTCCTGTGGCGCCTTGATTTCTATTCCTTATGGCTTACAAATATCTTTTTATTTAATGAAATGACTCTCATCTACTTGATTTGGACCCACAATTATTCATCCTAATTTCTGCCTCCTGGGCTTTGGAGCTCGGGGACAGCTTTCTCTAGTCTCATGCCCAAGTTCTGCTCAAAAACTTGAAATGGCTTATGATCAGCTACACATTAGTGTTAAGTTCCTTTTGACTTAAGAATACATTTTTTTAAGTTTTTAACTGAGTGTGTGTCTGCCTTTGGCCAAAAATGTGAGTCAAATTCATGTGCATCACTTGGGAACAGAGGCTTAAGAGGCGATGAGAGATGTGCCATCTCTCTTGTCCTCGCGTGGCGATTTGCAGGGTTTGAGATGGTGACCGATCCATTAGCTTGGGGTGTCCGGATGACGAGGATTGGAGAAACCCCTGCTAACTTACCAAGGACCTGTAACACCAGGGGGAAATAAACCTTTGTTGTTTTAAGCAGCTGGAATATTGGGATGGTTTGTTACTGCGGGAGAACTCCTGATTCAGACTCTTTTCCACGTAAAACGTTTAGGGAATGCAGTTAAAGCAAACAAGCAAGCACCAAAAAAACATACTTAACTCCAAAGAGAGGGACTCCTGGGTAGCTCAGTTGCCTTCAGCTCAGGTCATGATCCTAGAATCCTGGGGTCAAGCCCCACGTGGGGCTCCCTGCTCAGTGGGGAGCTTCCATCTCCCTCTCTTCCTGCCGTTCTTTTGCTCTCTTGCGCTCTCTCTCTCTCAAATAAATAAATAAATAAATAAATAAATAAATAAATAAATAAATAAAATCTTAAAAAAAAAAACCCGAAGGGAAAAAAACAGTTGAGGTTTATAACTATATGCATATCTTAGCAGTATCAATACAAGTGTATATATATATATAGATATTTAAAGATTTTTTATTTGTTTATCTGACAGAGGGAGACAGTGAGAGAGGGAACACAAGCAGGGGGAGTGGGAGTGGGAGAGGGAAAAGCGGGCTTCCTGCTGACAGGGAGCCTGATGCGGGGACTCGATCCCAGGATCCTGGGACCATGACCTGAGCCGAAGGCAGTTGCTTAACGACCGAGCCACCCAGCTGCCCCAATACACGTGTATATATTTTAGAAGTGATGTATTCGTGCTATTCTGTCAACAGCATTTACGTATAGTTGTTCAACAGGTAAAATGCTACAAACGTTGAATGTATTATCTTTTTTTTTTTTTTTTACTATGCTCCAAATACAATGAGGTAGGAAGTATAATTATTCTTCTTTTTACAGCAAAAGAAATTGGAAATTGGAATAGCTTGTCTCTTGCATAATAAGGGCCAGAAGTGCAAGTTTTTATACAAACTTTTACTATAGGCCATCCGACTCCAGAGCTGTTGTTTTAGATCATTTCCTCAGTCTTTAAACATGCCAGTTTGTGAGCAGCATGCAATGACTATATTTCCTTGTCAAAAACATTTTTATGCAGAATCGTTGATATTGTTGCATAGTATTCCATAGTATAATTGTGGCAGACAAATTTAATCAACCTCCTGTGTTCGACATCTAAATCGTCTCTTAATTTATTCAAGTTCTGAATACTATCACTTACATTCTTGCAGCAGAAAATAGAAATTTTTTTTTTTTACATTTTATTTATTTATTTGACAGAGAGATCACAAGTAGGCAGAGGGGCAGGCAAAGAGAGGGGGAAGGGGGCTCCCCGCTGAGCGGAGAGCCTGATGCGGGGATCGATCCCTGGACCCTGAGATCATGACCTGAGGTGAAAGCAGAGGTTTTAACCCACTGAACCACCCAGCTGCCCTGATTGCACAAATCTTTCTTAGAAGTACATCTAAATGCCTATCAATATATTAAAGCTTTTCTTTTCTTTTCTTTTCTTTTAAGATTTTATTTATTTATTTGAGAGACAGAGAAAGTGAGAGAGAGTATGAGAGGAGAGAAGGTTAGAGGAAGAAGCAGACTCCCCATGGAGCTGGGAGCCCAATGTGGGACTCGATCCTGGAACTCAAGGATCATGACCTGAGCCGAAGGCAGTTGCTCAACCAACTGAGCCACCCAGGTGCCCTAAAGCTTTTCAATAAAAAAAAAAAATACCCAAGCAAATCACATTCTGTAGAAGAAGTGTACCAATAAGGGGCATGGCAGGAGTTCCCTTTGCCCACCAATGGTGACAATTTCCATACTCTGCTTTCTTGATACATTTTGCTCTTAGTGTTATGAGCTTACCACTTATCAAACTCCTTTCATTGACCTCTATAATCATCAAACAAATAATTTTTCTGTAGGCATTATTATTCAAAGGCTGTTTTTGCTGTATTTGCCTTCTTTGATCATCATTTGTCCTTGTGTCTAAGTCATCTTTTTGTTTGGTCTGCAATCTCACATGCTTTTGTTACCTGTCCTCTGTGCCCTTTGGTTTTCTTTTATCGGGCTTGTTATATGAGGTATTGCATATATTTTAGTCCTTAAGCACACATAAGCATGTACTCCCACAAGGGAAGGTGGGAAGTGGAGGAAGAATGATAGATTGAGGCTAATTATTTAATATTGTAGCTTTAAGAAAATAGAAACTGTGTTCTCATTTTTATCAATTAGTACATTTTAATTAATGAATTAAGCAAGTTGGTTCAATTCCCTTAGCTAGGAACATACTTTCAAAGAATAATAGCATGCCAAATTCCCACCATCTGGAAATTTTTCAATTGTAGCCATAATTTATCTCTTTTACTGGCAAAGCACATCTTTAAATTTTCTTGTTTTATTTATCAGAGAAGTTTCCCATGATGCATGTATTTTTTTAAGCTACGTGATTCTTACTGATTTTTTTTGACAACTGAATCATTATTTTTCTTATGTATGCAGAGATGTTATTATTTCAAACAGAGAAAAAGTATTTTAAAAATGGAAGTTCTCCAGTGTCTTTAAAAAACTTTGGGAGGAGAGGATCTTTCTATATTTTTCCTGAATCCTTTTACAGCTTTATTGAACTATAATTGATAAACCAAAAAAGTGCACATATTTAATGTATACAATTTGATGAGTTTGGACATATGTGTATACCTATGATACCACAGTCAAGGTCATGTACATATCCATGCCTCCAAACATGTCCTCGTGTCCCTTTGCATGTGTGTGTGTATGTGGGGGGATACTTAATATAAATAGTCAAACTTATAGAAGCAGAAAACGGAGTGGTGGTTGCCAGGGGATGGGAATGGGGAAATGGGGACTTGTTTAATGGGTATAAAGCCACAGCTATATAAGATGGATAAGTTCTAGAGATCTGCGGTCCTACCTAGTGCCTGTAACAAACAATACAGGATTGTAGACTTAAAAATTCAAGAGAGTAGATCTCCAAACATTTAAATTAAGCACCACACCACCCATTGTGATTTTGATTATGTTTTTTAAATTCTCAGTGGCCTAATTAAGTATCTCATTGTAAGTCAGCTGCAGTGGAAAATGCACAAGAGTTTTCACGTGACAAGGAAGCCCCATGGGTTCTTCCCGCAGTATTTCGAGACAGCAAGTAGGATTCAGATTTACCCTATTCTAAGTATATCTTAGATCTACTACATCTGCCAGTGCTTGAGGACTCTGGAATAGTCGTGCACTAAATTACGGCATTTTAAACATAGCTGCTAAGGACCACAGCCAAAGAAGATGAAGACATGACCCTGTGAAATTAACGTCTTACTCCTCCTTATCTGGAAGGAATGGTGCTGCTTTTAGTGATGCACCAAATGGGGAAAATATCAGTGAATTGGTAAATCATGCCAGAAAGCAAAAATCTGTATTTTGTCATATTATCTGATGAAAAATCGGGCTGTGGAGCCTCAGGCAGTCTTCCACGGATCTCTGAGCACACTTTGAACTCACAGGGCTTTTGCCGTGGCTTCTGTTTGTTCTGTTGTCATGGAATAACCCTCAGCAGTAGTAGGGTCCCTACGAAGAGAAAAGCCTGTTTATTACTTGCTTTCTTTGTGCTCAGAAAAAACTTATTAGCATGTCTTAAATTGTATATGCACCCTCTATTTCACAAAACCTCAGGAATATAGATGTTATTTATTATGACTTTTTAAAAGATAGGGTGGGGACAAAAAGTTTGGGATCCAGAGAGAAGTAAATATGGTGCCTCCCACATCCTTATTCTGTGTCCTCATGAGGTGGTGGGATGTCTGCGTGTAATTGGGACATTTTCTATTTTCTTTTTTTTTTTTAAAGATTTTATTTATTTATTAGAGAGAGAGAGAGACTGAGAATGAGAGGGGAGAAGGTCAGAGGGAGAAGCAGACTTCCCGCAGAGCCGGGAGCCCGATATGGGACTCGATCCCGGGACTCCGGGATCATGACCTGAGCGGAAGGCAGTCGCTCAACCAACTGAGCCACCCAGGCGCCCGACATTTTCTATTTTCAAGGAGGCCAAAGGTGCAGGTGCCCAGAACTGGTGGCTTACTGGAAGGTCCTGGTTAAATCCAGTGTTAAATCTCTCATTCCTATGAGGAAGCACACTTGCTAAACTAAAGGCATAATTTTCATAGATTGAAGGGAATTGCCAAAAAGAATTGAAAAGAGCCAAATTCAATAGAAATGGCAGCCTCATATAGGAGGATTTTGCAGGGACTCCTTTTTCCAGTGGGTAACTATCCCTGTTCCTTATTCCCTCTTCTTTGTTTTATCTTGCCTATCTTCTTACCATGTTCATATTCAATAGAACCTAGAGGAGAGGAAGAAATTCAGAAGGTGAAATCAAGAGTTTTATATGTTTTTCAAAAAGATGTTAGAAGATATTTCAGAGGAAAGTAACAAACTTAGTATTTTTTAATTGCCTGCGGTTTTTCTAATGTATAGCCCAGAAAACTGTATCACTTCCAAGACAGAGTGAATATTTTTTTTTTGTTGCAGTCAACGATCTTACTTTAATGTTTTATCTATGGCAACAGAACATTTTTGTGTCAAAGATAGGAATCGATCCAAATAACTAGACGATTTTTATTACATTTTGTATAATTGTTATGTGGTAAATTAAAAACCAGTGAAATCCTTTGGCTAAGAAAACTTCCTAGTAAGAGCTGCAACAAATATTGTCAAAATCTATTTGAAATGAAAATAGAAAATTGGACATGAATTCAATCCCAATTTCTTTAAGTGAGCTTAAAATGAAATGTGTGACAACTATGACAATTTTGTTACTACAGTTATATATTTATTTTTATTAAAATACTAAACACATAGTGAGGAGGTAGTGTGGCGCTCTAGCAGTTACTTGATTTTTATTCAATAGAAAAACACAAACCAGGGGCGCCTGGGTGGCTCAGTGGGTTAAAGCCTCTGCCTTTGGCTCAGGTCATGATTTCAGGGTTCTGGGATCAAGCCCTGCATCAGGCTCTCTGCTCGGTGGGGAGCTTGCTTGGGGGGGG